>VDFB02058242.1:3571230-3609800 GCA_007258455.2 Sequoia sempervirens
AGGATTAAAATTAACAAGTGTTTCCTATGTTTTGTGATTTATATTTGTGTCATTAAATGTGTATGAACTTCTCTCATGCCACTCGGTGATCTTGAGAATCAAAAGCATTTCCTTGACATTTAGTATAATCACCCACATATTTCAATTTAGATTAAAATGAACCCCATGCTAGTGTAGGGAAAAGGTGTTGTGTGTGTTCTCTCCTTGCTTCATGCGATCGAGGAAATCAAACTACAAATGTACTTCCTTTCTTTTGTTTATCTTTAGAGGGTCTACCTCCCTGCTTCAAAAGGAGGGAATGAACCAAGCGGAAATAAGCTAAAGCCAAGCTCTTTCAAGCCGCTATATAAATAATGTGTTTGTGATGAAAGTCATAAACAACAAATGTGGATGTTTCATACCAACAAGTTTTACCCTTAATATCCATGTGATACATTAAAATCTCTTCTTAGGAAGAGACTGGGAGGCCTCTTGATTGACCATAATCTTGAGCTAATCTTGCCGCTTGTATGGTCACCTTGTATGAAATCTCTTATTACGAACCAATTGTTTAGAAGCCAAAAACCTTTATGCTTGTTGGTGTAGGAATAGTCGTTATGAAGCCACCCCACATTTTACTATTCAATTATCAAAACAGGAAAATCCTTAGGATCTTCGGATCTTCAAGATTTGAGATTTGGTGGTCTTGAGAAGTGTGTGATGTGGAGGGGAGCCAGTGTTGCCAAATCTCTATCTGTTCGCATTGTCTTAGTGTTTGGATAAATCCAAGTAGGGATTCAGCAAGTCGTATCTTTTGAACCTAAGGTTGTAAATTCTTGTGAGTCATTTTAATACTTTGCTTGGTTCCAAAACATTACAAACAAACATTCACGATATTCCTCAAAATTTCAAACCCTTTGGTCTAAGTATGTATACCCTTTGAAAAAGCCTTGATATTAATTCTTGTCCTAAGAATTTATTCTTAGAGGCTTCTAAGTATTTTGTTTTATCCCAATACATACTTCCCAAAGTTAACCTAAGCAACTATGGCTTGAACTTCATTCTTTTCACAAAATGAACCTTATGAAATTTATGATGTTTTGACTGGAGCATTTAGTTTGAACTTAATCAGGAACAGAACATTGGTAAAACTCACTTGGCAGGAATAGCAATATAATTAGACCCCACATGACTGGGAGACGATGGCTCACATTGAACAACCTAACCTTATAGGTGCTATCATTCAACCGAACTTTTAACTAATTGAGGGAGAACAAATTGACATAATTAGTAGTTTGAGAAGCTTCACTTTTGAAACAAGAGAAACACCCATTCAGTGGAGAAATTTAGCAACAATCTTAGATGAAGAAGAGGAACAAGCTAATATTATGGATGGAAGTCCCATATTACCACCACTGCATGGAAATAAATATCCTATTTTCTTCCACCAAATCTTAACTTTTCTAAATGATCTCATGCAAAATAAAAATCCCTAAGAGAATATCTACATGCTGCTATTTCAAACTTAGACATCATAGTTCAAAATACATTAGAAGACGTATCCAAAAATAGTGCCACAACAAAAAAAAAATTGGCCACAAGGTTTTATAGACTTATCCTACTGAATAATCTGGACATGTATGCTCAATACGAATCCCTCATTTAAGTCAAAACATTGGTCTTTTAAACAATCTTAGACTTGTCTTAGATAATCTCATACAAAGTTAGAATCCCCAAGAGAAGGTATACAGGTCATCACTTTAAACTTAGGCATCTTAGTCCAAAAGCCTTCAAAAGACACCTTTTAGCACTTCACCAAAATAGAACTAGGTCGATATACAACTTCTACAAATGTGCTTCAACGAACAACCTAGACTTGTATGCATTATTTTACAGTCAAAACACTAGTCTTTTTCACAATCTTGAACTGATCTAAATCCTTGGGTCTTTAGGATTTGAAAAATTTAGAGGTATAGCATGCTTCTCACTACCTTAGTCTTATCAAACAAAGGTTCACTTTAAGTCAACATTGGGCCAAACATTTCATCCACCCCTTCATCATATTTCATCCCTCACTTCACCAAACTTTGCAAAAAAATTGAATACACCAATGCCTTTTGACTTCAATATCTATCCAACCAAAACCATAACTTAGCTATTTTGTATGTGAAATGAATCCTTTTCCATGCATTTGGTTAAGTTAGTTATCATCTTTGAACTAGTTCATCTTGAAGGTCATGATTCTACCCTAAAGATTTCCAAGTTCATCAATATCCTTTATCCAAACATCAAAACATCAAACTTAAGTCAAAAGTGTTGTCCCAACACGTTTGCAAAGATCACTTCTCACGTTATCCACCTTTCCATCTCCCATTATCATCATTGCTCCAAAAAGACTTAGAGCTTCCATTTTACCTAGATTTGAGTCAACTAGAGAGTTCAAACATTACAAATCTCAGCACAACTCTCCCAGAGGTGACCTAAAATTTATGGTAAAAATAAGATCACAACACAAGAGAATCATGGAGAAAACCAAAGCCAAATTTACCTCAAGTGATCCAAATCCTCTAGAATTTAATCTGAGAAGTCATGTTACCCCATCACAACAACCTTCATCACCATCAGGGCCATATGAGATAGAGGACATCACGAACAATCCATTTGGACTTACTAGGGAATAAATCATGGAGCACCAATCCTTAGAGAACATAGTTCTTAATACCCCATCTTTTGTTGCACAGTCATTGGCACAAGGCTTGACTTCATCCACTATTCAAACACCAACACCTAGTATTGCAAGTAGTCTTGCTAAGTATTTTGTCCATACTCTTCCATTTGAAAGCAGCACACTTGTGGGTACCCTTGATACCAATCCTTCATCCCAAACAACCACTTGGACACCAACATTTGGCGCTCCTACCATTCCCAAGGATCCAAAATAGTCGTATAAACCACTTACGCTTCATTACTCCAAAACAACCTCAACATATCGAGGACACCCCTCTTCATCCATACCCACAAATACCACAAGTGTGCCCAACATCAGGGAAGGTAGTGTGGACCTACTAGACCCAAAAGGGAAAGAAAGTACCCTCATGCAAAATCAGCCTTTAATACCACATGGGAGCTCTTCATCCAATCCTCCCATTGATACATCAAACACAATGGTTGTCCAAAACACATCTATTCCATCCATCATCAACCCACAACAAAAAAATCCCTTAATCACGAATCCTATCAACCAAGGTAATACCTTGACCACATCTCAAACGCAAGGGAATCTCCAAAACATCGGTCAAGGGAATCCTTTCAATCAATGGACCCAAGGTCCTAATGTGCCTTTAACGTCACAATATTTAATGGTGCCATCCTCATCTTTACCATTTTTTGCCCAAGTCATGCAAAATCAAGTGGGACCTCAAACTTACATTCCTCCACCACAATCCACTATCTTACAGGGAATATTAAACCAAGGGAATTCCCAACCTCTCATCAACAATCTGCAATCCGCACAAAACATCAACACCCAAAACCCATCACAGATGTTAGGCAACCACTGGTTAATCCTACATTGCAAGCACATGCCTTAGCTTTACAACAAGCACAACAAACATATCAACAAGCAGTCCAACATCAACAACAACAACAAGCAGCCTTAGCAGCACAACAACAACAGCAACAATAGCAAGTAGCCTTAGCAACACAACAACAACAACAACAAAAACTAGCCCTAGCAGCACAACAACAATAGCAATCACAACAAGCAACCCTAGCAGCACAACAACAACAATAGCAACAACATCAAGCAGGCTTAGTAACCCAACAACAAAAACAAGCTCAACAATATGCCCAACAATTTCTCGCACAATAACAACAACAATAGGGTTTATACTATAACCCTCAACAAAACATCATCAACCCAAACACAGTAGGAACATATACGTCTACACCATCATCACCTTATCTTACACCACCATACACACCATACAACACATCAGCATATCATAATCCCACCATCCCACTATATGCAACATATGTTCCTCCACCTAGTCCACTGAACGATATGGCATCACAACTCAAGGCATTAACACAAGAAATGCAAGATATTCAGATGGGAAAAATGAAGAAACCCCATGCACAGAACCTATGCCCATATCCAGTCGATAGAAACATCGCAATCGTACCATTCCCTCCTAGTTTTGAAATTCCAAAATTCAACAAATACAAAGGGAGAGGAAGCCTTGTGGACCATGTCAAAAAATTTAACGTCATGTGTATGGAGGTCGCCTATAATGAGTCCTATTTGATGTGCCTCTTCCCATGAAGTTTAACAGGTCCTGCCATCGACTGGTTTTCTCAATTGCCTCCTGGTATCAATACTTTCCAAGAAATCATTGACAAATTCATAGATCACTTCTCCTTCAATCTTGACATGGATGTAGGCTTAGAAGATTTATGTACTCTCAAACAAAACAAGGGAGAATCCTTCGCCAATTTCTTGCAATGATGGAGGAAAAGAGTGAGTAAAATCAAGTGGCCAATTCTTGATGAACAACAAGTGGGCATTATCATAGAAAATCTAGATCCAGATCTATCCTTTCACTTGAAGATGTAGTGTATCACATCTTATTATGAGCTTGTCCCTAGAGCTCTTAACATCAAGAGACCTCTAATCTCACAGGTAAATAACCAAGCCTACAAGGACAACTGACCATCAACCAGTTCAAAGGACAAGCCTCATGTCTGGGCTAAAAACAAAAATGTAACAAATGGAGTGGTAGATGCTAAGGTAGTCCAAAGTGCTCCTAGGCCAAACAACAATCAAATTGCTAACATCCAATCAACTGCACAACAAAAAACACCACCACAGAAGAATCAGGTTAACAACACTGAAATGCAGCAGAGACGAACACCTAACAAGAACAACTATCCAAACAACAAATATACACAGTTTTCAGAACCTATTGAAACTATCATGAAGAAATTGGTAGATTCAAACTTGATAACTCTTCCCAATTTTTAAAACTACCAATAACCATAGGATAAACCACCCTAGTACAATGAAAAAGATCTTTGTGACTTTCACAAAATCAAAGGGCATAAGATAGCAAATTGCATGCGACTTCGAGAACATTATCGAGGGATCTTATAAGAGTGACACCATATGTTGAAGTGGTGAGTATCGGGGATCTTAGATATACAAGACCCTTTTCATAAGTCGCAGCAAGGAAACACCAATGGGAAGAAAAATATTACAGAGTAATGCGGCATGCCTATTCCAATGTGGTAAACTTCTTGTGATGATGTCATTACCATAGATACCATCAAAAGGACCTGGTCGCGAGAATGTCAGTCACCATGAAACATGGCAAGGTCTACATCTAAGGAGTCCCATCTCAATCTAAGGCACACCCTACATAGCCAACAAAAAGCACTATACAATATAATCTCTTAGATCAACTTAAAAATACCCCCACATAGACCTCTATCTTAGAACTATTGAGGCTATCCCCCACACATAGGGAAATCTTAGAGGAAGCTTTGTCTATGTCATTCGTTCCCAAGGATATAGATACTGAATAGTTTCAAGCTATGGTAGGGCATATCACTAATCATCTCCTCGCCTTCTCTGAACAAGACCTAGCATCGCAGCCATCTCATAATCGTGCTTTACACCTTGAGGTCATTATTCATAAGAACAAGGTTAAAAGAGTCCTAGTAGATGGAGGTGCTAGTTTGAACATTTGCACCCTTCAGTTGATCATAGGCTATTCAAAGGATACTATTAAGAAAACAAAGAGCACCACTATTAGGGCATATGACGACCAAGAACAGGCATCACAAGGCATTATCGCACTACCCTTCCAAGTGGGCCCCCACATCATAGAAATTACATGTCGAGTGCTAGAACTTGATATTCCCTACAACATCTTGCTTGGTCGATCCTGGATCCATGCCTTAAAAGCTATAGCTTCAACCTACCATTAGTGTGTAAAGTTTCCTTTCGAGGGTAGAGAAGTTACCATCCATGGAGATTTTAAGCCTTCTTACTACTGCAAGAATATTGAGGCTAAGTTCTATAATATCCCCCAAATACCCAAGAATGACGAAGGGCCTACACCTTCTACCTCATTTGCTGGCCCATCATCCCTTGCATCTACCTCAAAAACAAAAGAACCCATTCTACAGAGCATACCCGACATCAAAGCAGTGATCCAGGATGATGTTTGTGGAAACTATAAGCTAACAAAGGATACTTTTGTGTTAGGAGAGTTACCTCTTTCTCCCAAATCTCATGGGAAACCCACACCTAACAACAACTTCCCTGAAACTATCAAAATGGTAGTAACTACCTTCACTAAATGGGGGGACCTGAACGACGAAGATGTCTCTAAACTGCTATATCAAGATGAAAGACATGTCCTCGTTCTTCCCATGGAAGATGATAACAAAGGCTTATAACTAATGAAGGGAATGGGGTATACCAAGAATGAGAAACTGGGAAAAAATGACAATGGTTTGCTAGAACCTATCGTTCCTGAGAAACTTCCAAAGAATCTTTGGCCAAGGTTGCACTACTAGCAAGGTTACCCTTATTGGCAAAGGTACTACCACTAAATCGGTTGAGGCTTCTTCTTGGTTACCAACATCACATGATACTACCCTATTTCCCCCTTGATGTTATTGACTTATTTGAGAATAACTCCCTCTTTATGATATCTACATCCATCTTCACCCCAAGCAACTAACCAAATGAAATACGCTTGGTATACCCGCAACTCATTGACTTAGATCAACAAGGACCACCAATTCTAGATTTATTCAAAAATGATGAAGTGATCTCAAAATTCATGGGACTCTGAGACAACTTACCCTAGGTAGATCACAAGGATGGTTTTGACATAGATCTCAACATAGGGGCATACTACGGGGAGATGATTGAATCCTTCAGTTGCAAAATGGATGACAAGCAACTAACTTGCAGATCTTTGAGTGAAAACCACACCATGGAACGCTTTGATCTTAAAATAGTAAAAAGAAAGGACGTATCCAAGCGTGAAAACCTCTTTGAGGTGCCCAAGGATGAGGGATTCAATCTCCCCCTTAGTGCTATGCATCCAGAAAAGTCAGCAATCTTAGCAAAGAAGGCTACTCCAATCAACGTGGGAATAGAAGAAGAAACCAAAGATCACTTTCTATGTTGAATCCTTGTTAGATGAAGAATAGAAGAACCTAGCAGCATTCCTGAAAGAACAAAGAGCTAACTTTGCATGGTCATACATAGATATGCCAGGGCTTGATCTAGAAGTGGTTGTGCATCATCTAGCAGTCTATCATGAAGCTAAACCAGTAAAGCAAAGGTTAAGGAAGATGCACCCTCAAATAACACTCTTGGTCAAAATTGAGTTACAAAATATCCTCAGCATTCAATTCATCCAACCCATAGATTATCCTGAGTGGGTTTCAAACCTAGTACCAGTCTCCAAACCCACTAGGGGCGTCAGAATCTGAACTAATTTCAGAGACTTGAACAAGGCATGTCTGAAGGATGATTTCCCTCTTCCTAACATCAACATCATAGTGGACTTAATAGTTGGGCATGAAATGCTCACTTATGGATGGATTTTCAAGCTACAATCAAATCATGATCACCAAGGAGAATCAACACAAAACGACATTCACTTGTCCATGGGGGACATACTATTGGAACATGATGTTGTTTGGGCTAAAGAATGCATGAGAAACCTATCAGAGAGAAATGGCCCTCATCTTTCATGACATGATCCCCAAAACAATTGAACATTATGTGGATAATATTTTGGAAAAATCAAAGAAAATGAGTGAACACATACAAGTCTTAGGACCCATCTTTGACAGACTCAAAGAATACAAGGTACAGATAAACCCAAAAAAGTGTCTTTGGGGTTGCATCACAGAGGCTTCTTGGCATCAAAATTGAAATCCATCCTAGATATGGAACCACTAAAAACATTAAAAGAGATGAGAGGGTTACAAGGAAAGTTGCAATCCATTAGGACGTTCATAGCGCAACTATCAAATAAAATCCACCCTTTTTCGCATCTTCTCCATAAAGGAATAACTTACAAGTGGGATGATAAGTGTAATAAATCTTTCCAATAGATCAAGGACTATCTATTAACACCTCCAGTGCTCATGCCACCGATACCAAACAAACCTTTGATCCGGTATATATCAGCCACATCAGCAGCACTAGGTGCTCTTCTGGCACAATATGACAAATACGGAAAAGAAGAGCTATCTACTACATCAGTAGGACCTTAGTGGGCTATGAAATGAACTATTCATCCATTGAGAAAGCATACTTAGCATTGGTTTTTTCTTCAAAAAAATTTAGACACTACATGTTGTCGCATCAAATTAAGCTTATTGCAAAGATTGACCCATTGAAATGCATGTTATCCAAAGCAACTCTCATTGGGTGGATGCCCAAATGGGTAATGATATTGACTAAATTTGACATAGAGTATGTAGAGTGCAAGGAAATCAAAGGACAAGTGATTATTATACCAACTAGAAGAGGCAGCTATCTACATAAAGAATCCTTTGATATCTGAATTCTCGAATGAATCAGTATTCCTTATCAATGCAGCAAATCAGTGGAAGATGTACTTTGATGGATCATTCACCCAACATGGATCAGGGGCGGGTATTCTTTTCATCAACCCTCAAGGTGATTACATTTCAAATTCATACAGACTATCATTTCCATGTACTAACAACATTGTTGAGTACGAAGCCCTAATCACAGGTCTACGAATAGCAGTTCAATGGCAGATACAAGAAATGAAAGTCTATGGAGACTCATAGCTGGTTATCAACCAAGTCAATGACGACTACCAAACTAAGGACAATAAGTTTACTCCTTACAAGAAGATGGTAGAGAGTCTCAAGGACCTTTTCATTGATATAAATTTTGAGCAGATTCCTCACATGAACAATTGAGTAGCAGATGCGCTGGCAATAATCGGGTCAGTGTTAGACATGCCAAACAATGTCTTCCAACATGAATTCTTGGTAGAAAAAATTCTTGTACCAACTTTCAAAATCCCAAAATCTAAATTCGTGTGTCATTGTTGGTCCTTGATCCCCGTGGTACCATGACATATTCACCTACCTAAGCAAAGGAACCCTCCCATCCGATATCACCTCGAACCTTAAAAAGACCTTTGTTAAAAAGGCATCCCGATTCGTGATCCTAGGTGATACCCTTTACCTCCGAAGCCTCAAGGGGACATTACTACGATGTCTTAACCAAGAGGAAGCCTTGATCACTTTAATAGAAGTAAACAATGGCATATGTGGTTCCCATTCTAGCAGTATGACCTACATAACGAGGAAGCAAATTGCTAAGTTTATCTTGAATTATCTAATTTGTCATTATGGTGTTCCAAAAAATCTTATCTTATCTTAGACAACGAAACACATTTCAATACCCAAGATGTGAAAGATCTATGTCAAATATTTAACATCCAACACTGATTTTCTACCCTGTATTACCCCTAGAGCAACGGTCAAGCTGAGGCTACGAATGAGACCATTTTGAAGATTCTAAAGAAAATGGTCAATGAAGTTGGTCATGATTGGCATCTATAGTTGAATCCCGCTCTTTGGGATTATCGAACTAGTATCCATATGCCTACAGGTGAAACCCCTTTCTCCTTGGTCTACGAATCAAAAGCCATCTTGCCTATTGAGGTCAAGCTCCCATCACTGCGAGTGTCACTACAGAACCTAATCACTAATGAAGAATACAACTCATAGCTCAACTAAATGAGCTAGAATTCTTGGATGAGTGTCATCGTGATGCCCTTAATCACCTAAAAGTATATCAAAATTGACTGAAATAGAGCTAGAACAAGAAGATCAAATGTCGATCTTTCCAGGTAGGAGATCTTATCCTAAAGCAAAATCAAAAGAATCTTCCAGATCAAGACAGTAAAGGAAAGTTTGAACCTAATTGGTTAGGTCCCTTTTTCATCACAACAAGTTATGGATCAGGAGCATATCAATTGTCAACACCTGAAGGTGAACCCTTACAAGAACCAACCAACAGCTTGCATCTAAAAAAAATTTATGCCTAGTCTTGAAGGGTGTAAATATGAAAATACATAAAAATAAAAAAATGATCAAAAATACAAAAAAATGAGAAAAAGGATAGAAAAGGTAAAGAAAAACAATCGTCCTCTAGTGAAAACCACTTCGGCAGCACTTTGGGAAAGTACCTTGGTGAAAACCTAGCAAACAGGTGCCTTGCATAAATAAAGCACCTCCATAGATATTCTTTGGCTCTTTATCCTATCATTACATCCATCGCATCTCATCCTTCATCCTATTTTTGTCCATCACCCATCTACGTTCATATCATAGCTTGATGTTGTGAAGTATTGTATCCCCTTAGTACTACTTGGAAGATTCCAAAGGTCAATTTTTCCTGCCTATATTGAGGTATTCTATTATGTCACGCTAGGAGCAATTTGTTGTGGATCAAATCGAGTTCTTGTATATCTTAAAGTTATTCGAAAATCCAAAAAAAATCATAAAATCTCATCAAAATCCAAAACATCAAATCATGTACAACTAAAATCCAAAATCACATGTACAACTAAAATCCAAAACATCAAAATCATGTACAACTAAAATCCATCAACTATTAATATCTCATTGTCAATAAGTCGAAATTGAACCACGTGGTCTCTGTGTATAACATAGGCAAGGCTAATCTTTGATTAGCCGAGGCCCCTAGGATAGGTCTTTTAGGTTAGGTTCTTGTTGAAACAAACATTCTAAGAAAACCCCTAAACATTCCAAATATTTGAAAATCCTAAACATCCAAAACATCATATAACCCCTAAACATCCAAAATATCGGAAAATCCTTAAAATATTTAAAAATCTCAAAACCCTAAACATTCAAATATTGAAAACCTTAACATTTGTAAAAATCTCAGAAAATCCCAAAACATTTAGATAACAGAAAACCCCAAAAATATCAGAAAACCTGAGAAAACCCTAAACAGCCTCAAATAACCGAAAACCAAAGCATCCACATAAACTTTCAAAAAGATCAAAAACAGCCTCAAAAACATTTTCAAAATACCAAAAACATTGAAATATTCCAAAAAAATCAAAAACCACCCATCCCATTTCACTTTCACCCACAATAAACCTTCACCCATAATAAATCAACCATCACCTTCAACCTTTGGCAAAACAAATAGAAAACAAGTATTGCAAGTCGTAAAGTGAGAACCTAAGTGTCAAAATATAAAATCTAGATCATAGGTAAACGAGTCAGTGAATTTTGTATCAATGACTTATCAAACACCTCATCCTAATCAAAACACTTGATCAACATGTCCTAGGATGAATCCTTCCTATGATGGGCAACAATATCAGAAATCGCCTTAGCAATAATAAACTAGCAAGAGATATAGATAACACTGATTGTTTGTTTGTGATCTTTTTTTATGATTTATCTTAATGACCCTTTCCAAGGAACTCTCGATGATGTCTCAATGGTTTAGAGAGAAAGGAATGGGGCATCAATCGTCATCTTTCATTTGTTGTGCTTGTGGGTATTCTTGTAAAATAATCTTGGTGCATACTTGCTTAGTTGTGTGTAGGGAAGTTGTTTAAGTAAATTGTTGACTATTGCGTATGCTTTGGTCCAATGTATTCTAAGCTTCTAACTTACATTCTAATGAGGTTTTTGTATGTTAAGGTGTGAATAAGAACTATCCTATCTGTTTGCAGGGTCAAAGTCCATTACACTAGATACAATGATGCATTGTATCTATGTGTTATATCAAACAATAAGGAACAATGGAAAATACCAATCCCAAGATATGAGCAGATCATCATCATCATCATCATCATGCATCTCTCATCACCATCTCTAATAAAATCTTGGTGGATCATAGACTTGTTGGATCTTTTTGAATCAATCATCAAAATCAATGGTCAATCATCTTATTTCTTCTATCTTCTCTCTACGCTAACTTGGTATCATGACAGTCAACAAAAAAATATCATCAATGCATCCATCCTACATCCATAAATCATCAACATGCATACATCTTGCATAAATCATGACATATCATAATATGAAAAACATAATCCACTGCATAATCATTATCATTTAAGTTGTGTTGAATAATATAGATTTGTTATTTTAAGCATCTTAAGTTGTTGCATCACATATCATAAACATGCATCACATGATCATATCATAATCACAAATATCTGCATTAGCCATTCATATATCCGCATGCATACACTATCACATCATAAATTGCATATAAAAATGCACAAAAAGAAATGCATCCATATCATTTGCATAAGCATCACATAAGCATATCATATCATCCATCCCATGGAATATCATAAAAAGATACTGAAAAAGAATATAGCATTACATTGCATTACATCACATGTCATCGCATCATGGATCATCATCACATATTGCATAAACATGAATAAAAGGAAACGCATCCATCCATTACGTTGCATCCATACATTATCATAAATATATAATCATATCATATCATATCATACATCAAATGCATCCATACATTCATAAAGCATGAAATAAAAGAACACATCATATCGAATTTGTATCATATATATCAAAAAATAGCAACTGTCATGATACAATATCTGAGTTAGTGTATGTATATTGATCAAAGTACAATATCCATGAGGCTATCAAAAAGGATCCCATGAATGTATCTCTGTATAAAGAATTGGACAATAATCAATAAGTGTCTATACAAGCTAGCTAGCCCAGGTGGATGTTACCCTCACCAAGCTATCTCTCTGGCTGATCCTCAACCTGGGGATGTGCCCCACTCCTCTGTGAGTAATCTGGCTACCTAATTATCACAGGGACATCCTGGTGGTAGTGCATGTGATAATAGGCCACCTCGGTAACAACCTCTTTGTACAATTGGGCACATTGTCCATCCCTGAGTTGTAGCTGTCATAGACTCCAACTATTGACGTTGCCCGACCTCCTGTGCCAACTACATATCGACAATTTTCCAGAGCTGGGACTCTTGGTCCCTCTCAGCTATCAAGGTCTGTACCTATTACTTGGCCTAGTCTCTCTCAACAGTGATGACCAAAATCTGTTGACGAGTCTGATCTCTCTCACTTGTCACCACCTGCAACTATTGTATCTGTGCATCACAGGGATCTAGCCCTGACGGTGGTTGTTGTGGAGGTTGTTGTTGTATCAATGGCTACTGAGGAGGCTACTGGTGCAATGGTGGTGCACCCGGGACCTATCCATCATGATGTTTCCTATCTTGTCCACCGCCCTCGCTCGCCATCCGACCTATGCCCCGCTCCATCATCTTAGTTTCTCATTTTGCCCGCGACCTCCCTCTCGACCTCCCTTGTGGAGGTACACCAGTTGGATCTATAAATCATGAAGGGGGAATGAACCATGCATCATAAGTAGGTGTCGTCTATGCATCTGTCTATCCCTGATCATAGGCCCATGGCCTAGCAACCAGCTATCTAAAAGCCCCTACAACCTCATGGATCGATCATGTGTCCCCTTGAATGAAGTCTCAACTGACCTAGAAAAATACCCATGCATCATCGAAGCTTGTCCTACTCTCTTGCCATATCGTGCGTGTGTACCTCTCAGCACCATTTGCTCTCATCCATGCATATATTAGGCTCTACGGAGCATAGAACAACCATTGCACATCATTGTTCGCTAGCATTTGAAGCCACAATTAAGTCATTCCAAACACTATCATATCATCACTCAACGCCATTAGGGGAATGTGAGCTTCCTATGTGTTGTAATGTGTTGAACCCTTGTATTCCACACCGGATCATCCGCTCATATGCACTATAGGGTCGTGAAAGCACTACAATGTGCTCCCTCACCAAATGTAGCAGTGACCCCTATGTCGACGCTTCCCATAACAATGCTCAAACATTTATATCATGGTAAAGGGATGCCAAAATCTCTATCCCCCATGCATATTGGGTCCTCTGAAAGAGCATCCTGTGCCAAGCCAAACCCCATTCTGGACTGAATCCTTTGCTCTGCCAATCTAGAGCAACCAAACCTAAGATAGTTGTTGTAATGATCAATCTAAAGGTTGACGCCTGACCTATGTACATCTCTAGGTCTATCTGGGAGTTGACCAGGACAATAGACTAGTGGTCAAGAACCTCATGGTAGGCATCATAGCCAGCGTCAACATCATAGATCACGCGCTCACCATGTATCAAAAAATGCAAAATGCGCCATACATCCTCTAGCGTTACTGTCACCTCATTGGTAGGTAAGTGGAATGACGAGGTCTTGCTATGTCATCACTTGCATAGCGTTGTCATCATCACCAAATATGTCTGCACAACGGGCATGTACGCAACATACCACAAACCGATCTCCCCTAGGTGCTTCTATCGTAATTCAAAAAAATCACCAAGTTTGGATAAAATAGTCGGTCGGTGCTTGCCAGACATCAAAGGCTGGATAACCTCTAGCACCCACGAAGCACACGACATCAAAAATCGTGAAAACTAGCTAAGTTTGGAGTTTTTATCCCCCAAAATGACAATAACATCACTATTCACAATAGCGCCACTATAACTGAAATTCCAAACAATGACGCTCAAGGCATTTAAATTACAAATTGTGATATGCGTCGCTATTTGAACTGGGCAAACCCTAATCCTAAATTCTAAATTGCGAGGTGCATTGCTATTTACATATGCATCATAATTTGAAATCAGAAACCCTAATTTTGAATCGTGAATTATGTTGCTAATCACATATGCATCGCTATAAATCAAAATAGTGTCGTCGATTCTCAAAATAGCGTCACTATATAGCTATGCTGCCCAAATTCAAAATTCAAAGTGCAATAAATGCACCTAAAAGTCAAATTTCAAATCAAGTTTTGAATCACATACCGATGGTCCTACGTCTAGAGGCCTCTAGTACTCGCGAACCCAGTCGGAAATGTGTCATGGGAGCACTCATTGTGCCATTTTTTTGGAGGGTTAGAGCTCAAAATGGAAGAATTCTCTGAGTGAATGCACAAATGAATTGAAAATGACCCTTCCTCACCTATTTGTGCTTGAAGATTAGGGTTTTTTGCCCTAATTTAACCATGAAGCTAGGGTTTTTCACCATTTTCACAATGCTTATTTTGCATCATTTTTACGCTTTGGCATGTTTTGCATCCCCTGCAGCCTTTTCTTAATCTTCTTGGTAGTAGCATTTACTTTGTCGAAATCAACCCAAAATTACTACCGCCCAATTTCTCAAGGGGGCAGGGAACTTTATTCCTTCGCGAGGCATCAAAAAATAGAAAATTTTAATTTTTACGGCAGCAATTTTAATCCGAAAGGTGTCAATCTTTGAACTAACGCGAGTGTGCACCTCTACCAAAGAGGGGCAAATGTGAGACATCAAAAATGTCCTAAATGATATCATACACTCCGAATCGTGTACTAACATTGTTTCATCCTCAAACCCATCCTATTTTTCTAATTAATAAAATTAGCCTAGCTACCAATTAATGGCATCATTTTCATCTATTAATCTAATTAGGTTAATTCATCCCCTTTCATGCCAATAATATTTCACCAATTAAATTAAATACATCAAGCTATTTAAAATTTAATCCCTTAAATATTTTTTATTTAACCAAATAACCCTAGTTATTTAATTAAATATCATCACCTTTTCCTCTCTTCATTAAATCACTTTATTTAATGAATATCATGTAATTCTTCTAAAAATTGCATAATTAACATTGCTTTAATTATCAATTACTAATAAATATAATCCCCCCTCCACTTGCAAAGGAATATTCCTCCTTTGTACATTCCTCCAAAATGAATATTCCCATGGAATATTCATTCTTTTTTTGCACAATTAAACTTTTTTTGAATTTGCTAGATATCTATTTCCCTCACCCATGAGAATATTCCTTTTCTGACAAACTTACTTGACTTCTTGAGAAAATTAACTTGTGACCTCTTGTGCAAGTTAACTTGTGACCTCTTGGGTAAGTTGAAAGTGTGTTTGTTTAGACAAAGGTGAACCCTTGATTAAATATCATCATTGATTCTCATTCATTGATGATAATCCATGATCCATACCTCCAACTTCTTCCATCCTTGATCGTTGATTAGATTTTTTGATCTCAACCATTCATTTCTCATTTTCCCTCCTATAAATAAGTCACTATTTGGAGACAAATGGATCCATCTTTTTAGAGAAAACTCATGCTATTGAAATCACTCACACTCACACTCACTTTTAGCATTTTCTGAATATCATTTTAGCTTAAATACTTGCATACATTTAGCTTGTTTGTTAATTAGGGTTTGAATCTTTTAGCTTAGAATCCATTTAGATTAGCTTTGCATTCACACATCTTAATCATTTTAGCATAAATCATGTTAAATTAGCTTGAATCATTCTCATTTACATTAAAATCATGTTTTCATACACATCTATCAATGGTTTCATCGGTTTTCTTCAATAAAACTAATTGAAACAAGCTTATTATCCCTGGGATTGGGAAAGGGTTGTTTTTCCACATCAACATGACACCACTCCCCCAATAGGATAAGTTTCAAATGGATTGGAGTAGGTGTTTTGAAGCTTTTGTAATTTAGTATGTTGGTTTGAATGGATGCTTGGTTTAATTTGCATTTGATTGATCCCGTTGAGATTGATGTTAGTGGCTTAATTATGCTTCAATTCTTCATGGATCAAGCGTAATCATCCCATACTAATCGGTCGGTCACAAATACAATCATATCAAAATATCCCTAAGGACCAACATAAAACAACTTTTACTTGTGCATGGGAAACCTTTTGTTGGACGTCATGCCATTTGGTCTAAAGAATGTAGGGGAAACCTATCAATGAGGATTATCTTGACAACATACTGGAAAAATCCATCAAAAGAGAAGATCATTTGGCCAATTAGCAAAGGTATCTGAAAGGATAGAACAATACAACTTGCATCTCAACCCAAAGAAGTGTGTATTTGTCGTGACTTCTGGAAAACTATTGGGTTGCATAGTATCAAGAAGAGGCATTGAGGTAGATCCTGCCAAGGTAAAAGCCATATTATAAATGCCTTCTCCAAAGACATTAAAGCAACTGAGAATCCTACAAGGTAAACTATAGCCAATCGGGAGATTCATCGCACAGTTGGCAGACAAGTGCTATCCATTCACCTATTTACTACACAAAGACATAACATTTTAATGAGATGGAAAATGTGATCAGGATTTCCAACAAGTCAAGGATTATTTACTCACTCCTTAAGTATTAATGCCACCAATTCAAGATAAGGTAATGATCCTATATCTATCTACAACACAGGCAGCATTAGGAGATCTATTAGCATAACTGGATGACAATAACAAGGAAAGAGCAGTCTATTATATCAACTGAACACTGGTGGGCTATGAATTGAACTATTCACCCATAGAAAGAGCATGTCTATTTGTCATTTTTGTGGCACAGAAGTTGAGACACTACATATTAAATAGATAAGTAAAGTTGGTATCAAAATTAAATTCCCTAAAGTATTTATTGGTGAAAGTAGCTCTAACGGGGATGATCGCTAAGTGGGTAATGATACTTAGCGAGTTTGACATAGAGTACATTAAAAAAAAATCTATCAAAGGATTGGTCATAGTAGATCAATTAGCAAATGCACCGATGGAAGATCATCAACCTCTAACAACAAATTTCTAGATGAAAGCATACTTCTAATTGATCAGTCTAGCCGTTGGACCTTGTACTTTGATGGGTCTCTCATTCAACATAGCTTAGGAGCTAGTATCTTATTTCTCACACTGTAGGGAGATAGTATACCTAAGTCTTATAGGATTTCTTTTTCATGTACCAATAACATTTCTGAATATGAAGCACTAATCATAGGACTAAAGATGGTCGTAGAATGGAGGATAAAGGAACTACAGGTCTATGGAGACTCTTAGCTAGTCATTAGGCAGGTAAACGATGAATATCAAACAAAGGATGACAAGCTTATGTCATACAAAAGAATGGTGGACAATTTCAAATAGTAATTTGTCATCATCACCTTTGAACAGGTTCCCAGGATCAACAATAGAGCAGTTGACACTAAGGCAATAATAGGTTCACTCCTCGAATTTCTCCAAAATATTCCCAAATATAAATTCCTCATGGAGCAACTACTCATACCGGCATTTGATTTTCCAGCATCATAACTAGTTTGTGATGTTGTTGGTCTTAACTCACCTTGGTACCATGATATGTTTGACTATATCTAGCATGGTATCAAACCCCCTAACTTAACGACAAACCAAAAGAAAACCTTTGTCCTTAGAACATCTTGATTCACTATCTTAGAAGATACCCTATGCAAACGAAGTCTAGACGGAACATGACTTCGATGTCTCAACATGGAAGAAGTGCAAACTGCTTTACAAGAAGTGCACAAAGGTATTTGTGGGTCTCACTCTAGTGGGCCTAATCTAGTACAAAAAATTTTGAGAATAGGGTATTATTGGCCCTTAATGGAGCAGGAATCCATTCATTTCTCAAGGAGATATCACCAATGTCAATAGCATAGTGATCTTATTCACGCACTGGCACAAGAAATGCAACCTACAACAACACCATGACCTTTCTCACAGTGGGGACTAGACTTGATAGGTAATATATCTCTTGCTTCATCCAATGGGCATAAGATCATTATCACTACAACTGAATACTTCACAAAGTGGATCAAAGCAATTTCATTAACTTACATCATAGGGAAACAAATATCCAAGTTTATCTTGAATTATCTGATATGTTGATACGGAATTCCACAAACTATCATAATGGACAACAGAACCCCATTCAAAAACCAAGATGTCTGTGAGCTTTATTCAAATTTTTCCATCCAACATTGATTCTCAACACCCTACTATCCCCAAGGAAATGGTCAAGCTAAAGCATCCAATAAAACCATTTTGAAAATACTGAAAAAGACTATTAATGACACCGGCCATGATTGGAATTTGAAGCTAAATCTATCCTTATGGGCTTACCAAACCAACATTCATACACCTACAGGTGCCACACCTTTTCCCTTGGTCTACTAATTTGAATTGATATTACCTATTGAATTCGAAATACCCTCACTGCGAGTATCCCTAAAAGCCATGGTCAGCAATAAGGAGTATCGAGTGTCTAGATTGAATGAGTTGGAACTCCTAGATGAAAGGTGTTTGAGTGTGTTAAACCAGCTCCAGGCTTATTAGAATCGGCTCAAATGAAGCTACAACAAAAAGATTAAAAACAAAATATTTCAAGTTGGTGACTTAGTACTAAAAGAGAATCAAAAAATCTAACTAAATCAGGATGGGAAGGAAAAGTTTGAACCAAACTGGTTAGGTCCTTTCATCATCACAACAAGTTATGGCTCTAGAGCTTATCAATTGGCTACTCATGAAGGGGAACCTTTAGTCAAACCTCTCAATAGCAGCCATCTTAAAAATATATATACTTGAACACATCATAATATCCCAAGAAAAAGGCTAAAAAAAGCAAAAAAATCAAAAATCAAGAAAAATAATAAAAAGAAACAAAAATGTTCTTAAGTGAAAACCACTTTGTGGCGCTTCTAAGATAGGTACCATAGTGAAAACCTGGTAAACAGGTGCTACATTTGAATAAGACCTTTATCTTTATCTATCATCACTATCTAAAGAATCCACCCCATTCATCCCACAATAAAACATGCAACCAACCATGGCTCAATGACTAATCAAGTGTTGAACCTCACTACACCATCAAAATATGTCTCCCCTAACAAACATAATCTTGTCTCAAATAGGGAGAAACTTCTTAAAACTGGTAGTGGATTGGATCCTTGTAAATCCCATCATGATCGAAAACTATAAAAAAAATCAAAAAAATCCAGAAAATAGACAAAATCAAAAACAAAGTCAAAAACATCAAAATCCTAAAAAAAATTATGCTTTGAGTCAACACTAGTCAAAATGCGTGGTCTCTACGTGTATAACATAGGCAAGGCTAATCTCTGATGAGCCCCCAAGGGCCTAGGTCAATCCCCTTAGGTGTCCATCATGCTCTTTAAACTTAATCAAAAATCCAAAAACATTTAAAAAATTAAAAAAGTCAAAAACATACTCCTATCAAACAAGCAAACTACGAGCCTTTGCATGGATAATGTAGGCAAGGACATCACTAATGAACCCCCAAGGCCCTAGCTTATTCCCCCAAAATAAAACAAAAACATTCATATATCATATAAAAATAAAAAAAACCATCAATAAAAGTCATAAAATTCCAAAAATAGTGTCACTCAATACAGTTGAACTACGATGTCTCTACGTTCATCACATAGGCAAGGCTAATCTCTGATCAGCCCCTGAGGAACTAAGTTAGTCCCTTTAGGTCCCCCTATTAATTTCTAAATTTCTCGAAAAAAAAAAAAACATCAAATAATCAGAAAATTACAAAAGGTCATATCTCCATTATCACTCATCTGCAATAAAAATTTCATTCACAATAAACAATCATCACCTTCAACCTTTGACAAAGCAATCAATAAGTAAAATAAACATCAAAATAAAAAATTCCAAAGTGAAGATTTAAACCATTGGATCACTATCAAGTTAAAACAATGCCTAAGTATAAACTGCTCTGCATGTTTGAAAATCATTATCAACAATCCTAAAACATGAGTCTTAATAGATACAATGTTCCAAAAATAGACATCATCAATGGATTTCATCATGAAACATCAAAACAACTATGGCAATTGATACTGTAACATTGTTTATCTCTTTATGGTCTCATCATTTTTTGATTTATCTTAAACCATGCTCCCAGGATCACTCAAGGATGTCCATAAGGATTTAGAGAAGGAATGGGGGCATTAACTTTTGATTTCTATTTATTCTATTTGTTATATTTTTTTTTATATTACCACGGCAAATACTTGCTTTGTTTTGAATATGGAAGTTGTTTTGAGGAAATTCATGTAGCAATTGCATGTTAGGTATTTGTACCTCTTTGTGTCACTGATCTGAAATATTTTGACACAACTCAACCATACACTCTAACAGGGTTTTCGTATGTCTGGTATGAGAAAGAACATTCTTTGTGTGCCAAGTCAAAGTCCATGCAATGGATACAAAGCCACCTTGGTTATTAATACTCCAGTGCATCGTGTCCATTTGCTACATCAAAAAGGATTGCTAAAAGATACAAAGCCTCTATGAAAGAAAAAGAAAAACTCATCAGTAACTAACAACATCAAATTTCTATCTATCTCTAAATCATCAAACACTTCTTCTAACTAACAACTCCATCCTGCATCACAATATCATTAGTACCATATGCATCTTGCATCCACAAATTCATCAGTACATATCATGACCATAATAAAATGATAAAACATCACATATCATATATCATCACCATCACATACATAATATATCATCATACATCATATATCACCATCTATCACATATATATAAATCATATATCCATCCATTTCATATGCATACATCAGAAAAGTACAAAAACATGAGCATGTATACATCATTATCCATAGTCATCTCATAACACATAATAAAGTTGAATCAAAACATGGTATATCGCATATATCATCAAAAATGAGAATGTCATGTACATCATCAAGTAACATGTGTGATATCATATACAAAAAAATACATATATACGAGGTTTGAGTTGGGCTGATGAATGTATATACCAAATATCATGTCTATATAAAGTCTTTGAAACAATAAACATCACATAAAGATCAAACAACCTCAGCCCTGTTGGTCATCTCGTGGTGGAGATCTTGGCTACTCTTGGCTCTAATGGGGAGATGGTTGCGGGATGACTAGAGACTGATGGGGCTACCTAACTGACTGACCACTCGACTCTACAACTAAATATGTGCTCAACTCTCCAAAATGAGGTTGTCTCTAATCTCTGGGAACAAAGGCCTCATATAAAGTCTAATAGTATGTACATCTTTGTAATAATTGATCTTGCTTGGCCTAGTACTGAGCAAGGGGAATAGATGAGACTTGTGATATCTCAACTGTAAGCCTAAGATGCTTCTTTGTGGAAAGCTCATGTCTAATAGTATCTCTCTCTTGACATAACCCATATCACTCTTGACGAAAGCCATCTCTCTCGATGGTCAATTCTGCCACATGTGCCTCAATCGCTTGTCTCTGAACAATCTTTGTATCTCTCTCAATGACCCGAGCATCTCTGTCTGCAGTCAGTTGAGCTATCTATGCTACTGCATACCCCTGTGGGGGAGGACCTTGTTGTACTTTTTGATCCTGCTGCATCCAATTAGGGTGTTGTCCATCAGGCTAATCCTGTTGTCCATCATTCCCACCATCCTAACCTCATGCCCTATTTAACTGCTTTGTTACAATCTAGAGCTGTTGTTGCTTGCCCCTCCAGCTAGTCACACCAACTCTCCCTATGATTGGCCCAGTGCCAATAGGATCTATAAAATGAAGTGGAACACGGTGAGCCCACCACTGATCATACTCACGTGTAGTGCCAGGATCTACCAAACCTACTAACCAACCCCATCTAAATGAGGCAAGTCATCTAAACTCAAATACAACATTAGTAGAGGAGGCATGTGGCCCCCACACCCTAACCTCTCAATATGTTCTCTTGAAACATGCATGATAATCATCTCCAAACCGTGTCCTCTGCTCACCAAACTACTGCGAAAGCCAATCAGGTTGTTGAAAATGAAGGTGAAATTGTAGCTTAAAACTTGTAAACCTATGAGACTGTAGATTTAATTAAGTGTTCTTTGTCACAATTATTTGTGTATGATTAATCTTTTTAGATCAATTTTACCAATTGTAGAAAGAGATAGAAGATTGTAGAAGAATGAGACAAGGAGATAGAAGTGACACAACATATACATAGAGAAACCCTTTAGGGAAAAAAATCCACCAGAATCAATAGTGCTTGTATTATTTAACCTTAGAACAAGATTACAATAATATTGTATCAATCCTTGATTGGTATGCTTCCTTTCCTTCAACAATCCTTCTTCAAAACCTGCACAAAACTCTCATACACTTTATGTAAGTACAAGCTATCCATGCATTCCATGTGACCAAGCATGAATCCACACATCCCATGCCATGCTTCAAACCCTCACACATGCACAAGCTCAACTCGGGCTAACCTACTTCAAACTCTAATGCAATTGTTGCAATAAATAGAAAATTAATGAGCATGTAAACTCATAAGAGTTATCAAATACAAGAGCATAAATCTCCTCTAAAAAATCTACGCCTAGATTGTGCAAGTAGAGTTCCAATGTGTAATCTGAGTTCAAACCAAAGTCTTCCTCAATTTAGGCACCCCAAACTAAACACTTAACTGAACGTTGGTCAAGAAAATATCTTTGTAAGCTTCAATTCTGTTGATACTCCAAGAATGGGCCCACTTTAATTGAGCCTTGAAAATATCTTCATGCATGGGTTTCAAGGCGGTCCAAGTCAATCTTTAGTTAACTTAAACATAGTATCTCCTACCTCAATTCATGCAAACATTATGCATGGTTGGATCATCCCCACTTAATCAATGTATCCACCTATTATATGTCATTCAACTGAAGTCATTAGTCATGCAACTTAAGTCAACTGAAGTCAACTAGCATTCAACTCAAACTAACTACATGCAACTAAAGATAACCGAACCATAAACTAAACTAAAACTAAACTAAAACCAAACTAAACTAAACTAAACTAAACCGGAATTGAACTAAACTCCAACTAAACCGGATACCGAACTAAACCGACTGAGCATCAACTGAACTAAACTTAAACTCCACTCATGTAAATATCAACCCCAACCGTGTATCTAAACATGCATTACCGGCGTTATCAATCCTCCAAACAAGCTAATCCTAAGGTGCGTGTTCCACCTCCATCAGTTCCATGTTCTATTTTGTAGGAGCTCTTCTTGGAAACCCCCACATGTTCCTATCAATTAGGAATAATTACAAATGTCAATTTACATGTTCATTTCATTTGAATTTAATCTCTTTCTAATCCTAGTGTTGGGGAACACTTTCCAAGGACTTAGGAGATACATGAAATATGTTTAGGATTGCAATTGAATGGCATCCTATTCCCAACACAGGCAAGTAACGCTTGAGAAGATATTCCATGCGGCCTATCAACCATCATGCATGTCGACAATATGGAAGCTACTCTATATTGTGATGCTAGACCTCACAGTCTAGAAATGGCCTCTAGACAAATGCAGGCATGTCATAAAAAACATGACACCAATAAGGTAACCGGCTAGGGTAGGTATAATACATAAATTTTGAATATCGGTAAGAGTATGGATCCTTTGGATCCTTATCCATAATTCCATTTGGCCTCGTCACTAGGATATTCTCCTAGGCCGATACGTGTAGCAATGTCATACTAATAGAGATAGAACTTCCTCCATGATAAGCAACCTCATGCATATCTCTATATAAGTGTTCTAGAAGATATGGGCCCCACAAATACCTTGTGCCATGCTCCATCATCTGCTTGATGCAGATTCTCCAACCAACAAGAAAATTCTGACCTCTACAATCAAGCACCACGAGCCCCATAATCAAACCACATAAGACCATAGAAATTAGCTCTGCATTGTCAACAAATGGCGATTGCAAGTCTATCTCCAATTCCACCACCTAAATATTTCTAACACCAAGAACATGATGCATGGCCAAAGTACCTTTCCTAACATCATAAATCACAAGCTCACCATGAATAGGAATGTGAAGAATCCTCCACACATCCTCTAGTGTAATGGTCGCCTCACTGGTCGGTAGGTGGAAGGACGACGACTCTGAATGCCATCTCTCTACAAGGGCAGTAATCATGGCCCTATGGCATCATATCTTGGCCATGTAACAAATATAACATAGACCTACCACGTCCAAAAAGTCTCTCTTGACCTCGAAGAAACCAGTGAACAGGTTGAACAATTGTCGCAGTCTTCGCTCTCTCGAATACAGTGGTTTTAGAACCGCCTTCAAACATTCAACCCATGACATTAAGTATTTGCTAGAAAATCAAATCATGAACCTAAGCCTATAGGAAAATTGGCTAAATTTTTCAAGAAATGCAATAGTAGCCATGTTTTTGACAATATTGATCAATAAATGCAATAGCGGCCCTATTTTTTACAATAGTAAGCATTTTGAGCAACAACATTAAAAATGACAAAAGCGAGCAAATTTATCAATAGTGAACAAAATTCACAATAGCGGTTATTTCACAAGTAGAAAAACAATAGCAAACATTTCAAATGATAGAGGCAAGTAACAACAAACAATTTTTGCAATAGCGAGCAAAAAAAGTGATAGCGGTAGAGAAAATCAAAAGCAGCACAAACAAAAAGTGTAACAGTGGTCAAATCGAGGCAAAAGTGGTAATTTCACAAAATTACCACTATTGTCAAAAATGTTTTCTAGCATTAATTATACAAAAATGAAAAGATAAAAAATAGGAACAAAAGTGATACTTACCGCGACACCTATGCCAACTAGCCTCCCAAAGTCACGAACCACCTCTACATGATGTGGGGCACCTGGAATCCTCAGCATCACGACTCGACAATCATCAAAGCAAGATCTCTAGAGACAAAGATTCACAAAGCCCCCTAATTTCCTATTTTTACCCCCAAACCCTAATTTTTTACCTACCTAGGTTAAAATTATGAGCACCCCGCAACATCTTAACTATAAATGAGGGCCCTATCACCTAATTTTTTGTCCTCTATGCATCTGAACTATAATGAAATCTTGTCACAAGCCTGACCTAAAATTGAATTTCTCAGCCAACCTCTCGAGAGGACAGCACAACGTCATACTATCTTTCCGTTGACTGTTGGGGCATAGTGAAGCATATAAAAGTTTAAAATCTTGATGTTAACATTGAATTCTTTGAAACAAAGCAACCAACACTTTGTCTCAAAGAGGGGCAAAATGTAGACATGTAAAAATGGCCTAACGCAATAACATCGTGAATGACATTTTTCCATTTATCAGCATCATTATCATTAATATCACGACATTTCACATTATTTGCATAAAAAATCCTATTTTCCTCTATTAATTGAATAATCTTTAATTATTTAATTAATTCTCTATATTATCATTAATCTAACTTTTATTCCTCTTGATTAATTAAATTAACACAAGCTATTTAATTATGTCTCTAATATACCCTATTCTCCTAAATGAATTAAATTGTATCACTTAATAATTTAATTAAATCACTTTCCCCTCTCTAAACCTGAATAATTAAATTAATTATTTAACATCATTCAACATAGTCAACAAATAAATACAACTTTATTTGTTAAAGCCAAACATGACTTGCACGTTCAACACAAATATTAATTAATTAATTATCTTTAGCCCTTTTATGATTGAGAAAATCACGACCACTGATTTCTCACTCTAAATAGTTGACTAACTCATCTATTCTTCAATCCCACTAACCACTCAATCTATTTCTTCAATCCCACTAATCACTCAACCTAATTTATCAATCCCCCTAATCATTCCAATCTAAATCCGCTAATCTTTCCAATCTATTTCCTCTCAATGGTTCTCAACCATTAATCACGATCTTTTGCTACAAAATCTTGATTGTTCATCTCAAAACAAGAAATATATAAAACAATATTCTCCCTTCTCATAAATCGTCAAGAATCTTCAAAGCGAAGCACTGAGCAATTATCTCTTGAGCACATTGAGAGTTATTATCATATTCTAGTTCACCATTATCAACATGAATTAAAGCTTTTGCAACAACAACAATGAAGGATTTGTATTGAATCGATCAATCCAACATCCAAACGTCAATACAAACACAGCTCCAACATGGGATGGTGTAGCTTTTAAGGTTTTGAATTCAATTCATGTTATCTTTAGGATTACATTGTTTGATTTCTTTATTTTAGAAATTCATTTCATGAGTATGGGTTTTGGGATTTTATCTTGTTTGAATTAAGTTTATTTAATTCATTGCTATGTTTTCCTATTGCTTTATTCCCCCCTTACAACACTTATTAACAGTGACAAAGACTTACAGAGAGCTAAACTATATGATGGTAATCCTATTTTAGGTTTTGGTTATTGAACTTTCTACACTTCATAACCTAAAATACTATACATATCTAAAACCCTAAAATCATCCTATACAAGGGTTTATGTATTGTGAAGCCCTTCAAATCATAATTCACTTTATGTTATATTTGTGGGTTGACCTGCTATAAATGGTGGACATGTACTTAAATGATAATTAAGAAATATAGAATAAAGTGATTAGAATAGTTTTTTATACATGTTTTTATGTATAGCATGTTAAATATTGTAAACATAATGAAAATTTATAAATATTTGTAATGGGAGAAATTTTATATCTATGCTCTTTTCTCCTTATGTTTTGGGCTTATGGTAATTAGGTTTTTTAATGTATTGATTAATGTGTAAAGAAGTTTATTTTATATGAAATTTAATAAATGATATATTCATTCTTGAATTTTATTGTCACTTATCTTTAATTTCCATTTTATTCTTCAAATATTGTGTCCTCCACATTTGGTTATATATAAAAGTGAAGAACTAATGTGTACCAATTCCACACCCACATATATGACCGTCAAAAATTTAATTTCAAATATTTGTAATATTTTTCACTTGATTGTTGTGAGTCAACTAACTAGTAGTTTCTAACTTGCACTATAGGATGGTGTATTAAATACTAAACCTATTTGGAAATGAATCATATAGGATTTAGAATATGCAATGTGAAAAGAACATCTAGGTCAAGAAGCTTAAAGAATAATAATTATGCATTGTCTACTTATGACATCATTCTAATATCATATAATACAACTGCATATTATTCTTGACCTTGGTTCACTACCACTAAATTAGTCCATCCAAGGGTTTGAATAAGGATAACTTGACCCTCACAATTTAGTAGATTCCATTAGGTATTTATAAACACCATTTATTCTTATATAAATTTATATATCAAAAGATCAAGATGAATAATTTTTAGACTATAGAAATTAACTAGATAAAAAATATGAGTTACAGGATCACTTTCACTCATCAAGATTAGTTCCACACTCATAGAAGTATCCTTAGACAATGCATAGTCAAATTTATAGGTTAGTGAGAGAGAATGATTTATTAAAGAATTACTAAATTATTCCTTGGCACAATTTTCTTTTGCATTAAAATCAAAGCTAAACACCCACATATTTAATTTATTTTATTTTTACATTTAATCTATAATCAATCACTCTCAACTCATTTATTTAAGTTAATTATTACTTAAATGAATATATTTATTTAATTAGCCTAAATAATTTAAATAAAATTATTTATTTTGTTTATCTAGAGTTAAAAACACTAAAAACATGTAAACAAATTTCAATGCTAAATGGAAATTGCATGATAATTTGATTCATGTCATTATTACAAAAAGAGAAATTAGTTCTAAATATTAAAGAATTTTTATTAAAGAAATTTTAATATAATAATAATAATATCTAATATGATATCTATTATATATGTGAGGTCCTTTCTAAGAGTGGGAAAGAGACAACCATTGGTTATCACAAGAATAGTCATTCACATCTACAATCAAATCAAGCAAGGAATCTAGTATATTTGATCATACTCATCTAGGTACATGTGAATCATACAATAATCATTCTAGAATGTATGTGAATGTTTGAAGGTATTTTTAAATATTTACCAACTTGAAAAAAAACCTTGAGATTATCATCTATCTACCGTTTTTTTAGAGAATTCACAAGATAGAATCTAACAAACATCATAAAATGAGTTTGTAGCTGCCAACTAGATCTAGAATTACAAAGGAAAGCTAATATAGAGTAAGGAATAATATTTTTATTCTGATGTATACATAATATTATTTATCACATTTCTAGATTCTAAGGTACATCAAATCTACTATATCAATCAACACTTATTCTTTAGTTATAAATTTGAATATTCTCTCTCCTAAATAATTTATTTGACATAATCATGCTTACTATATGATATTATATAATTTTTAATCTATTCCACTCCACTTCATTTACACTTTATATTATATGTTTAGGTTAATTTATGCTTAATTGTTCTTATGTACCTAAATAGCTTACGAAAACATATTTTTCCTTTTCATTTTGTTGAACTTGACACTTACCTAATCTTAATACCCTACTTTGGTTTTTATATCTATATATAATTTTATTTTTTAATTTTACATTTGATTTGTCATTGATCTTTAGTGCTTCATTAAATTATCCTTTCTTTCTAGGGTTTTCTGATTGAATTTTCTTTCTATCCTTCTATCCACCCTTGATATGACCTAGGGCTTAATTTTTTAACATATTTCATATTTAATTTATCTTTCATACCATTTATATTATTATTTATGCCAAAGGCTCCATGCAATTATTATTTTCTATTTAGAAGAAGTCTTTTTTAAACCCTAATATGGCCACTAATTCCAATGATAATAGTATCTTCAATAGTTGTTGAATTGAGATAACCATAAGTGATGATTATGATTATGAGGTATATATTTAAAACCAAGACTTTGCTACATAAATTTATAATTTGACTAATGTAGAGAGTTCGAAAAATATAATAAATATGCTTAAATTTTTTTTAAATCATGAGTATGAAAGAAAAACAATAGAAGTAATTCATCTTAAGCTTTCATCACCTCTTAAAATTAATGCATCCATCCCTATACCTAACATAACCATTTTTCTATAAACTATATATCTATCATTGCTTCATCCACTGATAGTATACCACTTGGTATCATTATGACCAATCCCTTTTCCTTTCCTCTTTCATCCTCCACCATAAAATAATGTCAAATCATTCCTTAACTAAGTCACATTCACCTAAAATGTCAATGATACCCTTATAAACCTCCATTGTTCTATTCCTTCAACCCAAACTATTTGATCCTTTTATCATCTCACATCTTGCACACATATCCATCATAGTTCTAAACTATCTTATATTACCATCCCATCTTCTAGTATAGATGTATTAGTTAAAAATATTAATTAATTGAATAAGAAAGTAGGTGCTACGAATAATGGACAAGATGAATTCTTATATCCAAGATAAACACCACTTTCTTTTGAGATTGTGATGTTTGTAATGCCTATATCTTTTTTAGCGCCAAGATTTTTTATATAATGGTAAAGGATGTAGACTAAAGTACACATCTTAAGTGGTCTATATCTTAAGTGTTCTATAACTGCAGTGAAAATTTTATAGAATGGGGGAGAGGGGTTCATAGTGGAGCATCTTAACTTCGTGTTTCTCAAAATTCTACGTGGAAATTTCAAATCACTCCCAATTTTGTACAATAGTTTATTTGGAAACTCACATGCTTCTATATTTCATTTTAGGGCCACATCAACATGCTTTTTGTTTAGGTATTCAAAAAAGGCCCAGATAAAAAAATAAAAAAAAATAAAAAAAATAAAAAAAGTGAGACCGATAGTGGTGCACTAAGTCATGTTTTATTGGTGTGTTGATGTGGCATCACTTGATTTGTCAGTTTGTGTACTTTATGGATAAAAAATGTTTTACAATTGGATATTAAGGTGCTTCACTATGGGACCCATTGAGGACTACTTATATCCCCACTATTGAACCTCGCTCCACTATGGGCCCCTCTCCCCTACTACCAAAATTGTTTCCAAGAACACTTAAATATTATGCTATTGATTTTCTATATTTTTTAAAATGATTAAATATTTGAATAATTTAGAGCTTTAAAATGTCTTTATTAAAGGGATTATCAAACCAATTCAAGATAATATGTATCTCAAAAAAATTGTTTCATTTATGGATTTATATGCTCATGTAAAAATAATGGAACCTAAACTATTTGCAAGAAATGAATTTAGTTCCAGTCCAAGTTAGTATGCTTCTTACCCTTATAAATTTTAAAAGTAAAATTATTTTCCAAAAAAAAATGAAAAGAAGGAAAATGCAAATCAAGTGGAAAAAAAATATTTTTCCTTCCTTTAGACCATTTAAGAGAAGGGAGTTTATCTAAACTTCATAATTCTATGAAAAATTGACTTCAAACAAATTGTTGAGTGAAAATTCTATCATTCTTCCTCCTATTCATCCTATAGATACTACTCTACCACTCCATATCATAATGGAAATTATAATTTTTATCATAATAATGAATATTTTATAGAAAATTTCATAAGTATTAAACACAAGGTTTTAGATCTACTTGAGAATAACATATTCAAATTTGTAATAGTAAATTGTAATGTTAATCCAACAATTTCACCTCCTAGTAATATTGGAAATCATTATAAATCCTTTTCCAAATAAATCCAATAATATAGATTTTGGTGTTGTTGAAGATATTAATGATGATAATCATGATTTTGTTGGTAATATCAATGTTATATATTATTCAATGACACCATTGATTAACCTTTCCAATGAAGAGATTCTAAAAGACAATTATTTTGGTCTATTATTTATTTCAAGGTGAGTTTTCATGGCACATCCCATTCTCAATTTTAATAGATAATGAATGTCAATATATTATTTGTACTAATAAGAATTATCTTATAGTCATATCAAGTACAAAGATTATACATATTTAGGAGAAGTAGAGTGTGAATTCGTACATTGTATTGCACTCTTCTAAGGATCCATATTGGACCTAAATAATTTAAAGCTTTATTTAATGTTATTCATTCTTTATTTAGATTTGGTATTTCCTTGGTAAAGGCACCTTCATTTTTGCATTAATGTGTTAAATTTATACATGAAGGAAAATTATTCAAAATATATACAACCCAACTACAAATTCTAGTCATTTCACATTAGATATATTTATTGAGGCACCTATTGATGTTACATATAAAAGATTCAATGATTTTCATGATTTTTATAAGATTCATAGGTCATCGACACCAAAAATATAAGATTGATTGTCTTGTCAAGAAAAAATAATAAATTTTATTAAAAATTTGAAAACAATATGATGCATTAGAGAAGGGAATAGATGTCAAGACGATATAGTTTTTTCTATTTTAGATAAATATTTAAGAGAAAAAGTGACATCCCATCGAAATAATTATGTTTTTAGTAAACATGAATTTTAATATTTATTTAAAAATACATTATTGAAATAGTAAAAAAAATCCATCCAATAAAGTTTCAAATTACAAATACAAAATAAAGTAAAAGAAAAAAAATTACTATATACAGAGTGGCATCCCACTTAACCCCATTTTATTAGCAAATAAATTATAGTGTCATTTTTAAAAAAAACTACATTTAAATAATTTTTTATTTTTTCTTAAAAATACAAGATAAAATACACTAAAAAACTACATTTCATTAGTTTATATCATTTCAAAATTCAAAACATATTTGTCATTCTAGTGATTCAAGTTAAAAATTTAGATCAATGTTGGACAATTCCTTTATAAAAGTGTGACACATGTTTGATTTCACCCATATCTTGCTACTATAAAGAATTACTATTTTGATCTCGCATTGCAACATCTTACTACCTTAGAGCACTCATATGATGATCCTATATTATTATATCTTATTCTTACATGATTTTATATGGCCATATCCTACTTTGAGCATTTACTATTAATCCTTATATTAAGGATTATTATATTGTTCTCCCTCTTATCTATTGATCTTACATTATCATGCCTTATGCATGTTCCTCTCTACTATTGAGCTTACATTGTTATATCACATATATTGATCATATACATTTCACTTCATGATCATATTTGTTTCACTCTTTATCATATTGATCTTACACATGGGTAAGTCATGCTTCCCCCTTATCATATTGATTTGTATTCTGTGAACCCCAATCCTAATACTGCAAAACACAATGAATAAACACATTTAAGTTAGATATTGCAAGCATGAACAAGGATTCCCCATGAAATCCATTTACAAACTTCAAATTAGGAAAGAAACAATGAAAACAATAAAACAAGAAAATATAGATTCAATCCTAATTAGAATAGCAAACACATGATCCCATGGGGGAATTGGTGCCAATTTGATGTGAAAATTGGCCTTTCCCAATTCCTAAGATGAAACTTGATATGTTGATGATGATTGATCCACTTTGTTGATGAAGGATGAGAGTTCCAAGCCAAAAATCTGCAAAAAACTAGCTAAGAACTCAATGGTGATGGATGGAAATGGCTAAATATTTTAGCATAATAACTCTGCATATTGTGGATGATGAAATGAGGAGATGGGCTCTTCATTTATAGATGAGATTGATTAGAGAAGAAAAGGGATAGAAATGTGGGACTAATCTTCAACCAATGAGAAGAAGCTACATGTCATCATGTGAATGGTTGAGGAATGAGCACATTTTGGAGAATGTGCAAAGAGGGGGGAGATTCAAATTCAAAATATGGCTTGAAGGATGAGGTGAAAGGTGAAGTTAATGTCACATGGCTCAAGAAAAGGACATGTAAGATATTTTAAATGCTTTGTTGGAAGGGACAAGTCCTTTTGGGGGGAGATTTCAAATTTGAGGAATATTCCATATTTGATGCCTTTTTTGAATGAAAATAGATGATTTATAAATCAATTAAATTGATTTTCATGTGCAAGTTGCAAAATCTAGAGGATTTGAGTGATTAAGATTAAATTAATCAGGATTTGATTAATTTAAGAGGAGATTAGGTGATTTGACTATTTGATTTAGATTTGTGGGTTGAAATAAATCAAAAAGATGAAAATGATTAAGACCTAGTTAAATAAATATTTTGATTTATTTAACCAAAGTGATGTTAGATTAAATTAGATAAATGTTTGATGTATTTAATTTAATTAGACTTTAAATTTAATCAAATAATATGGATTATTTAATTAAACAAAGATAGGAAGATGAAATGACCTAGCTAATTACACAGAGACAATGATTTAATTAAATCGATGGATTTATTTAATTAAAAGGGGAATTATGATGACTTTAATCAAATAAGGCTATTTGATTAAATGGTTAGATAGAGGGATAATTCAGGATGAGGCGATGTTAGTAGATCAGGATCGAGTGTGTGATATCAACTGTGTATATTTTTCCATGTCTACAATTCCCATACTTGATTATCTAAATCTATATCACTTATCATATGATCCTACTTGCTACATTGGGAATTTTCCCACTATTGGACCTTTGTACCATTTATCTATCTATTTATCGTATTGATCTTGTTGGGATTCATAATATTGATCTTACCTTACATGTGCTTGTGTTCATGGATGGCACATTAGGGACATTCATTATAATTTACGTTTTTGTTCATAGAGTGTCTCATCAACATTATCTTGATCATACTTACTCATTGATCCTACCCTATGTCTGCTCAAGCTCATGAGCAAAGGGGCAATGACCCTATCTTTGATCTTATCTCCAATCCATTGTTGTTCTTTTGATGATGTAATATTCTAGTTGAGTGTTAAAATTTCACTCTTGGATGATTATATGTACCTACATGTTTATTATTTATTATTGATTTATCACATGATTATAATTATCTCACAATGCATTCTATTATAGATCTATTCTTATATGCTCAAGTTTATTAATGATATGTCTAACAAAATACTCTTTCAATTAATTGCACCTTATGAGGGAAATCAATTGAAGGGGCACACACATGATCACTAATATTCTTATTTTTATATTTTCATATCATTTTGGAAATCTAGATTTTCCTTCACATTATCTTTCTTGAGAATTCTAGTGATTTTATTTAATACATCTTTAACTCAAGGAAGGAATGCTTGAGGTTGATTTCCAAAATCTAAAAAAAAAACATTGAAAGCCTCTTCACCCTATGAATGCCTCAATCATATGCCCATACTTGTAGTTACTTCATCTAAAAATTGAGATATCACAACCCAATTAGGGTTGCGAGATGATGTCACCAAAACTTCGATATCCTTTTTTGAATAGTCATGTATAAGTTCAATGCAACACATAATTATATTTACATCTCCTAGAATATGGACTCATTATTTAGGAATGACAATTTATTAGTAAGTAAATACACATTTACTTATTTTATTTAACGATAATAATAACAAATAATTACTACTAAAAATATTATAATTTTTCAAGAACTAGTTTTTATATTCATAAATAACTATTTATGTCAACCAAGTTACAATATTTAGAAAATAATAAAGATATAGTACAATAGTATAAGTACAAAAATAAGGATTTGTTACATAGTTTATAATAATTGATTACATTATATGTTATGCATATAAGATAATTTTTAATCAATTCAATAATATCAATACATCAAATAGGAAAGTAACTTAGAACCGACAAACCATTCCAATGTTAGTCATCTAGATCATTATTAATAATTTCAAAGTACTATAACATCATGTATACCTCAAAGATTAAAAAAAAATACATACCATTTACATATGTCAATAACAACAAATGTCCAAATATGGGAGAATATCATGTGAACATTTTTTCCTCCAACCATAGAGTTGTATAAGCTCCCTCACATACCACCCAAAATAGGTGGGATGCTACCTGGTGCAGGGAACCATAGGTCTTTATGCAAAAATGTTGCAAAGTGTTAGGTTTTTGTGATGTTAAGTCAGTTTGGTTGTAATAAGGTCTTTAAGACCATGTTTTTATGTCTTGTGGTTCGGTTGAGTCATGTTGGTGTTAGTTTGTTAAAAGTTGTCAAATTTTGCAAAAGTTGTAAAAAGTTGCTCAAACAACTTTGCACTTTTGAGTTTTGTGGGAAGTTGAATCGGTTGGGATTTGAAAGGTAGTTGTAAACGGTTGGGTTTGGTTTTTGAATGCTTAAAAATCACTTGTGTACGTTGAGACAAAGGTTGGTGATGTAGATTTGAAATTTGAAATAACAAAACTTTGTTTTTTCTGTGTTTTAAGGCATAATTTGCTGCTACACGAGATAGTACGGCCTTTAAGTGATCATCTATGCATTGGGATTGATGAAGTATTGAATCTTCTACCATTTTCATTTGGTCTCATCATTTTTCATTAGGATTGGTCTAAAACCATTGTTTAACTGCCTTGAAGGTAAGAAAAATGCAAAACCCACCATTCCACTGGTGAAATCTCATGAAATTTGGTGGAATGGATGGGGTTAGGGTGTTCTTGGTGTCTACAATGTTGCAGGAGCAGGGGAAGGTGTTATGAGAAAATTGGGTGATGCCCTAGTCCATAAAATCTCATATTTTGGGCAAAGAAGTTGCATAGGCTTAGGGTTTGTATAAAAGCTCTTGGGAAACTGTTTGTAGGGATTGGAAATGTTGGAGTAGGCCCTGTTTAACATTTCTAAGCCATTGGTATGAATATTTTTGGTCTGGGTTTTTAAAACCTTATAGTGACCTATTCAAGCAAGCCTAATTAAGCCTAATTAGAGCATAGCAGTCCAAATTAGAGGGTTTTGTTTCAAAAAAACCATATTTGCAAAAATTTTATGTTTTCAAATGGCTTAAAGGGTATCAGGAATGGTGTTCATTTTTTGGGTATTGGGTCTTATTTGAAAGCTATGTGGGAAAACCCTTGTTTGGAATACTACTAGGACAATTGAAGGTTTTGAGAGAAAATCACCAAGTTAGGGTTCTAGAAGTGAAAAACTTGTTTAGTTGAGATTATATTGATTGTGAGACCCCTGATCTACATCAAATTGGTATTATAGCATAGGTAGGTTTGTAAGGGAGAGAAAGTGTGAAGTAAAAGAGAATAAAATGCCTCCAAAAGGTAACACTATGGCTAGGTAAATGAATGAGATGAAAGAAAAGACTGTGAGAGAGATTAGGAAATTGAAGGAACTACAATATATGGTGGTAGCAAGGCTTGAGGTTGTTGAAACCAGTCAGAGAAGAGGTATGGTTATGGGTGATAAGAGTGACCCCGAAGAAGGGGAAGAGGAGAATGAAGAAGAAGAAGAGGAAGAGGAATTGGATCCTGATGAGCAGAGGATGGCCAAGCTACTGAGAGCAGTCAAGGTAGATAAACACAAGATAAATATTGATGTACCTATGTATGGAGGGAACTTGAATGAGGAAGAGCTTTTGGATTGGATTGCAACACTTGATAACTATTTTGAATGTGAAGACATACCATAGGAGCAAAGGGTCAAGATAGCAAAAACAAAATTGAAGGGACATGCCCTATTATGGTGGGATTATGAGAAAACTGAAAGGAGGAAGAAAGGAAAGTCAAAAATTGTCTCTTGGGACAGAATGGTGGCTATGCTTAAGGTTAAGTTCTTATTGGTTGATTATGCAATTCAAATGTATAAGAAACTTCAAGGTCTGAAACAAAGAGAAATGGATGTCAAAGCTTACACTGATGAGTTTTATAAGCTGAGTATAAGAGTAGGTCACATGGAGGATGATGTGGAGAAGGTGGCTAGATATCTTAGTGGGTTAATATTTAACCTTCAAGATGAGTTGATCTTGCATAATCCAAGAACGGTTGACGAATGCTATCAAATGGCAATTAGGGCTGAAGAAAAACTAAAGAGAAGGCAAGATAAGTCAAATAGGGGTAGAGGCAGAAATTCTAGAGGAAGGAGATTTGGAGGTCAAGGAGAGGTTCACAAGGATTCCACGGAAGGTGTTACCAATGCAACAATTTAGGACATCAAGCATGACAATGTAATGAGAATCAAGCCACTACTTCACATGGAGGAGAAAGAAGGACTCAATTGGTGCAAGAAAATGATAATGAGAGTGTAAACTCTCCATCACAACATGCTACTCTAGAGGTTGGTGAATCACTCATGGTAAGGAGAACTCTTATCAAAGCACCATTAGAGAAGGAGCCACCACAAAGGAAGACTCTCTTCAAGACAACTTATAAGTGCTTGGGTAAGGTTTATAAGGTTGTAATTGATTTAGGAAGTACAAATAATATGGTTTCAGTTGAGATGGTTGGAAAACTTAAGTTGCCTAGGATACCACATGCTACTCCTTACAAAGTCTCTTGGTTGAATGAGGGTCAATATGTTCTGGTAAATGAACAAAGTTGGGTGTAGTTCAATATAGGAGGGTACAAATACAAAATTTTATGTGACATACTACCTATGGATGTGTGCCATTTGCTGCTAGGGCGGCCTTGGCAATTTGATAGGCATGCTATGTATGATGGAAGGAGGAATACTTATGAGATAGAAAAGGATGGGGTCTCCTATACTTTGACACCATTGAAGGAGGAGGAAAAAGGACAAACTAAGGGAGCTAATGTGATGATGGTAGGTAGGAAGGAGTTCATAAAGGTAGAAGAAGAGGAGGACATGGACCTTGCAGCCACTCCTAAACCTGGAGACATTATGACAATAGAAATGAAGAATGACTTGGTTTTGGAGATCCAAGATTGGATTAA
>VDFB02058242.1:3609900-3659909 GCA_007258455.2 Sequoia sempervirens
TATCCACATGCTTTCTTGGCCCCTTCTTGAAACTTCACAATTGATGTCACATGATTCGAAGGTGTCTTATCCATTATGCCTATTGAAGTAGGTGATAGTTGCCTAGCATGATCATCTTCTAATAGTAATATATTTTTGGTACCTAATCCATTCCCCTTGAGATTTGGATATGATGTGCAAGTGTCATCATAGAAGTTATGTTCCAAACCACAAGCCGAAATGTGCTCTTACAAAGGAGTTTCAAACAATCCTCCTCCAATACAAGTTTAGGTTGGCAACCTCTTGATGGTGATATCTTTTCAATATATGATCCTTTTTCCATGGGCTTTGGATATGATGTGTAGGCGTCATTGCAAATGCTATGTCCCAAACCACAAGTTGGGAGGGTGTTTCATGTTGAACTATGGTAGGATTCCCAAATTCTGCCCTTTAATTGATTTCCTAAAAAAGGGAACATGACAAGAAACTATGGTGTTATGTGTTAATTATTGCATGTGCCATGTTTCTATGTTTAAACTATTATTATTTTCATTTGTGTGCAAGCAATATAATTATTATCATGAGGTCAATAAAATCCATCAAGGTAAGAGTGTTGAATATAGGGGCAACCCCGCTGGCCGAACGGTTGGAATGGTTGGACTAAGGCTTTGGGTCCGTCCCATGTAGGTCCAAGGTTCGACTCACTCCTTCCAGATTCAAGTGGTGGCAACTTCGTGCGGCCCTAGGCTGTCACCTCCAGTGGACTAGTCTCGCCTCAGCTCGCCTCCTCTGTCCCCCAAAACCTGGCAAAAAAGTAAGCCCAGGGCAAGGGTGGTGGAGACGTTGGGCTGAGACACAGGGATACCACTGGGTTACCAAAAAAAAAGAGTGTTGAATATAGGGTGGTGCAAATACTTAAGTCCATAATTGTTAAACTAGTGAGGTTGCACAAATGCATGTGAATAGAGATACAAATAAAGATAAATAGAAATAAATAGAGATCAAGTGAAAACCCAAATCAAACCAAACACAAAAGTAATCACTCATTTCATGTTATTATATAAAACTCTCAAAAAATTAAACATCTGATAGAATATCCCAACCTAATTTGAAAATTTAAAAAAAAAACTAATCACACATTTAAAATAGACACTAAATCTAATTTATTTAAAACTTATTTTTAAATAACAAAAATAAAGACTTAGTAAAAAGTCTTCTTTGATGGTAGTCTAAGTAAAGAAAAAAGTGATAGTGACTATACAAAATATTCATCTAAAAGTCCATAAAAGTCCATTCAGCATGAGAATGAGCAGAGTATGAACCCATCATTACATCAACATAGCTCAAGTAGTTGCAATTTGTACAGATTGTTCCTCGTAACTTCAAACCTGGACTACACACAACTTTTCCAATAAGATACTGTGAGAGCTCAATCATTACTACCATAATTTCCGTTCAAGATGGACCCTACTAATCGATGCATCTAGGCAGGTGTGGTTCACCGTCCTTCCTTTCAATCTATTCATTGGAGAAGATTTTCACTTTTTCATAATGCCACTGTACAGAGTTGGAAATAGAGCTTAGAAAGAATTAAGAGTTACTGCTACCTGCTCTCATGAAAAACTAAAGAATCAAATAAACCAACAAGAAAGTTTCCAAGCTAGACTGGATAATGCTATTCATTCACAATTTCAACTATTCAAACAGGATTCTTATGGTTCAATCCAATGTTAATGGTCATCACAAAGAACTGTGCGAAGAGAGTGAATTCCAGAATTCCAGAATAATATACTAGACTACAATCCAAAGCATACAGGTCTGTTAAAATGAGTATTTACAGGTCAATAGGAATAGAATCTACATATGTTTTGCCATCTCCATTAGTTTTGTTCTCAAAGAAGCCTCGTCCTTTTCTCCAGTCTGCAATACTAGATTTCAACTTTTTGAATTTGACTGTAACTATTTTTTCATCAAGATAAAGATCATACTCTGTGATCTACCAGACAAGAATTATTACAGACAAAAGAATTATTTCCTTTAAAGACTCCAGATTTCTACAATCTGGAATAATATATTTCTTCAAACTTTTTGAATTTGACTACAGATATTTTTCATTAATGTTGCAGATCATACTCTATGATCTAACAGACAAGAATTGTTACAGACAAAAGAATGCTTTCAAGCATTAATAAAAAAGTGTAAAAAAAATTTCTTCAAAACATTAATAAACAAAATGATTACACAATCAAATTCAAAAGCTTTGAAGCAATTCAAATCTCGTTAAGTTTGGCTGGGCTTTAACTACTCCCCTGATCTGTGATTTTCCCATAAATGACTATTCAAAACATGACTACTTAGTTTTGATAGCTCAACATTGACAACTTTTATTCAAGACAGAGTAAAACAAAATTTCTTCAAAACATCCATCCCAGAAAGAAAAGGCAACAATATGTAGAAATTAGTTATTTTTTTACAGGTAATAGAGGAGGGGCAAGAACAGGTCAAACTAGACCAGAGCCTCTCATTACAAATGTCAGAAAATACCAAACATTACCAGAAAGTTCGCCAAAATAGTCAATACCAATACAACCCTTCAAAACAATTTACAACGGAAACCGCCAAAAGCCAACCAAAAGCGGCATTCCAGGCCAAACCCTCTCAAGTACTGGTAAACTTAGTAACAGCCTTCGTGCCCTCAGAAACGGCATGTTTAGCAAGCTCTCCAGGCAAGACAAGACGCACAGCTGTCTGGATCTCCCTGGAAGTAATGGTAGGCTTCTTGTTGTAACGCGCCAGCTTGGAAGCCTCCTGAGCAAGCTTCTCAAAAATATCGTTGATAAAAGAGTTCATAATGCCCATAGCCTTGCTGGAAATTCCAATATCCGGATGCACCTGCTTCAGCACCTTGAAAATATAGATCTTGTAAGTTTCCACATTGCGCTTCGTCTTCTTTTTCTTCCTGTCGTCTCCTCCTCCCTTAGGGAGCTTCTTTTCTGCCTTGGGCTTGGGAGCTTTCTCTGCAACTTTTTTCTCCTCCACAACTTTTTCCACTGGTTTTTTCTCTGCGGGCTTTTTCTCAGCTCTGGGCGCCATTGTTAAATTTTTCAAGTTCCCCACTCTACACGACAGATTGTTCAATACGAATGGGAGTAAAGAGGGTTTGAGAGCTTAATACATATATGGCGTTTTCTGTAATCTGATTGGTGAAGATGTAGAGATGCGGATTGCCAGGTTGGCATAATCTGGACCTTTGGTTCTAATCTTAACGGACGACTTTTACGGAAATCCGTGGGCGGTTTCCTGAGAGGATCTGGCTCTACTCTTTTTTTGCGTCTATTTAGGTTTGAAAGCACGACTGAAGTCGCCTAAATTTGACGGCCGTAAAGCTGTATTGGAATTTTTGCCCTATATTTAGGTTATGATATTATGGAGGGGTTTCAGGAATTATTTTTATGGGCCATGAGTGTTTATTTTTATGGGGAATGAGTGTCATAAGGGGAAGAAAAATGTTATGGAATTAATTAGATTTTTTTTCTAACAAATTGGAGCCAGTATTTTTTAGATTGTAATTTTAATTGAGTGCATTTGGGGTGAGGCTAGAAATTCCCTTAGCCTATCGGCTAAGGAAATTTTCTGCCACTTGTCAATTATCTAGAGTTTTTAGATTCCTGTCAATTAATTCATTTTATCATTTTCTATTTATATATTCTTTGAATTGAATATGCAAAATAACAAATTTTGGTGATTAAAATTTTAAGCTTAAGTTGCACTACAAAATTCATGTGAGCACCCATTTTAAAATACTCCTATAAAATCTCAACAACACCCACTGTATTTTTTTGAAGCCCCCTCTCCATGGGACCATAGCCGTGTATGTTATAAAATGAATTAGCACCAATGCAACTGTTAACAAAGTGAGCAAAGTGGATTCACTCTCAAGAGTACCATAACAAATGGTATAATTATTATGCATGAGGTGATCCACTCAAATGTTGCATCTAATAAAAAAGAATGATTGTCAAATTAGATGTAAACAAATCGTATGATCATGTGAGTTGGTTATTTCTCATGTACACTCTTGAAGCATTTGGTTTTGAGAAAATATGGCTTGATTGTACTTATCAATTCATCTCCACAATTAGATATTTAGTCCTAGTAAACAAGACACCATTTGGTTTTTTCGAGGCCTCTAGAGGACTTAGTCAGGGTGATCCATTGTCCCCCTTCCTATATGTAATCATGATAGAGGCTTTTGGTTGAATTGTCAAAAACAAGATTGACACAAGGGAGTGGATAGGTGTTTAGGTTGCAAGGGGCCTTGCCCCTATCACTCATCAACAATTCGTTGATGACACCATACTATATGGTGCTACCAATATGGAAAATACCAGTATCATCAAAAGGACTTTAAATCTCTACTCTCTCACATCAGGCCAAGCACTAAATCAAGAAAAATCCAGCATATACTTTTTTAATGTGAAACATGTAGTCCAATGAAGAGTTGTTGACCACCTTGGATTCAAGATTGTTTTTTTATCGAGCAAATATCTTGGTGTTCCTCTATTTAAAGGTGCCTCCAATACATCCTTGTGGAAAGGCACTATTGACTCTTGTAAGGAGAAATCCAAAATATGGAAAGGCAGATGGCTCACTCTCACTAGTAGGATTATAATGATCAAAGTTGTCCTCTTTGTAATTCCCATATATGTCATGTCCTACATCCAACTCACAAAGCAAGCAATGCAAGAATTCAATGGCATGATGAAAAGGTTTCTTTTGGATGGTTTGAATGAAATACTAAGAATACCATTCATAAATTGGGATATTGTAAGAAGGTTGAAGGAGTTAAGGGCATCAATATCCGATGCATTGAAAAATGAAACTTGGTGTTGGGTGCAAAGCTCATGTAGCATCGTAAATTGTCACCCTTGACAATTTCACATTAGGTTTAGCTCCCCTTCATGTGCTTAGACCCAATTATGCATTTAATTTTTCCATCTTGTAATAATATTCAAAAAATTAAACTTAAATTGGAAATTAATATTTATTATTTATTTAACGATGTAAAAAAGGCCCCAAAAGGATAGGTCTAGACTAGGGTGCCCAGTGCCATTGTCCAGCCTATTTTGGCTAAATTTGAAATATTTATGGGTCGACATTTTAATATTTGAAAATTCAAAGTCATTTTTTAGCTATTAGTATTTGATTTTTGGGAAATTAAAGAAATAGATATAAATACAAATATTTTTCATCATTTAAAATCCTAGCAATTTTGGAGAGCAAATTGAAGATCCTAAAATTAGTCAAGGCAGAATTAGCAACAATATTACAACACTTTCATCAATTAAGATCATGCTTTCATGTCATTAGGAAGAAGGAAGCAATTATGCTCAAGAAGCTATTATGATCAATCATGTCAAATTATGAAGTAGTATTGAGTTATCCTTTACATGCTAGCTACAACAATCTATTATGGTTTGTGAACTAACATTTTGCAGGTCTATCAAGCAATCAAGCAATCCATCAATCAATATTTGTGGCAACTTGTGGTGTAGTATCACTTCATTGAGGATTTCACATCAAGGTAACAATATCATTTATCATTTATCATTTAATTTAATTATTGTTTTGGCCTCTGCATGACCTAGGGTATGCCTTCTTGATCATCATTAATCATTGTACATGGAGGTTGAAATACCAAAATGGGGTTTGACTTGGGCAAGCTCCTATACAACACAACCTTCCCCCTCTTTTCATGTGTGTAGGTCAGATCCAGAAGTTTTAGCAAAGGAAAATCACAGGAAACACGGAGCAGACTATAACTTACATCTCGAAGTTTTCAAATCCGAAAAAGAAGCATCCTAATCTAGGGTGCCCGACACCCATGTCCTTGCAATTCAAGCTCAAATTGTTGTCACAAGTTCCTCTTTGTATCTCATTCTTGGATCTGAAACTATTCTATGGTTTTCTATCTTAAGATCTAGGGTTATATGTCAAATACAATGAAAAAACATATCAAATTTTTATCTCTACAACTCAAGAGAACACAAACCCTAGAAGATTGGCTATCCCATGTGTTAGCAAGCCAATTATCGACCCTAGTTGGTTTATGTTCAAATGTGGAGTCAAGTGAAAAGAAGCCAACCCTAGTTGGATCTAAGATCACTTTTCCTACTTTGCAACTCATAAGGAAACTATATGAGGATCCTCTAGCATTGGTGGAGTCAAATTTTAGAAGAAATATATTGAAAATGCCAATGTAGATTGAATCTTCACAATCATAAACCCCCGTGTGGATCACAAATATAGCAACTCATGATGTCTTGTTGACACCTTCTTACTGACTATTTATCATGGAGCATCTATAATGGACGATCCACCAACTTTTGGTCTAATTCATGTAATGGTGATCATATCCTCAACTCGTTGCTAGAGTTGCAAGGATGCAAAGATATAATGATTGGTTTATGGGGGACAAATTAGTTGACTATATTGAGTGGAATTCAAATGATCATGGTTGACACTAACATAATTTTAATGATGTGTCATTGTCCAAGAAGGCAAAAAACTAGAAGAGATCTTGGCACGCAAATATATGTATTTTAATAATGAATAAGATAAAATCATTTGGATGGTATCTAAATCAAGGTGATACACTGTAAAAATGGGCTCCATTTTATAAGATAGATAAATTGGAAACCCATAATGGCCTTTAGATCTTTTCTATGGGAAAAAATTCCTCCCTGAAGTTGGTTTCTTTGCCTAGTCTACATTGCATAAAATAATTCTAATTGGAGGCTATTTTAAAATATTTAGTTTCCTTGGCCCTTCTCAGTGCCCTCTCTATCTTGCAAATGAAGAAATAGTGGACCATTTGCTATTAAACTATCCTTTTGCTTCCAAATGTTGGACTTGGCTTTTAGAAAAAAAGGTTGGCGTGGGTCTTTACATTTTCAAAGCATGGTCTTGACTAAATAAAAATAAATTATGGGGAGGCATGTGGGTTGTTTCACCTTCCATGATAGCACTGCATTTATGGAAAGAACAAAACCCCGGGGGCGTAATTTACAACAATAAATCTCTCTCGGCTAAAGACATATGCAATATAATAGAAACAGGGACATGTGAATTCCTAAATACAAAAGTCGTGTATTTTTATCCTAAAATTTTCACATGGGATGATGAGATATCCAAAAGATGGAAGATTCTAAATGTCCCCATTGGAACTTCAAATTCACAATATTTGGGCTCCAAATTATGTGAAGTGTGTGAGATGGAAAAATGGGTGACCCACCAAGATGAGATTGAAGCTTAAGTTTGATGGGGCCTCTCAAGGAAATCCTAGGAACTTTGGTGTTGGGTGCTTAATTAAGAATGAAATGGGAATCCTTGTATGGGCACCCTCAAGACATATCCATTTTTTCACCAATAATGATGCAAAGTTAAAATCTCTACACAATAGATTAAACCAATGCATTTTGAACAATCTAGATTGCATTGACATCAAAGGTAATTCTCAATTATGCATTAATGCAATAAAAAATAAAAAGTTGTAGAATTGGAAACCCCAAAAGAAGGTGGACATCATTGAATCATTGCTCAATTAACTGAATAATTATTTGGTAAGGCATGTATACAAAGAGGTGAATGCAATGAAAAACCTCCTAGTTAATCACAACTACAATACAACTCACACTACATGCATTTTCAATCACCCCAAGTCATGGGATAATCTGCAACAAATCATGAACATTGATCTTATCCCAAGAGTTGATCCTATTGATTTTCTAGGCCCCTAAATCTTCAACAAGATGATCTTTTAAACATAGTGTAATGATACTTTGTGCTTGGATTGACTACCTATTAAAAGGTGATTTGGTTAATGCAGATTTTATGCAATGGAAGACAAGGTGGTTCTGGATGACTTGTAATGTGAATGTGGTGTAGAATATGCCTCTAATCAGTTGCAATACATTCAAAATTCAAAATATTGAGATGTAAATTGTTATTATGGAGATGATTGGTGTTGCTAGAATTTCTACTAGGCACATACATGACTCATATGAGAAAATTCACATTATAGAGTAAACAAATAAAATCAATAAGCACAAATAATACACATATTTTCATGAGAGCGCGATGAGCAGGAATTCAAGTTTGAATTCGAGCGAGGGTGCGGCTAAGGGATATTTTGGTGCGGATGATGATGATGAAGAAGATGGCTTCAGGGTTTTGTGGGAGGATCTTCTTCCTTCTATGGTTTGTGCTTTTGGTGAATGGGTGTTTCTAAAGGTTGGGTTGTTGCTGGTGAGTTTTCACGACCCTTCTTGTAGTTTGCGAGTGGCTGAGGGAGCTTTTCATGGTTGAGGTTCTACTCTTTGGCTCTTCCCAACAATGGGAGTGGTTGCTCCTGTGTTTTCTTTTGTTTATTTCTTGGAGGATTCTCGACCTGGTGTTGTCTTTGTTGGCCAATCCTTGGTTTCCAAGCAGTAGTTGGACTTTCATGCTTATCCTTTTGGCTCAGAGCCTTTGGCCCCTGTTTTGGTGTGGCATTGCTGCTCGGTGGGGAGTTCTTCCTCCTTTTGCCTTTAAGGGTGTTGTGCGCGTTTGTCTTGGTGTTCGCTGGTGGCTGCTTATATTAAGGGAGCGGGTGTTTCCTTTCTTCCTCTAAACTTGGCTTTTTCCCCATGTTCGATGTTGATTTTCTTTTGTGGTTGGGGGCTTGTGTTTTTGATAGACCCCATTTTTAATGATAGTGCAATCAGTACCTCAAATGGGTCTGTCCTTCTGGCCATTTCCTACAATGGGGATGTGCGGCCTTGTTTGTTATAGACTGGTTGCTCTTGCTCCCGGTGTAGTTTGAGGGGTTCTGTGGGTTTGGGAATCTCTTCAATGCTTGACCAGATTAGGCTAGTGAGTATTCTTTTGCTTTTGATGACTCCCCTTTGTTGGAGTAATGATTGGTTTACCTGTTGGGAGTGTTCTCTATGGTTGTGGGGTGGCTTTCTGCCCTCTGGTGCTCTACTTTCGTAGCCCCCTGCCTGTTTATGGTAGTTATGGGTTTGGTGATCCTCAAGGTTGATCTTTAATGATTTTTTTTGCTATGTTGGTTGTTGTGTTTTTTTTCCCTCCCTACTGCTATTGGAAGTGTTTCTTTGGAGGGAAAAGGAAGTCCCCTAAGAGTTCGGATGGTTTGGTTCCCCTTTTGGTTTTTAATGATTGTTATGTGGAAGGGGTGTGTGTCTATCTCAAAGGACATTTTTTGTGGGTTGGTTTTCTTGACTGGGTGGTATCCAATGATCTATTTAAAGACCCAGATTCTCATGAAGCTTAAGGGTGACTATACTATTTTTGTGGAAGAGTTCCTATCTGTTGAGATGGTGCTGGATCAAAATAGTTTAGTGGAGACTTTTTTGTTGATTTTGTTCTTGGTTGCCTTGGAGTTGCTGCTGGTTGGGTGGTATTCAAAGATTAGTTTGAAGACCTAGATGTTTTTACTGCCTTTGGATGCTAAGTTCATTATTTTTACTGCAGTCTTTGTCTTCTCTCTAGATACTAGGTCTTCTTTTGAGGTGGAGACCTCTCTTATGGAGGTGGATTCCTCTCCTTTTGTGGTTGAGGTGTGTTATAAGGTTGAAGGCTCTCTCCTGCATCTCCCATTGAGTCAGAGCCCATTCCTATTTAGGTGGAGTGTTGGTTTGTAGGTGACTTGTGGTTGTTGTGGCAAGGATGAGCTTGGTTTTTTCTCCTATAGAGGTGAAGAGAACAATTGTTGATGTGGGGAAGAGTTGGAGCTTTGAGTGTCTGCAATGACTTCTCCTATAGAGGTGGAGAGGGAGTGTTGTTGGGCTCAATTTTTCTATTCATTTGGTCTTTTGTGACTTGGTTATTTCAGCCAGTGGTATGGAGAGTTTGATATTCTTAAACGACTGGTTTGTTGTTGCCTGGCTGATGCAAGTGGTGTCTTTGGGTTTAAGGTCCCTTCTAAAACCTAGTTGTAAAGGGTTTAAGGTCCCTTCAAAACCTATACGTTCAAGATCCCTATAAAATCTTGGTTTTCTTGGGTTTTTGTTCCCTTTCGTTTTGTTTTGGCAGTTGGGTTTTGCTGCTAGTTTGGGCTACCCTGCTAATCCTTTGAAGTAATGTCAATGTTTTGTTGTTGGTTGTTCATGGCTTTTTCTTTTGGCAGCATGATCTTCCTTGTTTAGGTTTTGAGTCCCATAAAAACCTATTTGTAAATGGTTTTGGCTCCATTCAAAACCTTTTTTCCCATATAATCAAAACACACGTATTTTTATGGAAATTTTGATAAATTTATACCCAAAAAAACCACAGAAAAAGATCCCTCATATTTTATTTATCAGAACAATATTTGTTGTTACAACAATATTCAAAAAGTGCCAAAAACATGACTTCACATAAAATTTGAGTTGTAGAGTACTTGTCAAAAAAAAATCTAAAAATGGATTTAAGTTTGACTCATGAAACTACACATTGAACACAGGTCAAAATTACTATAAATAGTAACCCAAAAAAAATTCCACCTTTAGCATGGCAGGGGGGCTATGGCAACCCCCTTGCAACCCCTCATCACTTAAAGCCACTTTATTTATATCTCAGGCAAGTCCATAGTAGCCATGTTACTAAAAACTGAAATGTGTGTGATTGTGATTCAAAACAGGTGAATATGTTTAAAACAAAAGATTTGAAAAAATAGTATTTTTCTGGAGCAACAGACCATGTAGAACTTCCTTTACTTAGATTTTTCAATTTATGACAATAAAAGTTGAAAAATGAAGTCGATTAAAGTTGGAGAGGATGCAAATCAAGTTGATCCAATACAAAACACTAAGCATTTACTTTATTCAACTCAAATGAAAAAGTAGTATTGTTTTAGTTTGGGGTATTTTGCTAATTTGAATGACCTAGGAGCACTATTTTGGCTTTAGCCATCTTGATACTCATGTTGCTTTTGCACTATGGGTATTGAAGCTTGTGAATATAGTTTTTACCCCATTATTGAGAAGAAAATGGAGCATATATGCAAGATTTCAAATCATCTAGCCATTATAATTTAAATTCTCAATGAATAGTTTCATTTATCTATATTTGAATATGTACTAAATAGGGTACATTCCACCCTTGAAATATTTAGTAAAGTAGAATCTATTCAAAGCATTTGAGCATGAAATTCAATTATGGTCGAATACTGCCAACCACAAGTAAACTATTTTCCAATAAAATAGTTGTGCCTAAATATGCATCAGTTTGTAATTTCTTTCTTGATAATTAGTGGGGTTGCATCAAGAGAAATGAATCAAGAAGTATGATATGCACTTCCTCAAAGAAATTGATGGCTACGATGAATAACGAGGCAAAGGCTCATGGTTTGATGCGGAAACTTCAACTTTACACCAAATTTGGGATTATTGAGGTAGTTATACAAGGTGGTTTTATGGTTATAGTTAACACTTTTAAGAAAATAAAATCCCTTGAATGGAAAATCAATAATATTTTACAATATGTTAGGCTTTGTTGGATGCCTTGAACTATTTTTCCATTCCCTTGCTAACTATGCTCATGTTCCCACCAAAGACATTATTAATAATAATTCTACTATATGATGACTAGGACTAGATTTGAATCAAGGGTCACCTCAAGGTGTGAAAATAAAGATTATTTGCATCCTGGCTGATCAATGTGATAAATGACATGAGTGAGTTGGCCCTTAAAAGGTGAATGCTAGATGACTTTTGGGATATCACTTCTTTGAGTTTCTCGCATAGCACTTTGATAAAAACCATGTTACATCTCTTTTTGAAACATAGGCAGATTATTTATAGCATCAGTCATAGTAGATATTGCTATTATCTGAGATCTTTATGTAAATTGATAGGTTTGGGTACACTGTTTTGGAAGTAATTTGTCTCTTCCAGTAGTAGTAATGGTATATCTCCTCTAGTTTATGGCTTAACTTTTATGTAATTTCTTGCACCCCATTCAAGGGTCAATGCTTATATAGTACTATAATGTTTTTTTCTTGTTAGTTATATATATATATATGGAAGTGACCCCAAGTCCATAATTAACCAATTAAAAATGAATATATATTTTTGGAAAATATTTTTTAATTTATTCATTTTTATGGATACATTCCAATAGTCTAAAAAAGATATAATTCCACTTTTTATTTTTTCTCCATACATAATTAATGGGAAAACATTTCCACTATACGAAAAAATTCATCACACTCAATTAAAAAAATGTTTACAGGCAACTGAAAGATTTTAGTATAGTGCTTGGGATTGTTGTTCCCATTGAAATGCCATGTGATTTTAATGCATCAATGTCTTATTATACAATAAGATGTTATACATTCAAATTGTAAAATGATTACTATTTACTTCACATGCAAATATTTTCTTGTATGACATTATTCTAATGGTAGAGAATTTTTTATTTTTTTTACCTATAACAAGATCTAATTTTATTGCATCAATGCCTTATTATACAATAAGGTGTTCTATGACGCAAATATGAAATAAGACACTTTCAAACATATCCTTAAAATATTGTGGTGTTTTATATGCTCTTTACAAAATCATCAATCTTCTACATAGTTCATTGTTTGCATCAAGTCAAACAACCATTCCTCTTCTTTGGGTATCTAATCAAATATTAGTTATTTTAGTATTCTTTAAACAATATCCATTATATGAGTAATTATTTATTATATCAATTGTGGGCGGTTGGGTGGGCGGCCCTCCAGGTTGGCGGAGGGCATCGATTGGCTTGCCGAGGTGGCAGTAAGCTTGGCCATGGGCGAAGGGTGGAGACTGTTGGATGAGGTGGTCGTTTTTCCATATTGTCCACCTTGGAGGTTTTTGAGGTTGGCCTTCACATAGATGGGCGGGTGGGTGTCTTTGTTTATATCATGCTCTCAAAACTAGGAATGAAGAGGTGACACGGTGACGGTTTGATAGTACATTTGCTGTAGGCGATGGGACATTTTATTGATTACATTGAATGGCTTTTGTGGGGAAGGACGACTTCCCTTGTGTGAAGAGATTAGCATTTATTTCTTCTGGTGCATAGTATTGTTTAATGATTTCAAGTCTGGCATTAGCATTCGTTAAATGTTGTGGTGTCAAGCGTGGAGTTCTCAAAGTGAATCTTGGCTTGTATTGTTTGGTTTGCTCTGTTTGCAAGTTTGGTTTAATTGGGTGGAATTTGGTGTCTGTGATGGCAGGGAGATCAAGGTTTATAATAGAGGTTTTGGTGGATGGTTTGGTGTGCTTCGAAGTGGACACGCCGATTTCAATGGGAGCTAAAACTCCCCAAACGTTGTTTCAAGAGGTGTCAGACCAGCGTCTTAAAAGGAATATGAATAATATTGATTCCTTGTTGGTTGTGGCGGTGAAGATGGTTCTTGGTATTGGTCATTTGCGCAAGAGCGAGTATGGCAGGGACAACACGTGCATTACCTCTCAGTTTCTGGCGTCTCTTCTGGATAGTCGAGTGTCAAAGGTGGAGGCGAGAGTTTTGTTAGAGAAAGTGTTCCAAAGTTATTTGTTGGTGGGCATGGATGATGTGTTGAGGTTGGTTGTTGAGGGGAAGGGGATTCCACGTCCTGGTGATTGGGTGTCGGTGAAAAATTTGGACAATGCTATTAAAATTTACCCCTTTCTTCTCGACTTGAAGGAGTCGGCGCTTCTAAAGCACCGTATGGTCATTGCGGTGGTTGTGAACTACATGAAGAAATTATTTGGCCTCAAGGAAGTGCAGAGCGTCGAGTGGATTGTGGATTTGAGCATTTTGCAAAGCTAAATGGTTTTTTTTGTGACTGGCGGGTTTGGGGTGGTAACAAGTTTTTTTGATGTTTTGTTTTTTGTTATGCTCAGGTCTATTTTTCCTTTGTATGGCAGCCTTGTATGTGGGTGGTGTATTAAGTGTAGGTTGGTGGTGGTTGTAGGGTTGCGGGTTCTTGTTTGTCTCTCTTCTCTATTTGTCTAATAGTATGGGTTAAGTTCTGCAGTATGGTGTTTGGGGTTTTTTGGCTGCAGGGGCAACGTTTTCTTGCCATGTCCAATGATGTAAACATTACCTATTATTATTAATAAATATAATGACTCTTATGGATAAAATAAATAAATTATTTATTATCGACACACAGTGAAGATGTAAGGAAACTAAGAAGCCTGAATTTCCTAAAAGTAAATGGCCTAAAATTTGAACCTTCAAAGTCATTGGCCACAACAAATTAAGGAATTTTCAACCAAGAACATAGATCATTTTCACCCTATGATTGTACAACCGACCTTTTAATAAAATCATGAAACATGGCTCAAGATCGGCCAAAGGCAAACATTCTATTTGAATCTATTATGTTTTCCATCTCTTTCATTATATCAAGATCTAAACTGCCAATTCATGTGACAAAGTATTATTTGTAAAACTAAATAAATATATGGCCAACTAAAAATATCATCTTCAAACACATGTATCACATTAGCATTGAAGATATAAGTGAGAACACAATAGTAAAATCAGTGTCTTCCCAAATGAATGCCATTTATATACATTCATTTTTAATGTTTTCTATAATGCAACACCTACAATTACTCCTTAATTTTTTTGCCATATTTGATGACTACACTATGGGAAGAAAAGTCTGAAATGGGAATGTAGAATGAAACATAAACCCAGTCTCTACCCAATAAACAAAGGTAAGTTAACTAGTTCTTGTGCAACTTACTGATCACTTTGCACTATATTTTTCTTACAAATTCAGTTCAAGGAAAGCTATTGATAGGTTGTCGTGAGGTCCTAACACTTTAGTTAAAAATATATCAATTATGTCGACCAAGTAGTGTTCAAAGGTTGTATGCAATAGGGGATGTCTTGGCCATCTCTCTTAGATTTTTTGAATGCTTAAAATGGTTGTAAACAGAAATTAAACTAGAAAGCATGAAATTGTTTAAACTAGAAAACATTCACATTCCTATTCTAGAAAGCATGTGAATTTCCTAAGAACTAACACTTGCAGTTAAACTATGAAATTTTAATGAAGGCAACTAATGGCTAACAAATAACTGCTGACATGGAATATACTTAACAACTTGTAACTAACAACAAGAGTGAGTGCTCTAGAATTTCCAAATGAACGGAACTTAAAGATTGCAAACTTAAAACTACATCCTGCAGGAACACATGACAAAGCTCGACACAAAATAACATTCATCCAAATTCAACATGTACAAAATGAAAGTAACAATATTAACAAAAGAAATACTTATCTACTCTATGAGATACCTCGAGTGGCCAACTCTTGGGCGTTCCTATGATTATCTCATATCACACGTGGTACTTTCACATCTTTAAAATAAATCCATTCATGATACTTACATTACACAAAACTCTTGACTCAGAATAAGAATGGCAATATTTATTTATTCATATCATAAAAGTGTAACACAGAGACATAGTTGAATAGTATTCAAAGCATATCACAACAACATAACAATAACCTCTTGTCTTAGTAATTACACGTATTTATACTATACTGCTACAGAAATCCTAAATTTTAGATGGCGGTAGATCACCATTGAAAAAGTATTTAACATAATTACAACTGACTAACTTAACAAATGTTTGTGACATAAAAACATAATAAAGGCTTCAAGTGGAGCTATAAGTCTTAACAAAAATTTTAACAAAAAGCTTTAAAGGAAATCATTACATTATGCACGCCTAAATTTCTGGCACCCAAACTTTCGACGCCTTAACTTCAACTACTTGAAGTTCGCTTAAAGTCCACTTCATTCTTCGGTCGTGCATTAGTCCAATACAATGACTTGAAATATATACCATCATATCAACATTAGTTAGCTAATTTCAATCAATTTGAGAAATAAAGTTTTATACATCATTCTATAAAAAGTAGACAATTATTGATCCTAAAAATAAAACAAAATTGGTAACCACACTATTTTTAGCAAGCCCTAATCTCGGTAATACAGACTTAAACATAGGCATAGCAATAACCACGTATACTAGGTTGAGTCACCAGTACTTGACAGCTAGAAGTTCATCACTCACTTAATATTGTATTTTGTTTGCAAATTTAGTTCAACAATAATTTAAAAACAAAAATTATAAATTCCCTATATGCAGTAAAGCCAAATAAATTAATAGTACAAATCCAAACATAAACCTCACATTCAATACAAAACAAAATCAAAATGCTTAAGCACAATAACATTTTAATCAGAACATTTCAATCAACATTCAATTGGAAAGTCTTTTTGAGAAGAATTTAAAAACAAAATTTGTGATTGCTATATAACCTTGTTTGTAAATGTTACCTAGATACACAAAGTTAACCAGTCCTAGAGCAATTACTAGTATCACAACTTCTATTCAAGGACAAACACATACAATTTAAAAAATATTTGGTAGTTGCTTTGTATGCAACAAGGCCAAGAACTTTAAAATTCAAAATTAAATAAATACTTATTCACCAATAGCTATGCTAGGCTAAGTTAAGAAATGCTTGATTGGTTTAATATTCACTTTGGCAACATGATTTTTTAGCAACATTATTGAAGGACAAAATCCAAAGGACCTTGAAAACAAAATTGGACAACTTGGACTTCTCAATCATTTACCTTTGATATTTATTTCCTTCTAATAAATTCATTAAGTACACCATATGTGGTCCTTAATCAGGGGTGGATATTCCACATCATAGTCAACAGATAAACCTAGCAAAGTGTTACACCAACTGTAATAGTCCAATTTGCAACACAAATGCTAGTAGAAAGTGTTGGTTCCCAAATCAACATATGCAATGAGTCCTAAAGAGTAGCCACTCTCTCATATTCAGACTCAATGGGTTGATATGGCCAACGGACGAGAGAGTGAATAAAATACCCCTTTCTCCCCTGCACTTCAGGCTCTGTTAAACCTGGGAGGGTGATCCCAACCTTGTGCTTTCAGATATTTGTGTGTCATAGTATCAAATACATAGTGAACAGATAAATCTCCTTTATATGCTTAGCAGACACAATACCCTTAAGGTTTGGCTGACCTTTCAGGCAGTGTCCAACTTAAACATGAGACATGTTATACATTAAATTCCACACACACACGTATAGAGATAGACAAGTAAATTTGATTTAAAATTGTAGCTGCTCACAAAATAATCTCAGGAATTTGTAACATCAAAAGACCAGTGCCATATTCTAGGGTGGAGTCACCTAAACCAAATAATTTCAATTTCATTACAACATCCACTCTATCATAACTATTCCTATTAGATGATGCATTACACCATTGATAATAGAAACTAAACCAGTTATACTTAGCAATCCTAGCATACAGTTGCACAAATTTTCATTCTAGTTAGTGTAGGTTTTTTATTCCTTATTATAAGGTTTTTCCTACACATTTATTTAAGCTTGCTTAGGTTAATAAAGCATGTTTAATTAGGTGAGAGGATTATGAGGTGTCACCTTCCTACATATGAGCATCCATTTTCTATCTTGGGAAGATACTTTACTATCTTTAGTATGATAGATGGTTGCTCCTCATTGGTCGATGTTGCCACCTCCTCCCTCTAGTCTATATAAGCATGCTACCTAGCTTGTTTTTTATTCATTCGATAGTTGGAGATAGTAATCTGATGCTATTTTTCCTTGGAGCACTTCACATCAGTTTTCTCTCGGTATCACTATTATTCTGCTCATTTTATTTGCATTTTACAGTTAATTTGATCTATCTCTTTCAATTCGATTCTAGGTTGTAATCTGTTTCTCAGATTTTAACATGGTATCAGAGCAAGTTTTGTAAGGTTAGATTCTTTATAGAGATCTTGTAAAATCCCGTATACTCTTCTCTTGCATTTTTTTAACGATCTGGAGAATTGGAAAGGATTTATGAAGATCCAGTAATCTTGTTTTTGTCAATCAGTTTTCTCTCGTGTTCTTGGTTATACTGGCAGCATCTTTGGTTGTTCCAACGCGTCCAGGAGGCTCGAGTTCAAATCTGACAACCGACTTGCATATTTTGCATTTTTAATCAACATTGCAGGTTCCAGCATGCCTTTTCATGTTTTAGGTAGCTGATTCAACCTTTGCATGTCATTTTTTGGTTGCTGGGGTCATTTTTTTGTTGCTAAAGGCATCTATTTTACACTAGAGCTACATCTTCTGTACATCTACAAGAAAAACGCCATTTGGGTTTTGTTCGCTGAACCAAAAAACCATCTAGGTACTTTTTATTTTTTGCATGTAGACTGTATATTTTGTAGAAACAAACTCAAAAAGCTTCAGCCATACCCCTCTCCATTGGCAGTTGTAGATTTGAAGGCAGTTTTCCAATGCTTCGTTCTTGCTCATACGAACTCTGTTTCTCACAATTTTTTTTTTGAATTTGGCTATTTTTTTGTGCTCTATGCACTGGTGCAGACGTTTTTTGGTTTTGATGCAGAAATTTTTCAGAAATTGCAGATTCTCAGTCGTGACATTGCACGGTTCTCGTTTTGGGAACTTCGAAGAAGCATAACTTTCTCATATGACCTCATATCGAGGTGATTCTTTTTTTGAAAGTGCATGCTTTTTCGAGTAGATTGCAGTGGTGCTGTTAGTTTTACTTGTCTAAGTTCCAATACTGTAGTTTCAGTTTACACCCTATTTGTGAGGGTTTTGTAATGCATTGAAATCAAAACCACTTAGTATTTCTCGCTGGTGGAAGTTGTAAACGCACTAAATATAAAGTTCCAAAATCAAATTTTCTTGGGGGGTCTTTTTGATTGAGTGAAAACGGGGGGTTCATTGTGTTGACTCTTGTTAGCACATTTTCTCTTTTAGAAAAATGATTTTATGCATCATGGTTAAAACATTTTAATGGGGTTAATTGCAATCATGAACTGAGATAAAGTTCCACTATTGGGGTTTAATCATGGATATTAGTAATGAATTTCACAAATTTGTTGTAAGGCTAAATTCAAAGAACTATTTTTCTTGGAAGAAAAGGATAAAGAATCAATGCCTTGAGCAAGATCTACTACCCTATCTCCTTGGAATTGTTCCTGAGCCAAGTGACTATGATAAGAAGAATGCATGGTTTAACAATAATGACATGGTCTATGGACTAATATGTCTTACTATATCTGAGGATATTTTGCATCATATTGAGCATACTGAGTGCCCTTTCACTGCATGGACCATCATCCAACAGTTGTATGGAGACATTGAATCTCCATCTGAAAGTGATGCTTCCTTGGATGACCAAGCACCTACTAAGATTCATGACACCTCTTCTCAAGTGGAAATATCCTCATTGGATGATCAGTTTATATGGTTGACATTCATTGATACCCCATCACCATCTACTGTTGCTACTTTAGATTCCAATGTTGCTTCTTTGAAAGTTTCTAGTGATTCTTTGCAGCAGGACATTCATTATCTTTCAGATTTAGCTTGGGATGATCTCTTGACAAATATTTCAAACTTGTTTATGGAGACACATATTGCAGATTTGGAGGACACCATTGATGATATTCATCTTCTCTATAATGAAGTAAACTTTTCTTCAGATGTTGTGAGGGATCACTTTGACCCTCCTCTTCATTCTCTACATGATCATTTCCTATAGTTTGACATGAGTGTGGATACTTTGGATCATCATTTGGAGAAGATATCTTCAGAGGAGATACTTAATTCTTTGGGTTATGCTCTACATCAATCTCTAGGAGATTCTGATTTGTCATCTTCAGCAGTGTGGCCTAGAACACCTGATTTGATTGTGGCAGCTTTCAGCATCGACATGGGAATAATTGAGTCAACTTCAAAGACTTCATTCATCTTGCATGTTCTTCCTACATATTCCTTTCAGGAGTGGGGAGAAAGTGTGCATACACCTTTGGTTGTGTTTCTTCCTAAAGGGAGGAATGTTGTTCGATGATCATGGACCATCTTCTACATCCAGTTTCGAGCATCTACCATTGGATCTCCTTTTAGGGGGCTTCTTAGCTCCTTCTTTCTTTCTCTCTCTATTCTGGGGGCATCCTCTCTTTTGTGGGGAGGGATACTTCTCTTTGGGGGGGGATTTCATTGTACATGGGTACCTCATCAGGCTTGATTTGCCAGGACCCATCTCTGTACCCACCTAAGCTATGCTTAAGGGGGGGTGTTAGTGTAGGTTTTTTATTCCTTATTATAAGGTTTTATCTACACGTTTATTTAAGCTTGCTTAGGTTAATAAAGCATGTTTAATTAGGTGAGAGGATTATGAGGTGTCACCTTCCTACATATGAGCATCCATTTGCTATCTTGGGAAGATACTTTACTATCTTTAGTACGATAGATGGTTGCTCCTCATTGGTCAGTGTTGCCACCTCCTCCCTCTCTCTAGTCTATATAAGCATGCTACCTAGCTTGTTTTTTATTCATTCGATAGTTGGAGATAGTAATCTGATGCTATTTTTCCTTGGAGCACTTCACATCAGTTTTCTCTCGGTATCATTGTTATTCTACTCATTTTATTTGCATTTTATAGTTTATTTGATCTATCTCTTTCAATTCGATTCTGGGTTGTAATTTGTTTCTCAGATTTTAACATGTTATACATTAAATTCCACACACACACGTATAGAGATAGACAAGTAAATTTGATTTAAAATTGTAGCTGCTCACAAAATAATCTCAGGAATTTGTAACATCAAAAGACCAGTGCCATATTCTAGGGTGGAGTCACCTAAACCAAATAATTTCAATTTCATTACAACATCCACTCTGTCATAACTATTCCTATTAGATGATGCATTACACCATTGATAATAGAAACTAAACCAGTTATACTTAGCAATCCTAGCATACAGTTGCAAAAAATTTCATTCCTGTTAATACAATTTAACTTACTCCTTGAATAAGAGTAATAACAGTGAACAAACATTTAGGGAAATACAAGAAGATGAACAACAAAAATCCTTGATTTCATTATATTCATAACTTATGCAATGTTTACAGTGGAGAAACTGACCCAGAATATCTTGTCATTTATTTATCTAATATGATAGTGCTGCAATTACATTCTCAATTACAAGACTCAGAATAAACTTCAAAAAACCTAAAATCACACTATACATTTCAGACCCTATTACAATAGTATTCCCGTGAGACAAAGTAGTGAATAACCTTATTTTCTGAAAGAGAAAAATATGCACTTAAGGAAAATGCAAAACCCTAAAATGGAGATCAAAAGAGGACACATGGCATATTCAGGTTCGTTGATCTACAACTCCTTTGCTTGCTGAAGACTCTTCATCCTTGCCCCTGTTTTCTTGCTCCTTACTCCATTGCCCTGCAATAGACAAATATTCCCCTGCCTAAAAACTCATCATTATTCATCATTTTCCCTTCTTTGTAGCTGAAAGAATATTCTGTTTGTTGTTAAAAACCTTTCACTGTAAAATCTCCATCTCACCTATTCATCTTTCACTTTCACTTCCCAACAATACAAATCCCTTTTCATTGTCGTGAAAACCCTTCACATTTTACTAGGCAAACAAAAACTCACTCACCCAGGCACCTTTATTTTAATTTTCAGCATTTTAAAAATTAAAATGGCTATAAAAGCCATTCACCCGTGAGTTCGCAATGTAAAATACCCAACAATAAAAGTTCTTGATTTATCCTGAAAGATTAAACTTTATCTCACTAAGGAATTTACCATTTGATTATTTTCCACACATCTGTTTACTCCCACACTTACTGAACATCATCGCACATCTCCAATTTGATGTGAAAAATAAAAACTTATTAGCGATGAGCATATTTTATTCTACCGGTAATAAAATTATTACCCGTGAGTTTATAAATCTTAAAATGTCCAACATTTTAAAAAATAAAATCATTTACTGTATACTTTAATACCTCACCATTAAAACAATAGTTAAAACCTTTTTTAGAAACCTCCCTTCACATTTCCCATGGACCCACCAAGCTTTACAAACTTTTACCGAGCATCGCTAATCACTAATCCAAAGTGAAAAGATGAAAAATATTAGCGATGGAAATAAGGTAGCGATTGCTACACTTTACATTTTCATATTTTAATACTGAGCAACCAAAGTTTTTGTTTTATTTCACTTTATCGGGCAAAAATCATTTACCCGTGCCTCCACCCTTTGATCTTTCGTTAAATATTTCCATATAACTTAATTCATGGGCCCACTCCAGTAGTCACCATCGCACTTCGCAGATGTATTTGGAAAATGAAAATACATATTAGTGATGCCCGAGTAAAGCACACCATCGCTAATCGCTAATGCACTCAGGAAGAGGTGACTTCCATTAGCGATGAGCGATGGAGAAAAAGAAGCCTCGCCCCTCACTGATCCAAAGTGGAAGAGTAGACATTAAATGGCGATAAGCGATGGAAATAAAAATAGCTTCGTTCATCGCTAATACACAGAGGAGAAAATGATTAAAACCGCGATGGGTTTTCCTGTGCAGCTGTGAATATGGTCTCCTGTGAACTTCAGCCAATGGCAACCAAGAATTAAACTTGCCTTTGGTACAATGAACATTTGAAAATTTCCAATGAAGGATTATTGCTCAAACTAGGGCATCGCTACTTTGATTTTGATTCCCCCATTCACAATGGAGATGAGCGATAAACTGCTGTGAATGGAGAACTTGTGTCGAGTGCATTTGAAAAATTATTAAATCCCATCCTCTGAGCTTTAATTAAATCTACTCCAATGAAGACTCATCGCTCAAACCAAGGCATCGTTGATTGCCTCCTTCAATCTCATTCAGAACTTGCGATGGGCGAGTTTTGCCTGCACAGTGAAAGTCGTGCTGCCGTGATTTCAACCAATAGAAAGCAAGAATTAAACTTGTTTTTCCTTACAAACATTTGAAATGCACTTTATTCTTGCCCTAAATTCCTATTTTCATTTTCCCAATATTTAAAATACTCAAAATATTTTAAATATTAACATTTGAAAACATTAGAAAATAGGCAAATTTTAATTACGCCTGCGGCCCAAACAGAGAAATTTCACTGCGCACAAATGGTGACCCCTGGAGCTGAGATTTTTTGTGTGCGGCCATAATCAATTATTTAGAGAAAACCCATTTCTTCAAACTTTTCCCATTCATCAAGAATCAGGTACCTCCTTTGTAAACTGGCCTTCAAGATGTGTTTGCTATACCATAAATACATTAAATTAATGTATCAAATGACCTATGATCTTGATGAAAATGGATCCGTAGAAGTTTTAGACCAAAAAAATAAATGGGTTGTCCTTAGAATTGCAAAATTTGACTTTCCAGAACATCATTTTTGGCCTTGTTGCTATCAGAAAATGATTAAATAACCCATCAAAACTCATCCAGGAGGCGTGAAACTGAGCATACATGTAACCATTTGATCCAAAAATATAGTGCAAAAAATGGCTCATCAAAATGGATCCCGAGGTGAAAGATATTAATCAACAAAGTCGCTCACTCAGACATTTCTGAAACTGCTGATTCTGAAACCCTGAAAAAGTTCATCTGGAATGGGCTTTGAAAAAATATCAAACAAGGTGTTGGGGTACTGCAAACTGGAAAAGTGGTAGATAATTATATAGGAAATCATGTGGAACATTCACTTTAATGTGTCGGTCATTAGGTTGCAAAATAAAAATTCAAATGTGAGGCCGCTTTTTGCAGATTTATACAATTCAGTTTGCAAATCTGAACTTTTTGCAAACAGATTCAAGTTGGGAAACTTGAAAAATGGATTAATGGGGCTATGCCAACTGACATGGGGCTCCATTAAGATGCAGAGAATCATGGAAAAATATCAGTTGGGCTTAATACTTAGTAGGCACAAAGATACAACATCACAAAGATGGCCTACTTAGAAAGTCTAAACAACTGCAAACAACAAACCAACTTTTGGATCTCCAAATAAAGGAATCAAAAACTTATTAAAAATTATCAAGGGAAGCTGCAAATGGACATATGGCATCTCCAATAGGTGTTCAACACTTCCCCAAAGTGACTTTTCATGACAATTCATGGGTGTCAAACTATAAGCTCCCAAAGTGAGCTACTTAGGTTTATTCTGCAGGGTACTTATGAGTGCATTAGGCAAAATTCTACATGGGCCTTCAAAATTTAGCCAAATTTTGGAGGTCCCAACATAAAGGATGGAATTTTCCTAACCATACTAAAGGAAACCACCATAACTACCTTCGCAAGTTTACACAAACCTAGAACTCCTCACATGCTCATACCACATGCTACAACCATTGCATGATAGTGCAAAGTCAAGTGGAAGCTAAGAGAATGCTCTAAATAACTTGTAAAGAAGCAACAAAATCAAGAACATTCACAACAAACACCATAATACAATTTTTTGACCTGGTGACCCAATGTAGGAATACTAGGAAGAGAACTCCAACAATAAATTCATGAGAATGTAGTTTTATAAGTAACTGTCCCTCCTGAAATGAGTTGGGTGCCAATTTAATCTGGATCATCCCAAAAAATTGTTAATGACCTTCAAAACCACTATGTAAAAGAGATTTCTCCAAAACCATCTCAAACTGTCCAAACAAGATCACTTCAACTATTGACCAAGAGAACTGCCCAAATTGTTGTCACTCTGGAAACTATCTGCGACCAAGGGCTTAATTAAATGCCATGGCCAAAACAATTGTCACCACCACATCATAAGGAAACAACTTCCTACATCAGGATTAGAAATTACATGAGTACACAAACAAATAGCCCTCCAAAAGAGAACAATTGTTCCATGCCAGCCAGGGAATATAAACCAACACCCAGGGAAATTAAACTAAATAGCCTACTAATGATTTTATAGAAACCTCCTTAAGAGATGAGAAAAATAATAATGCTTTCCAGATGGTCATAACCTACCATGACTTCCCAGTGAAGCAAATAGGCACAACCAAGTATCCCACCAAGAATGATGTTCACTTCCAAAACTCTGTCCATTGTGGAAGTGACTATGGAAGTAAAATGAAGCAAAATACAACCCACCAAGAATGATATTCATAAGCCATGGCTCTTGATCCATCTTCTTTTAATCCCTTTCATACAAAATCATGCAACCCTAGTTTATGTAAAGCACCCATGATTCATGAACTTGCTTTGTCAACTACAACCAAACATAATATATCCCAACATTTACGCATTTAAAATCCATCAAGCAACATTCAATGCAGAAACAAACTAAACTTGATTCTTAAGAAATAGAAGCAAACGATATAAATACAAAAAATAGTACATTGCTTTTGGGTCTTGCCTTTGAATTTACAAATGATTGAAAAATGGGTTATGCATCAAAACCACTTTCCACGTGTTCACATTAAGCTATTCGATGACAAGAATAAAGCTTGCAGAAGGTATACAAGTGTCTTAGGTTGAAGCTAATTTTGGTGTATGGGAGAACCTCTGATGAATGTTGTCTATAAGCACCATGGAATGTTGACACTTGTATTCGCCTGTGTTAAAATATTTGTTCCTTGCTTGGTTTTTCAAGAAGGTGCATTTTATATCTAGCTATGATAGCAACGATTATAATATTTAAACTATTAAAATCTATTGTATATTATATTTAAACTATTATATATTTAATATATTATATTTAAATTGGATAATATTCAATCTATTATATATTATATTTAAACTATTTTTTGGTAAGGGTGGAGATTTTTTTTTAGGTGAGGGAAAAATGGTTTGTTGCGCAGGTTTGAACATGCGGGCTAGGATTTCTTTGCCCCTGTCACGCCCTGGTCTGCGCATGGAGCTGCCTTGGGCAGCTCAAGGGGGGTGTCTCAGGGGTGTGGGGGTCATGACTTAGGGTGGTTGTGGGTTTCTACATTTATGTGTGATTTAACAAACATTTTTCCTGCAAAAATCTTCGTGGTATACTATTTGGGTGGCGTGATCTAGTGCATGTGAGAGGAGTTTTGTATCATTCAATGTTTGAGCCTTGGTGCAAGGGTTAATATTCTCTTTTGTTGCTGATTTTTTCTCTTTTTTGTATTGTTTGCTTGGGTGGGGGATTTCGTTTTCTCGGGGATGGTGTTGCATACATCTCCAGACAGGTCAGACTATGTTTCTTCTCCCCCTAGTGAAATTTCATTTCCTTCAAACATGGCTTACCGTGGTGAGGGTTTGATAAGGAACAATGGTTTTTGTTCGCATAAGGTGAATGGGTGTTTGGAAAGGTTGCAAGAGCATCCAATGTTGGTTATCCAACTTGAGTCCGTAGCTAAAGATGTGGAATACTACAACAATCATGTGCTAATTTACAAGTTTATGGGATGCGGGTGTCGCTCCCATTTCTTGATTTATGGGTTCACAAGACCTGGAACCATTAAGGGAATTTCGATATAATGATGGTGGCCAAAAATTTCTTCATGGTGGATTTCTCCTATGTGGTTGATCAAAATTGGGCTTTTGAGGGTGGGCCTTATTTCTACAATTAGGTGAGCCTATTCATTAAACCCTAGCATGTGGGTTTCAACTTTGCAGAGGAGCTTCCTTCTAGGGTTCTGGTCTGGGTCTGTCTTTCTCAATTGCCTCTAGAATGTTGGAAAAGTGATATACTGCAGATGATTGCTTGCTTACTTGGTAAGCCTATTGGACCTTCTCAACAGACTTTGACTAAAAGAGTTATTTCTTATGCTTGTGTGTGTGTCGAGATTTATTTGAATAACCCCCTGCCAGATTCCTTGAAAATGAGAATTGAGGCTGCTTCATGGACCCAATAGTTGGATTATGAAGCCTTGCCTTTTTGATGTCATTTATGTCATGAATATGGTCACCTTCAGCAGAAGTGCCCCAAATTTGCTAATGCTAAGGGCTTAGGTCGGCCTCCTTCTCAGTTTGCTCTGAAGGTGGATAAAGGAAAGGCTCCTATGTAGGGGGTGGTGGTGGATAGGGAAGGATTTGAGCCGGTTAAGCCTCATAACTAGAGGTCAAAAGAGGACCCTCAAAGATAGGCAGGAAGAAGAAACTTTTAATAGGTTTGAGGCCTTAGAGGACTTGGTTCAGGAGGAGGGTGTTCCCCCTATCATGCAAATAGTTGTTGGTTATATAGATGAGAGGCACCTTGGGGATAAACTAATTGCTATCTCTAGCTCGATTCCTCAAGGAGGTCAAACATCTCAAATGGACACAAATCTCCCTCCCTCAGTTCTTGTGCTTGGGGGAGTCAATACAGTACCAAAGGTTATTATGGATTATATCATCCCTGGTTCTAGTCAAGGTGTTGTGGAATTAGGTAAACGCAAGTCATTAACTCCTGTTTAGGGCCTACAACAAAAACCCCCTAAAAAGGGGCTCTGAAGAAGCCTCTTAAGTAGGTAGAAAGAAGAATCAAGAAAATGTAAAGATAATTGGTGAGACGTTGGTGGAGTTTGGCTTTGTGAGGACTATTGATTCTCACTTCTCCCAACCCCAATGATGATTGTGATTTATTGGAATGTAAGGGGTATGAATAACATCCCTAAATAAAAGGCTATTCGTGAGTTGATTCGTGTTTATTCTCCTGATATGGTTTTCCTCCAGGAGACTAAGTTTTATGTCGAAAGCATGATAAATTTGGCCTCTAAGATCTAGGGTAGAGGTATGTGCTAGTGTGTGGGGGAATAGGGAAACTTTGGGGGAATTTCTTGTCTTTAGGATCTGCGTAGAGTTATCCCTATTGGGTGGCTCTCCTACAAGTACTTTATTTCTCTCATTGCTTCTAGTTTAGAATCGGGTGAGAGGATTCTTTTCTCTAACATATATGCTCCTATTGGTTTCCTTGGAAAGATGTATTTGTGGTCACATATTAGATACCTATGTTTTTTGCATCCTTTTCTTCCTTGGATTTTGTCAAGTGATTTCAATTGTATCTCCCCTCTAGAGAAGAAAAGGGATGGTAATACCCATTTAGACCCCTCGTTAGATCTCCTTAGGGACAATGTGGCTTGTTTGAACTTGGTGGACATCAAACCTATGAATGGGTTTTTTACTTGGAACAATAGGAGGACTAGTGATGCTACCATTTCAGAAAGGTTGGACAGGTTCCTTGTGTTGAACTTTTGGGTTGGTGATAGATGGATGACTAGCTCTGAGATTTTTGATTGGTGGGGTGTTGATCATTGGCCGATCAAACTCTCTGCTTGCTTCTCTAGATACTCTAAAAAGCAATATTTTAGATTCCAACTCATGTGGCTTCAGGATATGTCTCTTCATGATCTTTTCCTTGGTTGGTGGAGTTATGGGAAGCTGACTTTTGACATTGCTATGTACTCCTTTTTCAAGAGGCTTCAATATATCAAGTATATGCTGAAACATTGGAATATACACCATTTTGGCAATGTTTTCTAGGCTAAAAGGGTTGCATAGAAGCACTTGGATTCCATTACTCGAAAGATCTAGACCTAGGGGATTTAAGAGGATTTGAGTATGTTGGAAGCAGAGGCAGTGAAGGATGTGGAGGAATAGGAGCTACGTGAAGAAATTTTTTGGAAGAAAAAATATCACATTGATTGGCTCCAAGAAGGGGACAAGAATACTTCATTCTTTCACAATTCGGTTAAGGATAGAAGGTAGGGTAATATCATCTCCTCTCTTAGGTCCTTAGAGGGGGGTCATTTTTATTCCTCTATTGAGATTTTAAATGAGTCTAGTTGGTTCTTATTAGCTTTGTTTTTTGACGATTCCCCTCCTACCAGTGAGGATGAGGCTTCAATCTGAGCCTGTATCCCTCCTTTGGTGACCGACAAAATGAATGATTCTCTTCTCAAACTGATCTCATTGATGAAATTGGTAGATATTGTGTTTCAGATGAAGAAAGGTAAAGCTTCTGGTCCTGATGGGTTTTCAATTGAGTTCTTTCAGGAGTTTTGGGAGGTTATTAAGCTTGACCTTCTTGAGGTTGTTTAGGAGTCTCAAAAGAAAAAGCAAGTACTAAGAGCCATGAATGCCACTTTTTTGGATCTTATCCCTAAGCGGGAGGGTGTTAATACTTTGGATCTCTTTATACCTATTACCCTTTGTAATTTGGTGTACAAAATTATTACTGAGTTGATTGTGGAATGCCTGAAGCCATGGTTAGACAGGTTGATTTCTAAGGAGCAAGTGGATTTGTGGTAGGCAAGTAGATTCTTGATGGGGTTGTTATTGCAACTGAGACTATGCACTCTATGGCTTCTTGCAGAGAGAAGGCTATGTTTATTAAGTTGGTCATGGCCAATGCTTATGATTATGTCAAATGGGGCTTTTTTATCTAAGATTTTGAGGGCTTTTGGGTTTGGTAGTGCTTGGATTGAGTGGGTCATGAGTTGTGTTACTTCCTGCTCCTTCTTAGTGTTTGTCAATGGGGAGCCTTTTAAGCTTTTTGGGGCATTCAGGGGCCTTTGACAAGGGGATCCTTTATCCCCAAATTTATTTATTTTGATGGTTGAGGGGCTTGGGAGATTTATTAAATCTTGTAGGGAGCTTGGTCTCATTTAAGGTTGGGGCTAGGGCAATAATTTCCCCCCAATCCCATCTCCAGTTTGTAGATGATACAACTCTGATGGGCTTGGCCAAAGTGGATGAAGCAATTAATTTGAGGATGACCCTAGACTATTATTTGGCTGCTTCAAGACAGAGCATCAATGCGGGCAAGTCCTCTATTTACTTTTTTAATACTCCTAAGCTTATTCAACAACGAATTGTTAGGATTCTTAGGTTTTAGATTGGCTCACTTCCCTTTGTTTATCTTGGTATTCCCCTTGCTATTCACAATCTTCCAAGGTTGTTTTGGTAGGATGCTATTGAGAAGTTTCATAAAAAGGTGGCTCTTTACTCCTGGTAGAGTGACTCTTTTGAAGTCTATGGTTTAGACTCTCTTGTTGTATAGGTGATTTTTTGCTTTCTGCCCTTGCCACCTTTGTCAAAGACTTTGAGAGTCTATACCATCAGTTTCTCTGATCTGATAATCTCCTCTCAAGGAAGTGGAGTTTGGTAAAGTGGGATGATGCGTGCAGACCGAAGCAGGAAGGGGTCTTAGGTTGCATTAGGTTGATTTGAATGGGAAAGATTTGGTGGAAAAATTTTATTGGCAATGGTCCTCCCATTAGTAGTAGACTAGGGTTAAGATCCTCACCTCAAAATATCTTGGGGGTGTGGAAAGTGCGGATGTTCTTAAATACAGTCTTATGGGTAGAGGTTCTATGATTTGGGGTACCCTCAAAAGGGGTGCCAAGTTAATCAAGCAAGGGTTATTTTGGATTTGCAACAAAGGCTTTGATGCTCTCTTTTGATTTGATTCTTGGGATGGGAATCCTCCTATTCTATCATCACACCCTCACTTGTAGGATTTATGCAGGAATTTTTTGGAGGCGGGATGGAGTCGTGTGGTGGATTTCAAAACCCCTCATGTTATATCTCAAGCTATTGTATATAGGTGGAAGGACCAATGTGAATGGCCTCCTAGGGGCTCAAGGGAGGATCATCAGGATCTAACTGATATTTTGGATGGTAGGGTTTGCAACTCCCTTCTAGAGAGGGAAGTTCTGGCCTGGGGTCATGACCAGAAAGGAAAATTCTTTGTTGCCTCTCGTTATCAGGTGTTGGATAAGCAAATTTGTGGGTGTAAAGAGGTCCCATGGTGGAAACAAATTTGGAATAAGTTCTCTTGGCCTAGGTGCAATTTTTCTCCTAGTTGGTGATTCATAATAGATGCCTAACTTGGGGGAATCATTGGAAGCACGGTTTTCAGGGTCCCTCTATGTGTGTCTTGTGCTCCAATTATGATGAGAACACTTCTCATCTCTTTTTCTAGTGTCCTTTTGTTAAGATGATTTGGAATTTCTGGTGAGAATTCTAGAATTAGTCGTGCAGACACACCTCTTCTTTGGAAGATTTTTGGATCAAGACGGGGAGCTCTCCAGCTAAGAATTATTTCCTCCACATAGCTTGGGCTATTGGTCTCAGTTGATTATTTGGCATATCTGGTTGGAACACAACAACAGTATTTTTCTAGATAAGAAACTTTAGGTGCGATAGGTTTGGATGAGAATATTGGGGGTCCTTCAAAAGACTTTGATGACTGAGTATGATCTTTCAGTCCATATGGATTTTGGAGATATGGGAAAGGTTCAATTTTTGGGGCTCCCAGTTTGTGATAGGGGTGGGCTTAGGACTGGTCTAGGTCAAGTTGTTAGAGGGAAGTTTCTGAGGGAGGGTCATTAGAAGCCTCCTCCTCTAGGGGTTCTAAAAATTAATACTGATGGGTCCTCTAGAGGCATTCCTGGTCATGTAGGGGTTGGTGGCATTAACAAGGATAATTCTGGAGTGGTTGAGTTTTTTTCTCAAAGTATAGAGGGAAACACTCCAACAATTTTATGGATGCATTGGCTATTCTCGTGGCTTTGAAAAGGGCGTGTGCCCTGAGCTGGAGAAGGATCGTTTGTGAGGACCAAGTTCTCAGATTGTGATTGATTTGCTAAATAAGCGTCAATTGGAATATGTGAATTGATAGTTGGTTGTGGTTGTTAGGAAAATCATCTCGCTGAGCGGAGTCATGGATTCTATCACCTTCTGCCATATCCCTCGGGAGTGGAATAGGGTGGCTAATGGCTTGGCTAAATGGGTGTCTGAACGGATGGGAACTTGAAAAGTGCAAGACTGGGACTGTCTTTTTGAGGATCTTTCTCAGGAGCTAGAGGATCTAATTATGGAGGATATGACATGTTTCTTGGGAGTTTCTTGATGGCTTGGTAGTTGTTTTTTGGCCCCTTGTGGGTTGGTTGTATTTTCTTTCTTTGTACTGTTCTCTTGGATCGATAAAGTTTTTACCCTCTTCTATTATTTAAACTATTTTTTAAATATGAATATTTAAACCTATTTTATAATTATATTTTATATACTTAAATTATTATTGAATATCATATGATATCTTTTATAATTATTAATACTAATTATTTTTATAGAAGTAAATTAAATTTGCATATTCAACTTAAAACTTAAAATTAAATACAATGAAAATAATCTAGATTTAAATAATTAAAAAAAAATTAAAAGTAAATTAAGGAAAAAACTATAATATATTTAATTTAAACTAAGATTTTAAAAATTAATTCAAGTTAAAAATTACTAATTATAAGATAAAAAATTATATTTTAACATTTTAACAACATAAAGTAAAAATAATTTAAAATCAACTAAAATTGGATTTTATTAATTTTTATATATAATTATTATTTTTGATACGTAATACGCAGCCGAAGTTGCATACATTATATTAATATTAACAAAATATTACATTGATTCGGCTCCCTGAGATGGCAGAGCAAGGAGACAAAGGTAGTTCTTAGCCTTAATCTAGCAAAAGCTTACAAAAAGAAACCCCATTTACAAAAAGATGTTGGCATTGATTCATCCAAATAGAACAAAACAAGATTACCCTCCCACACCCAAGCATTAGTCATCCTCTTCATAAAACATGTTCCCACAAGCTCTGCAAATGCTTGAAACCATTGTATCCTGACCACCTTGTTCAGACCTAGCCTACGACATAGGAAGTTATAGTCCATAGTGGCCCAATGTTTGTGTCGTTGCAACTCATTGGCATTTAAATTGAGGATGAAGGGGTGCCATTCAACCTCCACCCTTGCTAAAACATTCGAATAATGTCATCCGGCCAAGGGATTCCAACTCTTGGAAGAGCAAGCACCACTATGTCAATGTCATCAACCAAAATAGATTCTTTAAAATAGAGCATAAGAGTAGCAGGCATCTCTCCTTCGGCAAGTCCAAATCCAAGAGGGAAGCGAGAAAATGAGAGGAAATATCTGAGTTTGCTCTGGTTTGATTATGCGAAAAATAATAGCTCCTCCCAAGCACCTTCCTCACTACTTCCAGGCAAAGAATGTCCTTATTGAGACAAATATTCTTCAAGTGTTGATCAAAGATATATCCTAAAAAGGCTGCCTCCTTCTTGGAGCTCTTCAACTTAATTGGTGTATCCATGATTTTGTCATCGTTTGCCTTCCTCAATTTCAAATATATAGAAATCTATTCAATATCCTCCATTAATGGTTGGCCAACTACATTAACACTTTCATGTACTCTCGATTATTTCTAGTTGATTCACTACAATTGGCAATTGATTTTCGCACGAAGCTTAGTACCTTCCCCTTTGAATGTTCCCAAGGATAGCATTAGTTGAGTACGCTACTTAGCATATGCAAGTTCAATGTGTGCATTCTCCAAAACAAGGACGTACCTCGCCCTTATCTCCTCTCTGCACTAACGGACTTCGAATGCTACCAAATATGGCCAAGCCATCCCTTTTGACAAGTCCATCATTTCTTATTTAATGTCTACAGACGGTATTGCTCCTTGACGACAGGGTGCCAGCTAACTTTGCCTCCTCTATTTTGTCTGAAGAAGCCCATATGCTAGATCTATCCATCTTCGACCTAGACTATGAAATCCAATTGTCACATGGGTCGAATCTTACTTAGCCTCCACACTCGCATTGGCTAGTGCATCTGCCTCACAATTCCCCTCCCTGTATATCTGTGTGAACCCCAATCCTAGACCTACACAAACATAGCAAACAAACACAATATTAGATCCATATGCAAGTTAGAACTAAGATTCCCCATGAAATTCATCTACAATGCTCAAAATAGGAAGGAAAATGAAGAACAATACAAGAAAAGTAATGAAATCCTATTTAAACATGCAAACTCTCAATCCCATGGGGGAATTGGTGCCAATTTGATGTGGAAATTGGCCCTTTCCCAACTCCTTTGCAAGCTTGATGATCTTGATGAAGGTTGATCCACTTGGTGATGAAGAACAATCTGATTCCTTGATAAAATCTGCAATAACCTAGTTATTAATGGCAAATGCTATGGAAATGGATGAAATTGCTCTAAATGTGAATATAGTAACTTTGCTCTAAGTTGTGGATCCCAAAATGAGAAGGAAAACCTTCTATTTGTAGAAAGACAAGATGGAGGAATGAGCAAAATGAAGCAATGTGGGATCATTCAACATCTAATGGGAAAATGCCACTTGTCAAGATGTGAATGGAGGAAGCTTGAGCACATTTTGATGAATGTGCACAATAAATGATATTAGGTGGAATTTGAAAATCATGAAATGACTTGTTGGAGGGAGAAATGAATGAATTAAATGCCACTTGGCTCAATGCACAAGGACATGAAAGAGGGTTAAATGCTTTGTTGGAAGGACAAACCCACTTGGAGAGATTTTCAAACTTGGAGGAATATTCCCCTAAAGATGCCATGGTGAAAGAAAATAGAAATTTAATAAATCATTTAAATGTATTTTCATGTGCAAGTGGAAAAATCTAGAGGATTTAGATGATTAGGATTAAATTAATCAGGATTTGATTAATTTAATAGGAGATTAGGTGATTTGACAATTTGATTTATATTTTTGGATTGATTTAAATCAAAGTTGAGAGGAGTATGATTTAGATTTAATTAAATAAAGGTTTTGATTTATTTAATTAAAGAGGGAGATGATGTTAGATTTAAAAAAGGTTTAATTTATTTAATTTAATAGGATGACTTTAGAGATTTAATCAAATAAAATGAATTATTTAATTAAATAAAGACTATAGGGTTAATGAAATAACATTGATTTATTTAATTAACAAGAAGTGATGACTTAATTAGATAAATTGGTTTATCCGATTAAGGGATGAAAGGTGATGAATAACTAAGAAGATGATTTAGGATGAAACGATGTTAGTAATCAGGATCAAGTGTGTCAGTATATTTTCCATGTCTACATTTTTCCCCTCTTTGAAGCAAAGTACTCGTTGCATTGGTTCAAAGAATAAACATATCTCAACCAAAATTCAAAAATTCTTCGATTTTCAAAATTGCCCCATTGCTGCCTTGGTGTGAAGAGACATGTTGATATACTGCCCCCTCGAGAGATCGGACGCAAATTTTTATTTTTGGGTGAACTTGCGACAAAAAGAGGACAAGGTGCCTGACGGGTCCAGAAAGGCTCTGAGATGCCAAAAAATGTGATAAAATGCGAAAAATGATGCAAAATGACACTCAGTTGGGAAAAAATGGGATCAGGTCCAAAACCCTAGTTGGACAGCTAAACGAGGTCAAAAAACCCTAACTTTTAGGCTTAAATAGGCCTCGGGGGGCCACTTCCAATTCATTTGCACACATAATCGTTTGAGATTATGTGATTTGGGCTCTGATCCCTACGAGAGATGGCTCAATGACCACTTCCCCAACACATCTCTAATCGAGTACATGCGTACCAGAGGCTTCTTGACACTGGACCACCGGTGATTCCACTTGACTTGACTTCATTTTTTGATTTTCGTGGGCATTTAATAGCTTAGGAAGTTATCTTTAGCCCAGGCGGTCCAATATAGCGCCACTTCAAACTTTCTTTCGGTGCCCGTGGCCTCAAACTACGCCACAGTCGTGAATAGAGATGTCGCGTCACAATTTGGAGTTAGGGTTCAAACTCCAAAGTGGACCGCATATGAGAACTGCGCCGCGGCGGGCCTCTTTGAAAATTTAGATTTTGGATCAAACTGGGTCATGCTCAAACTGCGCCACGACGACGGAGTTTGAGAGTTTAGGGCTCTTAGCGGCGTAGTTTGGAACTTTCAAACTACACCACACCCGCAAATAGCGACACATATGTTGTTTCAAGTATGCAGGGGCAAATTAGGATCACTGTTTTTTATGAAACTTAATGCAATGACTTTCCTGATGCAGGAGGAGGCAGAGATTCTTCATTCACGCGAGCGCAGATCCTCCATACTTGGCAGATTAGTTGGCATGCACAAGCGACTATAGGAGCACTTGGGGGCGATAGGCCTTTGGTACATTGCATATGCACCGCCAGTGAGGACTCACTTGGGTATGATTACAGGGCTCACAAAGCGATGGCAGAGCGAGACGTCCTCCTTCCACCTTCCGACAGGCGATGCCACAGTGACACTGGAGGATGTGTGGCATATACTTTGATTTCCCATCCACGGAGAGCGCGTGATATACAATGTGGATTCTGGGAGGGAGGCCTGCTATGATGTGATGGGCCTTGACAAGATTGTTTTTTACGAGGGTCATATTGAGTTGGAGCATTACAGGCTCACTATGTCACCCTTTCGCTTGGTTATAGCAGCCATCATATCGGTTCTTGTTGTACCAGATCAGTGGGGCTGATATTTCAATCCTGGATGGGGGCTTGCTTGGGAGCTGATAGTCTGATGACGAGTATGCTTTGCATGGGGGCCAGTACTGTTGGCCTCTTTGTATCAATATTTGCATGAGTTTGCATACGACAATGATAGAGCCATCAGAGCTAGAGTGACACTTCTCCACATCTGGGCTTGGGAGCACATCACAGTGCTTCGTCTGAGAGTTGTAGCTATCGATATGGAGCCAGAAAATCCAACTATCTGGAGGTATAAAGGAGGTGTTTCATTTACACACACGGGTCAACACGGGATTCCCCATTGGAGGAGAGTTCTTGACGAGATGTGAGTATTCACATGGTGGCCATATCTTGGGTGGATTGCATGGTACGATGATGCTCAACAACTCTTCTTCGCTCGAAAGGACCAATTGATGCAAGGTCGGGAGTACACTATGATTGAGTGATACCTGCCCAGCTGAGTACAAAGACAGTTTGGGGAGCCTCAGGATAGACCCGATGACCAATACGTGGCGATATTCACGTGTACTACGAGGGAGTCTTCATGGGGTTGATACATTCCAACACAAGAGGCCATCGATTCTTTTAGACAACTAGTGGCCAGGCCATGGCCCTATGATTAGGGTCAGGCTAATGTCAGCACCACACAGGCATACAGAGACTGGTTCAGGCCACCTCTTTGATTGACAGTGTCGGGGACACCGTCGACACGACGTAGGGCCAGAGGCAAAGGGGCAAGATGAGGCCGAGGGGATGGAGACGGGGATGGAGACCAGGGAGGAGGTGGACCACTTCTATGGCCAAATCAGGACATGGGGCCACAGGATCAACAACCAGATCCGCAACCAGATCAACCGAGGCAGAATCAAGATCAGGGGAGACAAGATCAAGACTAGGGGAGGTAGGACAGACAGGCGGACCAGCCACCACAGAGAGATCAGGGACCTCCACTGCTGCCTGATTAGAGGGATTCCTAGCTAGAGTAGTTGCAGGCTCAGGTTGCTATCTTGATGATAGAGAGGGACCAGCTTAGGCTCGAGAGAGACCAAGTTGTTCAGCAGAGGCAAGCTGCAGAGCTTAGGGCAGCTCAGGAGATGGGCCACAGGCAACAGTTGGAGAGCATGTCCGCCTCTTCCTCCTAGAGTTCAGTGTCATTACATGCATACAGGGAGGCAGTCCAAGATGTCGATTACTCAGAGTTCATTACCACCAAGCCATGCCTTGAGCATCCCGAGTCCCCGACTTTTCTCAGTAGATAGGATATAGACCTCCCAAGGATCACAGAGAGAGACAACCCGACGAGGGCGAGGGCAGCAGGCAGGGTTAGCCTTACCTTTTGATCAGAGATATAATTCTTTTGTGCCCCACGGGCTCTTTTTTGATAGCCCAGTGGGCCTTTGTACTTTATGTATTTGATACACACTTGATCCAGATTTTGTACCATGACAGTCTATTATTTGATGATATATATATGAGATGATTTGATCTAATGATATGATATGTCTTACTTTATTTATGCATTATGCAATGGATTTTACTTTCTATATGAAATGGTTTATGTGCGATGCCATGATTCTATCTTATGTATGATGTGATTCTATTTGACGTTTTGTGATGATGATGCTATGCGATGTATGATTTTTATGATATGATGATGTGATGTAATGATTTATGGATGCATTTTCTTTTTTAGTTTCTTTTCTATATATGATATGGTGATGCATTTATGGATGTTATGATGATGATATGATGTGATGTGATGATGCGTAATGATGTATTTAATGATGTATGATGTTTATGAAATGATGCCTATGTTATGATGATGCAAATAGATGATATGTATGCATATGATGCAATGGATGTTAATAATGTCTATGTATATGATATACCTATATGATTATACAATTGATGCTTTGATGAGATATGTGATATGAGTTTAATAATGCATGTGGGATGGTCTTTTTTATGCTTATGTAATGAATGTACATGTATGGTTTATGAGATATTTAGAATAACCAATCTATATTATTCAATGATGGAAATGCAATGCATGTGATATGATTAATACTTTCTATATGATATGCTATGCATTATGTAGTATGTTGATGATTTATGGATGCAAGATGGATGCATTGGTGATAATGATTTGTGATTAACTGTCATGGTACCATGTTAGCATGGAAAGAAGATGGAAGAAATACAATATACTCCAACAAGTCAAAAGATGATGATGACGATGATGATGATGATCTGCTTACCAAGGAGATGGGACTTTAAAAGGGCCAATTACCTTATGTTTGATAACACACATAAGCGCAATGCATCAAGGTATAAAGAACTAGGATGGCATTGTACCCAGTGTGATGGACTTTGACTCGACAATCAAATAGTACTCCTGTTCACACCTGACACACGAAACCTTATCTAAAGTGTAGTTCAGATATTCCAAACATCTCAGACCAAAACATAGAAAGGCAAGCCTTCCTATGTGGTCAACAAGACACCTAAAACATCCTCCATACTCCCAAACAAAGCATGTATGACCAAGGTTATATTACAAGAGTATCCAACAAGTATAACAGATAAAAAGACAATGATCATTGCCCCATTCCTTTCTTTCTAAATCCCTTTGTTTGGGAGATAATCGAGAGGTCATCGAAATGGGCGCAAAAAGATAAGTCAAAAGACAAAGATCAAGTAAACAAACAAGCTAATGTTCTTCAATACCGCTAGCCAAGACTAAACTACAATGATGCCTGATGTTGATGTCCATTGTAGGAATGATGCATCCTAGGACATGATGTTATCAGATGATTGATTTGGGATTGATTGGATGATAGGCTATTGATACAAAGAGTTTGATTAACTTGTTTACTTACTGACCTAGACTTGAGACCCTGACGATTGAGTTTTCACTTTTTAACCTGCTAGACTTGTTTCCAACTGTTTCACCAAAGATTGGGGGTGGCGATGATTTATTATGAGTGATGTTTATTGTAGGTGAAAGCGAGATGGGACAGACGTATTTTTCAAATATTTGGATGTTTTTGAAATTTTTGAGGCTATTTTGGTATTTTCAAGATTTTACAAATGTTTGGTTTTATTTTCCAATGTTTGCAGAAGGGTTTTATGAGATTTTGACAAAGAGACTAACTAGGAGCCTCTCCACAAGGGGCCTCCGGGGGATGAAATCTTAGCCTTGCCTATGGCACATAGAGACCCGCGATTTTATTGACACGGACTCGGTATTGATGGAATACATGACGGATGGTTGCTTCTGGTTTGTACTTGATGGACTCTAAAGGACTGACCTAAATTAATGCTTGGGGATGATCAAAGGTCAACCTTGCACTGGCGTTCGGCTTCCGGGGAGATGAAGTAGTTCGACAAGACAGCTACGGCTTTTTGACTTTTTGACCCTATTTTGGACATTATGTTTGAATGTTTTGATTTTGTGAACACAGAAAAATGTTTTTGAATTTATGATTTTTCAATGTTTTGGTTTTCTAATTTTGGAATTCAAAGAATATACATGAATCACGGTCGATGAGAACATGTAAAACACTTGAAGTAATAGACTACCCGATAAAGCCGGAATGACTGACTTTGAGAATGCGAAATGAGTATAGGAGGGATCACATGATACAAACCACAAGACAAAGATTTATGATGCGAGACATGGATGGGCATGGATGGAGATATGGAATAAATGGATGAATGATCTGAGAATAAATATGGAATCCCTAGTGGATGGAAGATGCCAGCTACCCACAAGGTTATACTGTTGCCTGGAGTTTTCAGCGGTACTTGCCCAAAGCGCCACGTGGTGGTTTCACTAGAGGACAATTTTTTTCTCTTTTATTTTGAATCCTTTTGTTTGTCCACGAGGCCTTTTGTTTACCGGGTTTTCAAAGGTCGACTTGACATTTTAGGAGGACTTATTTTCTATTTTTTTTGTATTTTTGGTTCTATACCTTGAAAGATTTAGGCATAATTTTTTTTGAGATGGGAACTGTTCATGGGCTCCTGCAGAGGCTCACCTTCTGGTGTTGATAATTGATATGCCCCTGACTTGTAACTTGTTGTGATGACAAATGGTCCCAACCAATTGGGTTCAATTTGCCTTTGATGTTTGGATTAGTGACATTCTTCTGGTTCTCCTTTAGCACAAGCTCTCTAACCTGGAAGGTCTTGCTCCTGATCTTCTTGTTATAGCTATGCTTGAGTCGGTTTTGATACACCTGTAGATGATTCAAGGCATCCATATGCCGCTCATCCAACAATTCCAACTCGTTCAGTCTTGACACCCTATATTCCTCATCCGTGATGAGATTCTGTAGTGATATTCTCAGTGATGGGAGCTCGATCTCAATGGGTAATATGGCTTCTGATCCGTAGACCAGGGAGAAAGGGGTGGCACCTGTTGGTGTGCAGATGCTGGTTCGATAGGCCTAGAGGGCGGGATTGATTGGAGATGCCAATCCACGACCCGAAGAGCAGCAACATTGACAAATTTTCTTCGATTATTTTTAAAGATGATGCTTATTTGTAGCTTTGGCTTGGCCATTTCCTTGGGGATAGTATGGGGTGGAGAAGCGATGTTGGATTTTGAATTTCTCGCATAAGTCATGGACCTCCTAATTTTGGAATGGTGTCCCATTATTTGAGATAATGTCTTGTAGGTTTCTGCGTAGCAACTATATCCTTCAAATAGTTCAAGATAGACTTAAATGCTCGCACCGGAATTATAATAAGTCCTTAGGAATGGCTTTTACCACTTGTGAAGTACTTAGTGGCATTAATGATAAGCTTTTAGCCCTTTGGATGAAGTCTGATTTCAGTAAAGTTGAGCTGCAAAAAGGGCCAGGTGTAATGATAGGATTGGAGCTCTTGAGAGCGGTGCATGGATAGAGTCCCCATCTTTGTTTACATTGTGATGCCAACCGAGCATAGTCATGTGCTTCTCTTTCACTTAGTAGGCCAATGGTACCACAGTCCTCATCAATTTCTTGGCGAGGGTCATGTCTGCTGTGAACCACATAGCCATTATACTGCCTCAATTGGAATGCATATGGGCAGGCAACAAGCATTAACAAGGTTCTCTCAATGCTTCTACAGTAAAGGGTTTCTCCTAGGATGACAAACCAAGATGATTTCTTGATAAAGGTTTTCTTAAGGTTTGAGGTTAAGTCAGCTGGGAGGACTCATATTCTTAGATAAGTGTATATATCGTGGTACCAAGGATCATCGAGACCAATGATTTCACAAACTAATTATGACTCTCGTATCTCGAATGCAGGCATGAGAAGCTGCTCTACCAGGAATCCATGCTTTGGGACATTGTGAGGGATATCCAATAGGGATCCAATTGTCGCCATGGCGTATGTCACTCTATTTTTTGCTCTAGGTATCTACTCAAATGTGATCTCAATGAAGGAATCCTTAAGACTTTCCACCATTTCTTGTATGGAGTTATCTCGTCATCCTTAGTCTGATACTCATCATTCACTTGATTGATTATAAGCTATGAATCTCCATAAACCTTGAGAGCCATGATATGCCACTACACTGCTATTGTGAGTCCTATGGTTAGAGCCTCATATTTTGCGATATTGTTTGTGCAGGGAAATGCCAACTTGTAGGATCTTGGTATGTAGTCTCCCTGTGGAGTGATGAAAAATACTCTGACTCCCGATCTGTGCTGTGTGTAGGAACCATCAAAGTACAACTTCCAGTGGTCTGTTATGCTCAAGTTGAAGATGGATTCATCAGGGAACTCTAAAATTAGCAGATTCTCTAAGTACATTAGCGCTTCTGCTAGTTGGTCTACAATAGCTTGCCCTTTGATGGCCTTATGTTCCATGTACTCAATGTCATATTCTGATAGGATCATGACCCACTTGGCCATCCTTCCTATGATCATTGCTTTGGAAAGCAAGTACTTGAGTGGGTCGATCTTGGCAATGAGTTTGATTTTGTGTGTTAACATGTAGTGTCTGAACTTCTGTGAGGCAAACACCACTGCTAGAAAATCTTTTTCGATGAAGGAATAATTTAACTCATGCCCTACCATGGTTCGACTGATGTAGTAGATAGATCTCTCTATTATGTTTTTATCGTGTTGAGCTAGGAGATCACTAAGAGTTGCTACTATTGCTAATATGTAGAGGATTAGAGGCTTTCCTGGGATTGGTGGCATAAGCACTGGAGGTGTGAGCAAATACTCTTTGATCTTGTTAAAGTTTTGATCGCACTTAACGTCCCATTTGTACGCTACCCCCTTGTGGAGTAGGTGGGAATATGGGATTGACTTGTCTGCTAGTTGAGCTATGAACCAATAGATGGACTGGAGCCTTCCTTGCAGGCCTCTCAACTGTTTCAATGTCTTTGGTGCCTCCATCTCGATGATTCCCTTTAATTTAGTAGAATCTATTTCAATTCCTCTCATGGACACGATGTACCCCAACAACTTCCTTGATTGTACGCCGAAGACACACTTCTTTGGATTAAGGCAAACCTTGTATTCCTCAAGTCTGTCAAAGATGACACTTAATGTTGCTATGTGGTCCCACCTCTCTCTGGATTTCACCAATATGTCATTGACATAATCCTCCATAGTCTTATGGATCATGTCATGAAATATTAAGGTCATGGCCCTTTGATATGTTGCTCCAGCATTCTTTAGGCCAAACGACATCATGTTCCAACAATATGTCCCCCATGGACAAGTAAAAGTCATTTTGTATTGGTCTTCTTTGGCTATCATGATTTGTCTATACTTGGAGAATCCATCCATCAGTGAAAGCATCTCATGTCCCGCGGTCATATCTATAATCATATCAATGTTGGGAAGTGGGAAGTCGTCTTTGGGACATGCCTTGTTGAGGTCTCTAAAATCTGTGCATATACGGATGCCCCCATCGGGCTTTGAAATAGGTACCGGATTTGATACCCACTCTGGATAGTCGATTGGTCGTATGAACCCTACATCAAGTAACTTATTTAATTCCATTTTAACCAACAAGGCTATCTGGGGATGCATTTTTCTAAGCTTTTGTCTGACAGGCTTTGCTTCAGGGTAAAATGCTAGATGGTGGACCACAATCTCTGGATCAAGCCAGGGCATGTCAACATAGCTCCATGCAAAGTTGACCTTTCTCTCCCTTAAGAAGGCGACTAGGAGCTCTTGTTCTTCTAACATTAATGATTCAGCATAAAATGTGATATGCAAAGTTTCCTCTATTCCCAAGTTAACTAGGTTGCACTTCTCGGCTAGAACCACTGACTTTTCCTGATGTAGAGCACTAAGAGGAAGATTGAATCCTTCATCCTCGGGCACCTCAGAGAGGTTTTCACCATTGAATACGTCCTTTATTTTTACTATGTTTGGGTCAGAGAGTGCCACTGTGTGGTTTTCACTCAAAGACCTTGAGATTATTCTCAAATTTTTGCTTTTGTGACTAAAGGATTCAATCGTTTCCCCATAATAGGCTTGTGTTTCCAGAATGATATCAAACACAGCCTTGTGATCTCTGTATGGTATCGTGTTCTGCAGTCCCATGCATTCTGAGAGCACCTCATCATTTTTGAAAGTGTCCAGAATTGGCGGTCCTCGTTGGTTGTAATCGATGAGCTGGGGGTAGACTAGGTTGATTTCATGGGTTTGATGGTCGTTGGTCTCAAAAGACAAGGTACTAATCATGAGTAGGGAGGTGTCTTCAAAAAGCATGGGAAAATTAGTTATAGGGTCCGTGTCACTACTACACACATTAGTTATGTCAAAGGTGAAGTTGTCTAAAGGCAGACCTGTGGATACAGGTAATTGAAGGGTGGCTACAGATTGCTGAGGAGTTTTTACCTTCTTAACCAAGGCACCTTTTCCAAGTATGGTCACCTTCGAAGGGGTACATTTGAGACCAATATTTCTCATACGTGTCTCTGGCATGAGGGGTACTAGAAGTCCGTTGTCATTTTGTCCAAGCTTTCTATTTTTGTCATAGCCCATGGAAAGCATCATTTGTAAGCCTTTATTGCTATCATCCATAGGTAGATCAGTTGTTGGTTTGTTGTCTTGGTACAAGAGGTTTGATGGGTCCTCTTCTATTACTTCCCGACCTAGGTCTCCCCAACTTTTGAAGCTGGAGGAGAATGCTGTGAATGTTTGGGATGAGGAAGCATTATTTGACTATGGTCATCCTCGTGACTTAGGAAATTGTGGTAACTCTCCTACCATTAAAAGCATTTTTTGGAATTACATAATCTCCGCACCCATTGTCCTGGATAATGACCTTAATAACGGAGATGGCGAGGATGGCAGGTGTCTCTATCGTAGAAGTGGAGGTGAGAGTAGTTGGATCAATGTATGGAGTTGAGGGGCCCTTGTCATTCTTAGGTACTTGGGGGATTTTGTAATATTTTTCTTCCAGATTTCTGCAATAGTAAAAGGGTTCAGGATCCCCATGGACCATGACCTTTTGGCCTTGGTATGGAAACTTTACACACTGGTGGAAGGTGGAAGCGACGGATTGCATCCTATGAATCCAAGAATGCCCCAGGAGAATATTATAAGGAAATTCTAGGTCGAGAACTTGACATGTTGTTTCCATGATGGCCGACCCTACTTGAATAGGGAGTTGGATTGTGCCTTGAGACACTCTTTCTTGATAATCAAAGGCTCTTATGGTTATTCCTTTTCCTTTTTCAACAACATCTTCGGAGAAGCCCAACCTTTTTATTAATTTAAGGGTGCATATGTTCAACCTTGCATCTCCATCTACTAGGACCCTCTTGACCTTGTTTTTATGGATGTAAGCCTCAAGATGAAGTGCACAATTGTGAGATGGTTGTGTTGGGAGATCCTATTCTGAAAATTTCAGAAGGTGAGGGGTAGTGAGGTGTGCGACCATAGCTTGGAATTGATCCGCATCAAGATCAGTGGGGATGGAAGATGAGGCCAAGGCTTCTTCAAGGATCTTCTTTTGGGCTGGTGAGATCTTCAGCAACTCCGTGATGGAGATCTGAGTTGGGGTTCTTTTTAATTGGTCAAGGACATTATTACCACTAAGAACATACCTTGGTTTGGAAGTGGGTGCTTTAGGAGGTTGAGATGACCCTGTGATGGTGACTTTTTTGCCTCTTGTGGTGACTCCACGATCAGGTTGGCATGATTCACACTTTTGAAGGTACCCTTTCCTTTATCATTGTTATTATTTCCCTTATTGTGGTTGGGCATCAGATTCATGTAAATCTTGAGATTTTGATTCCCTCTTGGTTGTTCCACATTTATGATTTTGTCGTCAATCAGGTCTTGGATCAAGTTTTTCAACCTCATACAACTGGTAGTTGTGTGTCCCTTGATTTTGTGGAAATCACAAAGGTAATTTTCATTGTACCACGGTGGTTTTACCAAGGGATCTTGAAAGTTATCATAGGTGGGGATTGTGCTAAGTTTTTCCTCCACTAGTCTCTTCATGATGGATTCAGTTGATTCCCCAAGGGCTGTGTACTTCCGCTTGGGGGAGTTTTTGTTTCGTTGGGGTGGCCCCCTTTGATCGTTCACATTGTTCACTGTTTGATTGTTCGGCTGTTGAGTCACAGTGTTAGCTTGTCGATTGTTCTAATTGTTGTTTTGGGGTTGTTGTTGGGGTGCTGGTGTGTTTTTTCGAGGAGCATTGATGACAAATTTGGTGTCAACAACACCATCATTGGTGATGTTTTCTGTTCTTCACCCATGTGCGAGGTTTTTCATTATAGCTAGTAGATGGGAAAATTTCTTGATAAGGAGGAGCTCCTTGTGATGTGAGGGCTCGCTCGAGTTATTGGAGCACCTAGGATCAACTGACATAGGGAGCCAGGATGCAGTCCCTGAGACAGCAATGAGCCTGCCACATCACAACACATCATCCCATGGCCCCATTTCTCTGCCCCAGATTTCTATCACGCTTGTTTCTAAGAAACAGTTTCTTCATTTCTCCCTGGATGTCTGCTGCCCACGCCCCATGAAGGAAATGGCCAACAAATGTTCCACACTTCACCTTTATTCCAAGTGTTATCCCAGGCACCACGAACCAAGTCCCAGGAACATCTATAGTGTCTCCATCTGCTCGGCCCCCCATGCCATTCTGGTTTCTCGTTTCCATCGAGAGCATCAACTTTGGGATCTCAAATCCTTTTGGGAATGGTTTCTTGACCATGCTCCTGTTGAACAGATAGGGGCAAAAGTTCTTTGGTGGCTTTGTGGTTTTCCCCGATTGAAGATCAAGCACTTATTGTGAAAGGAGTTTGATTCGTGTTGATACATCATCTTGTGGATCAGGGGGTGAAATGAAGGTGTTATGCGGTGGTTCAATCGTTGGAGGGATGGGTGGATTGGTTGGTGTGTTGGTGGATGGTGTTTGCTCATTTTGTTGTGCCAAGTATGCTTGTAATTGATATTGTATCAACAATGCTTGTTGTTGATCCTGTTGCTATTGTGCTAATAATGTTTGTTGTTGAGCTTGTTGTTGTTGTTGTACCAACAACACTTGTTGTTGGGTTGCTAGTTGGGCTACTTCTTGCTGCTCTTGGTATTGCTTCAGCGCTTGCTAGTATGCTTGTTGTTGGGTTGCTTGTTGTTATACGAGGTAGCCTGTGCTTGTGCTTGTGTAGCCTGGGCAGCTTGTGCGGCCTGAGCGGCTTGAGCTGCTTGCGTAGCTTGTGCAGCTTGTGTGGCTTGTTGTGCTTGTCGTGCAACTAATTGTGCTTGTGCTTGCTAAGCGGCTAGTTGTGCAACTTGCCGATTTTGGATTTGTTGGAGTTCCTTTTGATAGACAACTTGTTGAGCGGCTTGTAACGCGATGCTATATTGGTTTGATGTGTTTGAGTTTGGTGGTGGTGGTGGTGGGGGATTCAGAATGGTGTTTGTTGTTGTGGTGAGAGGCACCGTTTTATTGATGATTTGGATTTGTGTAGTGGATGGTGTGATTGATATACTTGGTCCTTGAGAGACCATGTTTTGAGGTATTTGGGGGATGGTTGATGATATGATGGTTGCTTGTGTTATTGGGATGGTTGCCATTTGTTGTTGCGATATCGATGGAAAGATGGGAGGATTTGGTATGATGCTTTGATTGATGATCGGGGGGTTGCTTTGAATGAGTGGCGGCAACAGAGGTAACCCCAAACTGAGAGGTGATGTTGATGTTGGCGGCAAGGGTGGAAGTGGTGGAAAAGTGAGTGGCATACTCCCTTGGGGAAATGATGAAGATGAAGGGTCAAAGATGCCTCCTGGTCCAAATAGCCCATCTTCTCCTTGTGAGGTCATAAGGAGAGAGGTTTGAGGTGTTGCATGAAATGATGATGATGGGTCATTGGGATCTTGAAAGGTGAGGGGGACATATGGATGTAATGGATTTTGGGGGATAGGTTGCCCCAAGATAGTGTTTGCATCCAAATCTTGGTTATTCACAAGGGGGTGTGTTTGTAGTGCATTGAGAAATGTGCTCCCTTTGTTAACAATGGGTTGAGTTGGAGTAATGGATGATGTAATTTGCGGGATGGATTGAGTGATGATTTGAACTAGGGGTGTGGATGAAATCGGGAGTGTGGATGATATTGGAGGTATGACCCCAAGAGGTTGTTCCACAATGGTGCTCACATCGTAATTGAAAGGGAGTTTAGCCCCTTTCTTTGCTAATTCAAGCATATATTGTGAGGGATGGAGTTTCATCATGATATTGACAATCCTATGATTCTCAAGATTTTGGACCATTTCAATGATCTCATCTTGTGTCATCCCGAAGGCATTATTAGTGATATCCTCTACTTGACCTTCCTCTTGAGGATTTTGTGACGATGGAGGAAGATTAGTCAGGGGATTACTCAATCCAATGGGATTGATTTTAGAATTGGTTTGACTTAGGTCACTTGAAGTTGATGTTTCTTTGTTGGCCTCCATGTTATTCTTGCGTTGCGATCTAGTTTGCACCATAAAATAGGGATCAATTTTCAAGAATGTGTGAGATGAACCTCTAATTCTCTAGATTGATCTAACTTTAGGCACACAAGAGAAGATCTCAAGGATGATTTAAGGATAAAAGTGTGATGATGAGATGAAAGATGGATGATATGAATGATTTAACTCTTAGAAGATCTTGAGGGGGATGCTAGACTTTTGGGACTTTTTTGGATTCTTGGATTCTTGGATTTGTTTTGATCTTGATTTTGGATTCTTGGATTTGTTTTGATCTTAATTTTGGATTCTTGGATTTTGATTTTGACCTTTATTTGGTTTTGGATTGTTTTGATTTTGGATAATGAACAAATAGATCCAAAGATGTTGGATGTTATCTATGGGATAGACTTGCTCACAAGATGATAATTTGACTAAGTGTAGGGAGAAGGATGCATCAACCCACACCTAACCAAACAAGATTATTTGATGATAATTCAACTAAGCATATGGAGAAGGATACATCTACACATACTTAGCCAAACAAAATGTTTTGATGTTTTGATTCAAGGATTTTGATTCATGGATTTGTCAAAAAGTCTAGCATAAAGGATGGTTTCAAGATTTTCAAGAGTTGTTGGTGAGATGATTTTGATTTATGTTTGAAAGATGGATGAAGGTTGAATTTGATCCTATGTGTACCTAAAAAAGACTCTTGTTTACAAGACCTCGGTTTTGAAGAACACGCTTTACTCTAAACAAGATGCTCAAATTGTTGAAAAAGTCTCAGATTCTGACAATAATAAAATGAGTACAAATTGGGATTATTTCTTGAAGCTCTTTTATAAAAGTTGAAAAGAAATCTTTGTCTGAATTCATAGAGCATTGAGAGACGCTTTTGATGAGCTTTTGGACTAAGAGCTTTTGACTTTGGTTTCCGGATTTTTATTTTTTGTGAAATCATTTGAAACACATGTGTGGGGTTCAATTATTTGTAGCTTTGCTTAATGACTTCCTTTTACCACAAACAATTCTTGATTAGGATTTCAAACTAAATGTCCAATGTCTTAACTTCTTATCATCCCACAAAGTGTATTGTGTGGAAATTAAGGAAATCAAGGAAAAAGTTTCCTATTGTTGAATTTAGCAAGCAAATTGAGATATAAATTCAAATGCTTAGAAACCTCTAAGGATAGAATCCCTAGGGCAAGCAATAGCACTTAAATTTTGTGAAAGATATTTACTTCCTAAAGGGTTTGAAATTTGATGATAATGTTGAATGTTTGTTTTCCCAATGTTTACGATCAAGCAAAGTGTTTTGTTTCCAAGAACATGCATAACCCTATGGACATGAAAGACAGTATTTGTTGAGTTCCCACTTGGAAAAAATCCAACTACTTCTACTCTTAGCGGATGATTAGATGCTTGACCACACAGGATCCCCCTTACAGTGCACTCGCTTCTCAGGTCAGCAAAGCACTAGTACCCATGAAACTCCCATGGCATACTTTTCATCTCTACAGAGAGCCGTAAAAATGTGGGATGGCTTCAAAACGACCGTTCTTGCACCAACAAATAGATCAAGGATTTTTGCCTTTTCTAAACAAAGGTTTTAATGCAAGCATTTCATTCGTGGGGGGGACCATCCATGCGGCGAGAGACCATTGCTTCCCTTCTCGTCAGAATAATCCTTGTGATACTTGCCTTTCCTCAAGTACCCACACTTATATCCCAAGTGGAAGTCACTTGGCTTTAGCGCGTTCCCGGTGGGGTCGTCCCCTTGGGTGATTACTTTTTCCCACAAGGTAGGCCCTCTAAGATAACATAAAAGTGAGCAAACACATCCGTAGTTCAAT
>VDFB02058242.1:3660009-4065894 GCA_007258455.2 Sequoia sempervirens
TACAAGACTCAGAATAAACTTCAAAAAACCTAAAATCACACTATACATTTCAGACCCTATTACAATAGTATTCCCGTGAGACAAAGTAGTGAATAACCTTATTTTCTGAAAGAGAAAAATATGCACTTAAGGAAAATGCAAAACCCTAAAATGGAGATCAAAAGAGGACACATGGCATATTCAGGTTCGTTGATCTACAACTCCTTTGCTTGCTGAAGACTCTTCATCCTTGCCCCTGTTTTCTTGCTCCTTACTCCATTGCCCTGCAATAGACAAATATTCCCCTGCCTAAAAACTCATCATTATTCATCATTTTCCCTTCTTTGTAGCTGAAAGAATATTCTGTTTGTTGTTAAAAACCTTTCACTGTAAAATCTCCATCTCACCTATTCATCTTTCACTTTCACTTCCCAACAATACAAATCCCTTTTCATTGTCGTGAAAACCATTCACATTTTACTAGGCAAACAAAAACTCACTCACCCAGGCACCTTTATTTTAATTTTCAGCATTTTAAAAATTAAAATGGCTATAAAAGCCATTCACCCATGAGTTCGCAATGTAAAATACCCAACAATAAAAGTTCTTGATTTATCCTGAAAGATTAAACTTTATCTCACTAAGGAATTTACCATTTGATTATTTTCCACACATCTGTTTACTCCCACACTTACTGAACATCATCGCACATCTCCAATTTGATGTGAAAAATAAAAACTTATTAGCGATGAGCATATTTTATTCTACCGGTAATAAAATTATTACCCGTGAGTTTATAAATCTTAAAATGTCCAACATTTTAAAAAATAAAATCATTTACTGTATACTTTAATACCTCACCATTAAAACAATAGTTAAAACCTTTTTTAGAAACCTCCCTTCACATTTCCCATGGACCCACCAAGCTTTACAAACTTTTACTGAGCATCGCTAATCACTAATCCAAAGTGAAAAGATGAAAAATATTAGCGATGGAAATAAGGTAGCGATTGCTACACTTTACATTTTCATATTTTAATACTGAGCAACCAAAGTTTTTGTTTTATTTCACTTTATTGGGCAAAAATCATTTACCCATGCCTCCACCCTTTGATCTTTCAATAAATATTTCCATATAACTTAATTCATGGGCCCACTCCAGTAGTCACCATCGCACTTCGCAGATGTATTTGGAAAATGAAAATACATATTAGCGATGCCCGAGTAAAGTACACCATCGCTAATCGCTAATGCACTCAGGAAGAGGTGACTTCCATTAGCGATGAGCGATGGAGAAAAAGAAGCCTCGCCCCTCACTGATCCAAAGTGGAAGAGTAGACATTAAATGGCGATAAGCGATGGAAATAAAAATAGCTTCGTTCATCGCTAATACACAGAGGAGAAAATGATTAAAACCGCGATGGGTTTTCCTGTGCAGCTGTGAATATGGTCTCCTGTGAACTTCAGCCAATGGAAACCAAGAATTAAACCTGCCTTTGGTACAATGAACATTTGAAAATTTCCAATGAAGGATTATTGCTCAAACTAGGGCATCGCTACTTTGATTTTGATTCCCCCATTCACAATGGAGATGAGCGATAAACTGCTGTGAATGGAGAACTTGTGTCGAGTGCATTTGAAAAATTATTAAATCCCATCCTCTGAGCTTTAATTAAATCTACTCCAACGAAGACTCATCACTCAAACCAAGGCATCGTTGATTGCCTCCTTCAATCTCATTCAGAACTTGCGATGGGCGAGTTTTGCCTGCAAGTGAAAGTCGTGCTGCCGTGATTTCAACCAATAGAAAGCAAGAATTAAACTTGTTTTTCCTTACAAACATTTGAAATGCACTTTATTCTTGCCCTAAATGCCTATTTGCATTTTCCCAATATTTAAAATACTCAAAATATTTTAAATATTAACATTTGAAAACATTAGAAAATAGGCAAATTTTAATTACGCCTGCGGCCCAAACAGAGAAATTTCACTGTGCACAAATGGTGACCCCTGGAGCTGAGATTTTTTGTGTGCGGCCATAATCAATTATTTAGAGAAAACCCATTTCTTCAAACTTTTCCCATTCATCAAGAATCAGGTACCTCCTTTGTAAACTGGCCTTCAAGATGTGTTTGCTATACCATAAATACATTAAATTAATGTATCAAATGACCTATGATCTTGATGAAAATGGATCCGTAGAAGTTTTAGACCAAAAAAATAAATGGGTTGTCCTTAGAATTGCAAAATTTGACTTTCCAGAACATCATTTTTGGCCTTGTTGCTATCAGAAAATGATTAAATAACCCATCAAAACTCATCCAGGAGGCGTGAAACTGAGCATACATGTAACCATTTGATCCAAAAATATAGTGCAAAAAATGGCTCATCAAAATGGATCCCGAGGTGAAAGATATTAATCAACAAAGTCGCTCACTCAGACATTTCTGAAACTGCTGATTCTGAAACCCTGAAAAAGTTCATCTGGAATGGGCTTTGAAAAAATATCAAACAAGGTGTTGGGGTACTGCAAACTGGAAAAGTGGTAGATAATTATATAGGAAATCATGTGGAACATTCACTTTAATGTGTCGGTCATTAGGTTGCAAAATAAAAATTCAAATGTGAGGCCGCTTTTTGCAGATTTATACAATTCAGTTTGCAAATCTGAACTTTTTGCAAACAGATTCAAGTTGGGAAACTTGAAAAATGGATTAATGGGGCTATTCCAACTGACATGGGGCTCCATTAAGATGCAGAGAATCATGGAAAAATATCAGTTGGGCTTAATACTCAGTAGGCACAAAGATACAACATCACAAAGATGGCCTACTTAGAAAGTCTAAACAACTGCAAACAACAAACCAACTTTTGGATCTCCAAATAAAGGAATCAAAAACTTATTAAAAATTATCAAGGGAAGCTGCAAATGGACATATGGCATCTCCAATAGGTGTTCAACACTTCCCCAAAGTGACTTTTCATGACAATTCATGGGTGTCAAACTATAAGCTCCCAAAGTGAGCTACTTAGGTTTATTCTGCAGGGTACTTATGAGTGCATTAGGCAAAATTCTACATGGGCCTTCAAAATTTAGCCAAATTTTGGAGGTCCCAACATAAAGGATGGAATTTTCCTAACCATACTAAAGGAAACCACCATAACTACCTTCGCAAGTTTACACAAACCTAGAACTCCTCACATGCTCATACCACATGCTACAACCATTGCATGATAGTGCAAAGTCAAGTGGAAGCTAAGAGAATGCTCTAAATAAATTGTAAAGAAGCAACAAAATCAAGAACATTCACAACAAACACCATAATACAATTTTTTGACCTGGTGACCCAATGTAGGAATACTAGGAAGAGAACTCCAACAATAAATTCATGAGAATGTAGTTTTATAAGTAACTGTCCCTCCTGAAATGAGTTGGGTGCCAATTTAATCTTGATCATCCCAAAAAAAATTTAATGACCTTCAAAACCACTATGTAAAAGAGATTTCTCCAAAACCATCTCAAACTGTCCAAACAAGATCACTTCAACTATTGACCAAGAGAACTGCCCAAATTGTTGTCACTCTGGAAACTATCTGTGACCAAGGGCTTAATTAAATGCCATGGCCAAAACAATTGTCACCACCACATCATAAGGAAACAACTTCCTACATCAGGATTAGAAATTACATGAGTACACAAACAAATAGCCCTCCAAAAGAGAACAATTGTTCCATGCCAGCCAGGGAATATAAACCAACACCCAGGGAAATTAAACTAAATAGCCTACTAATGATTTTATAGAAACCTCCTTAAGAGATGAGAAAAATAATAATGCTTTCCAGATGGTCATAACCTACCATGACTTCCCAGTGAAGCAAATAGGCACAACCAAGTATCCCACCAAGAATGATGTTCACTTCCAAAACTCTGTCCATTGTGGAAGTGACTATGGAAGTAAAATGAAGCAAAATACAACCCACCAAGAATGATATTCATAAGCCATGGCTCTTGATCCATCTTCTTTTAATCCCTTTCATACAAAATCATGCAACCCTAGTTTATGTAAAGCACCCATGATTCATGAACTTGCTTTGTCAACTACAACCAAACATAATATATCCCAACATTTACGCATTTAAAATCCATCAAGCAACATTCAATGCAGAAACAAACTAAACTTGATTCTTAAGAAATAGAAGCAAACGATATAAATACAAAAAATAGTACATTGCTTTTGGGTCTTGCCTTTGAATTTACAAATGATTGAAAAATGGGTTATGCATCAAAACCACTTTCCACGTGTTCACATTAAGCTATTCGATGACAAGAATAAAGCTTGCAGAAGGTATACAAGTGTCTTAGGTTGAAGCTAATTTTGGTGTATGGGAGAACCTCTGATGAATGTTGTCTATAAGCACCATGGAATGTTGACACTTGTATTCGCCTGTGTTAAAATATTCGTTCCTTGCTTGGTTTTTCAAGAAGGTGCATTTTATATCTAGCTATGATAGCAACGATTATAATATTTAAACTATTAAAATCTATTGTATATTATATTTAAACTATTATATATTTAATATATTATATTTAAATTGGATAATATTCAATCTATTATATATTATATTTAAACTATTTTTTGGTAAGGGTGGAGGCTTTTTTTTAGGTGAGGGAAAAATGGTTTGTTGCGCAGGTTTGAACGTGCGGGCTAGGATTTCTTTGCCCCTGTCACGCCCTGGTCTGCGCGTGGAGCTGCCTTGGGCAGCTCAAGGGGGGTGTCTCAGGGGTGTGGGGGTCATGACTTAGGGTGGTTGTGGGTTTCTACATTTATGTGTGATTTAACAAACATTTTTCCTGCAAAAATCTTCGTGGTATACTATTTGGGTGGCGTGATCTAGTGCATGTGAGAGGAGTTTTGTATCATTCAATGTTTGAGCCTTGGTGCAAGGGTTAATATTCTCTTTTGTTGCTGAATTTTTCTCTTTTTTGTATTGTTTGCTTGGGTGGGGGATTTCGTTTTCTCGGGGATGGTGTTGCATACATCTCCAGACAGGTCAGACTATGTTTCTTCTCCCCCTAGTGAAATTTCATTTCCTTCAAACATGGCTTACCGTGGTGAGGGTTTGATAAGGAACAGTGGTTTTTGTTCGCATAAGGTGAATGGGTGTTTGGAAAGGTTGCAAGAGCATCCAATGTTGGTTATCCAACTTGAGTCCGTAGCTAAAGATGTGGAATACTACAACAATCATGTGCTAATTTACAAGTTTATGGGATGCGGGTGTCGCTCCCATTTCTTGATTTATGGGTTCACAAGACCTGGAACCATTAAGGGAATTTCGATATAATGATGGTGGCCAAAAATTTCTTCATGGTGGATTTCTCCTATGTGGTTGATCAAAATTGGGCTTTTGAGGGTGGGCCTTATTTCTACAATTAGGTGAGCCTATTCATTAAACCCTAGCATGTGGGTTTCAACTTTGCAGAGGAGCTTCCTTCTAGGGTTCTGGTCTGGGTCTGTCTTTCTCAATTGCCTCTAGAATGTTGGAAAAGTGATATACTGCAGATGATTGCTTGCTTACTTGGTAAGCCTATTGGACCTTCTCAACAGACTTTGACTAAAAGAGTTATTTCTTATGCTTGTGTGTGTGTCGAGATTTATTTGAATAACCCCCTGCTAGATTCCTTGAAAATGAGAATTGAGGCTGCTTCATGGACCCAATAGTTGGATTATGAAGCCTTGCCTTTTTGATGTCATTTATGTCATGAATATGGTCACCTTCAGCAGAAGTGCCCCAAATTTGCTAATGTTAAGGGCTTAGGTCGGCCTCCTTCTCAGTTTGCTCTGAAGGTGGATAAAGGAAAGGCTCCTATGTAGGGGGTGGTGGTGGATAGGGAAGGATTTGAGCCGGTTAAGCCTCATAACTAGAGGTCAAAAGAGGACCCTCAAAGATAGGCAGGAAGAAGAAACTTTTAATAGGTTTGAGGCCTTAGAGGACTTGGTTCAGGAGGAGGGTGTTCCCCCTATCATGCAAATAGTTGTTGGTTATATAGATGAGAGGCACCTTGGGGATAAACTAATTGCTATCTCCAGCTCGATTCCTCAAGGAGGTCAAACATCTCAAATGGACACAAATCTCCCTCCCTCAGTTCTTGTGCTTGGGGGAGTCAATACAGTACCAAAGGTTATTATGGATTATATCATCCCTGGTTCTAGTCAAGGTGTTGTGGAATTAGGTAAATGCAAGTCATTAACTCCTGTTTAGGGCCTACAACAAAAACCCCCTAAAAAGGGGCTCTGAAGAAGCCTCTTAAGTAGGTAGAAAGAAGAATCAAGAAAATGTAAAGATAATTGGTGAGACGTTGGTGGAGTTTGGCTTTGTGAGGACTATTGATTCTCACTTCTCCCAACCCCAATGATGATTGTGATTTATTGGAATGTAAGGGGTATGAATAACATCCCTAAATAAAAGGCTATTCGTGAGTTGATTCGTGTTTATTCTCCTGATATGGTTTTCCTCCAGGAGACTAAGTTTTATGTCGAAAGCATGATAAATTTGGCCTCTAAGATCTAGGGTAGAGGTATGTGCTAGTGTGTGGGGGAATAGGGAAACTTTGGGGGAATTTCTTGTCTTTAGGATCTGCGTAGAGTTATCCCTATTGGGTGGCTCTCCTACAAGTACTTTATTTCTCTCATTGCTTCTAGTTTAGAATCGGGTGAGAGGATTCTTTTCTCTAACATATATGCTCCTATTGGTTTCCTTGGAAAGATGTATTTGTGGTCACATATTAGATACCTGTGTTTTTTGCATCCTTTTCTTCCTTGGATTTTGTCAGGTGATTTCAATTGTATCTCCCCTCTAGAGAAGAAAAGGGATGGTAATACCCATTTAGACCCCTCGTTAGATCTCCTTAGGGACAATGTGGCTTGTTTGAACTTGGTGGACATCAAACCTATGAATGGGTTTTTTACTTGGAACAATAGGAGGACTAGTGATGCTACCATTTCAGAAAGGTTGGACAGGTTCCTTGTGTTGAACTTTTGGGTTGGTGATAGATGGATGACTAGCTCTGAGATTTTTGATTGGTGGGGTGTTGATCATTGGTCGATCAAACTCTCTGCTTGCTTCTCTAGATACTCTAAAAAGCAATATTTTAGATTCCAACTCATGTGGCTTCAGGATATGTCTCTTCATGATCTTTTCCTTGGTTGGTGGAGTTATGGGAAGCTGACTTTTGACATTGCTATGTACTCCTTTTTCAAGAGGCTTCAATATATCAAGTATATGCTGAAACATTGGAATATACACCATTTTGGCAATGTTTTCTAGGCTAAAAGGGTTGCATAGAAGCACTTGGATTCCATTACTCGAAAGATCTAGACCTAGGGGATTTAAGAGGATTTGAGTATGTTGGAAGCAGAGGCAGTGAAGGATGTGGAGGAATAGGAGCTACGTGAAGAAATTTTTTGGAAGAAAAAATATCACATTGATTGGCTCCAAGAAGGGGACAAGAATACTTCATTCTTTCACAATTCGGTTAAGGATAGAAGGTAGGGTAATATCATCTCCTCTCTTAGGTCCTTAGAGGGGGGTCATTTTTATTCCTCTATTGAGATTTTAAATGAGTCTAGTTGGTTCTTATTAGCTTTGTTTTTTGACGATTCCCCTCCTACCAGTGAGGATGAGGCTTCAATCTGAGCCTGTATCCCTCCTTTGGTGACCGACAAAATGAATGATTCTCTTCTCAAACTGATCTCATTGATGAAATTGGTAGATATTGTGTTTCAGATGAAGAAAGGTAAAGCTTCTAGTCCTGATGGGTTTTCAATTGAGTTCTTTCAGGAGTTTTGGGAGGTTATTAAGCTTGACCTTCTTGAGGTTGTTTAGGAGTCTCAAAAGAAAAAGCAAGTACTAAGAGCCATGAATGCCACTTTTTTGGATCTTATCCCTAAGCGGGAGGGTGTTAATACTTTGGATCTCTTTATACCTATTACCCTTTGTAATTTGGTGTACAAAATTATTACTGAGTTGATTGTGGAATGCCTGAAGCCATGGTTAGACAGGTTGATTTCTAAGGAGCAAGTGGATTTATGGTAGGCAAGTAGATTCTTGATGGGGTTGTTATTGCAACTGAGACTATGCACTCTATGGCTTCTTGCAGAGAGAAGGCTATGTTTATTAAGTTGGTCATGGCCAATGCTTATGATTATGTCAAATGGGGCTTTTTTATCTAAGATTTTGAGGGCTTTTGGGTTTGGTAGTGCTTGGATTGAGTGGGTCATGAGTTGTGTTACTTCCTGCTCCTTCTTAGTGTTTGTCAATGGGGAGCCTTTTAAGCTTTTTGGGGCATTCAGGGGCCTTTGACAAGGGGATCCTTTATCCCCAAATTTATTTATTTTGATGGTTGAGGGGCTTGGGAGATTTATTAAATCTTGTAGGGAGCTTGGTCTCATTTAAGGTTGGGGCTAGGGCAATAATTTCCCCCCCAATCCCATCTCCAGTTTGTAGATGATACAACTCTGATGGGCTTGGCCAAAGTGGATGAAGCAATTAATTTGAGGATGACCCTAGACCATTATTTGGCTGCTTCAAGACAGAGCATCAATGCGGGCAAGTCCTCTATTTACTTTTTTAATACTCCTAAGCTTATTCAACAACGAATTGTTAGGATTCTTAGGTTTTAGATTGGCTCACTTCCCTTTGTTTATCTTGGTATTCCCCTTGCTATTCACAATCTTCCAAGGTTGTTTTGGTAGGATGCTATTGAGAAGTTTCATAACAAGGTGGCTCTTTACTCCTGGTAGAGTGACTCTTTTGAAGTCTATGGTTTAGACTCTCTTGTTGTATAGGTGCTTTTTTGCTTTCTGCCCTTGCCACCTTTGTCAAAGACTTTGAGAGTCTATGCCATCAGTTTCTCTGATCTGATAATCTCCTCTCAAGGAAGTGGAGTTTGGTAAAGTGGGATGATGCGTGCAGACCAAAGCAGGAAGGGGTCTTAGGTTGCATCAGGTTGATTTGAATGGGAAATATTTGGTGGAAAAATTTTATTGGCAATGGTCCTCCCATTAGTAGTAGACTAGGGTTAAGATCCTCACCTCAAAATATCTTGGGGGTGTGGAAAGTGTGGATGTTCTTAAATACAGTCTTATGGGTAGAGGTTCTATGATTTGGGGTACCCTCAAAAGGGGTGCCAAGTTAATCAAGCAAGGGTTATTTTGGATTTGCAACAAAGGCTTTGATGCTCTCTTTTGATTTGATTTTTGGGATGGGAATCCTCCTATTCTATCATCACACCCTCACTTGTAGGATTTATGCAGGAATTTTTTTGGAGGCGGGATGGAGTCGTGTGGTGGATTTCAAAACCCCTCATGTTATATCTCAAGCTATTGTATATAGGTGGAAGGACCAATGTGAATGGCCTCCTAGGGGCTCAAGGGAGGATCATCAGGATCTAACTAATATTTTGGATGGTAGGGTTTGCAACTCCCTTCTAGAGAGGGAAGTTCTGGCCTAGGGTCATGACCAAAAAGGAAAATTCTTTGTTGCCTCTCGTTATCAGGTGTTGGATAAGAAAATTTGTGGGTGTAAAGAGGTCCCATGGTGGAAACAAATTTGGAATAAGTTCTCTTGGCCTAGGTGCAATTTTTCTCCTAGTTGGTGATTCATAATAGATGCCTAACTTGGGGGAATCATTGGAAGCACGGTTTTCAGGGTCCCTCTATGTGTGTCTTGTGCTCCAATTATGATGAGAACACTTCTCATATCTTTTTCTAGTGTTTTTATGTTAAGATGATTTGGAATTTCTGGTGAGAATTCTAGAATCAGTCGTGCAGACACACCTCTTCTTTGGAAGATTTTTGGATCAAGACGGGGAGCTCTCCAGCTAAGAATTATTTCCTCCACATAGCTTGGGCTATTGGTCTCAGTTGATTATTTGGCATATCTGGTTGGAACACAACAACAGTATTTTTCTAGATAAGAAACTTTAGGTGCGATAGGTTTGGATGAGAATATTGGGGGTCCTTCAAAAGACTTTGATGACTGAGTATGATCTTTCAGTCCATATGGATTTTGGAGATATGGGAAAGGTTCAATTTTTGGGGCTCCCAGTTTGTGATAGGGGTGGGCTTAGGACTGGTCTAGGTCAAGTTGTTAGAGGGAAGTTTCTGAGGGAGGGTCATTAGAAGCCTCCTCCTCTAGGGGTTCTAAAAATTAATACTGATGGGTCCTCTAGAGGCATTCCTGGTCATGTAGGGGTTGGTGGCATTAACAAGGATAATTCTGGAGTGGTTGAGTTTTTTTTCTCAAAGTATAGAGGGAAACACTCCAACAATTTTATGGATGCATTGGCTATTCTCGTGGCTTTGAAAAGGGCGTGTGCCCTGAGCTGGAGAAGGATCGTTTGTGAGGACCAAGTTCTCAGATTGTGATTGATTTGCTAAATAAGCGTCAATTGGAATATGTGAATTGATAGTTGGTTGTGGTTGTTAGGAAAATCATCTCGCTGAGCGGAGTCATGGATTCTATCACCTTCTGCCATATCCCTCGGGAGTGGAATAGGGTGGCTAATGGCTTGGCTAAATGGGTGTCTGAACGGATGGGAACTTGAAAAGTGCAAGACTGGGACTGTCTTTTTGAGGATCTTTCTCAGGAGCTAGAGGATCTAATTATGGAGGATATGACATGTTTCTTGGGAGTTTCTTGATGGCTTGGTAGTTGTTTTTTGGCCCCTTGTGGGTTGGTTGTATTTTCTTTCTTTGTACTATTCTCTTGGATCGATAAAGTTTTTACCCTCTTCTATTATTTAAACTATTTTTTAAATATGAATATTTAAACCTATTTTATAATTATATTTTATATACTTAAATTATTATTGAATATCATATGATATCTTTTATAATTATTAATACTAATTATTTTTATAGAAGTAAATTAAATTTGCATATTCAACTTAAAACTTAAAATTAAATACAATGAAAATAATCTAGATTTAAATAATTAAAAAAAAAATTAAAAGTAAATTAAGGAAAAAACTATAATATATTTAATTTAAACTAAGATTTTAAAAATTAATTCAAGTTAAAAATTACTAATTATAAGATAAAAAAATTATATTTTAACATTTTAACAACATAAAGTAAAAATAATTTAAAATCAACTAAAATTGGATTTTATTAATTTTTATATATAATTATTATTTTTGATACGTAATACGCAGCCGAAGTTGCATACATTATATTAATATTAACAAAATATTACATTGATTCGGCTCCCTGAGATGGCAGAGCAAGGAGACAAAGGTAGTTCTTAGCCTTAATCTAGCAAAAGCTTACAAAAAGAAACCCCATTTACAAAAAGATGTTGGCATTGATTCATCCAAACAGAACAAAACAAGATTACCCTCCCACACCCAAGCATTAGTCATCCTCTTCATAAAACATGTTCCCACAAGCTCTGCAAATGCTTGAAACCATTGTATCCTGACCACCTTGTTCAGACCCAGCCTACGACATAGGAAGTTATAGCCCATAGTGGCCCAATGTCTGTGTCGTTGCAACTCATTGGCATTTAAATTGAGGATGAAGGGGTGCCATTCAACCTCCACCCTTGCTAAAACATTCGAATAATGTCATCCGGCCAAGGGATTCCAACTCTTGGAAGAGCAAGCACCACTATGTCAATGTCATCAACCAAAATAGATTCTTTAAAATAGAGCATAAGAGTAGCAGGCATCTCTCCTTCGGCAAGTCCAAATCCAAGAGGGAAGCGAGAAAATGAGAGGAAATATCTGAGTTTGCTCTGGTTTGATTATGCGAAAAATAATAGCTCCTCCCAAGCACCTTCCTCACTACTTCCAGGCAAAGAATGTCCTTATTGAGACAAATATTCTTCAAGTGTTGATCAAAGATATATCCTAAAAAGGCTGCCTCCTTCTTGGAGCTCTTCAACTTAATTGGTGTATCCATGATTTTGTCATCGTTTGCCTTCCTCAATTTCAAATATATAGAAATCTATTCAATATCCTCCATTAATGGTTGGCCAACTACATTAACACTTTCATGTACTCTCGATTATTTCTAGTTGATTCACTACAATTGGCAATTGATTTTCGCACGAAGCTTAGTACCTTCCCCTTTGAATGTTCCCAGGATAGCATTAGTTGAGTACGCTACTTAGCATATGCAAGTTCAATGTGTGCATTCTCCAAAACAAGGACGTACCTCGCCCTTATCTCCTCTCTGCACTAACGGACTTCGAATGCTACCAAATATGGCCAAGCCATCCCTTTTGACAAGTCCATCATTTCTTATTTAATGTCTACAGACGGTATTGCTCCTTGACGACAGGGTGCCAGCTAACTTTGCCTCCTCTATTTTGTCTGAAGAAGCCCATATGCTAGATCTATCCATCTTCGACCTAGACTATGAAATCCAATTGTCACATGGGTCGAATCTTACTTAGCCTCCACACTCGCATTGGCTAGTGCATCTGCCTCACAATTCCCCTCCCTGTATATCTGTGTGAACCCCAATCCTAGACCTACACAAACATAGCAAACAAACACAATATTAGATCCATATGCAAGTTAGAACTAAGATTCCCCATGAAATTCATCTACAATGCTCAAAATAGGAAGGAAAATGAAGAACAATACAAGAAAAGTAATGAAATCCTATTTAAACATGCAAACTCTCAATCCCATGGGGGAATTGGTGCCAATTTGATGTGGAAATTGGCCCTTTCCCAACTCCTTTGCAAGCTTGATGATCTTGATGAAGGTTGATCCACTTGGTGATGAAGAACAATCTGATTCCTTGATAAAATCTGCAATAACCTAGTTATTAATGGCAAATGCTATGGAAATGGATGAAATTGCTCTAAATGTGAATATAGTAACTTTGCTCTAAGTTGTGGATCCCAAAATGAGAAGGAAAACCTTCTATTTGTAGAAAGACAAGATGGAGGAATGAGCAAAATGAAGCAATGTGGGATCATTCAACATCTAATGGGAAAATGCCACTTGTCAAGATGTGAATGGAGGAAGCTTGAGCACATTTTGATGAATGTGCACAATAAATGATATTAGGTGGAATTTGAAAATCATGAAATGACTTGTTGGAGGGAGAAATGAATGAATTAAATGCCACTTGGCTCAATGCACAAGGACATGAAAGAGGGTTAAATGCTTTGTTGGAAGGACAAACCCACTTGGAGAGATTTTCAAACTTGGAGGAATATTCCCCTAAAGATGCCATGGTGAAAGAAAATAGAAATTTAATAAATCATTTAAATGTATTTTCATGTGCAAGTGGAAAAATCTAGAGGATTTAGATGATTAGGATTAAATTAATCAGGATTTGATTAATTTAATAGGAGATTAGGTGATTTGACAATTTGATTTATATTTTTGGATTGATTTAAATCAAAGTTGAGAGGAGTATGATTTAGATTTAATTAAATAAAGGTTTTGATTTATTTAATTAAAGAGGGAGATGATGTTAGATTTAAAAAAGGTTTAATTTATTTAATTTAATAGGATGACTTTAGAGATTTAATCAAATAAAATGAATTATTTAATTAAATAAAGACTATAGGGTTAATGAAATAACATTGATTTATTTAATTAACAAGAAGTGATGACTTAATTAGATAAATTGGTTTATCCGATTAAGGGATGAAAGGTGATGAATAACTAAGAAGATGATTTAGGATGAAACAATGTTAGTAATCAGGATCAAGTGTGTCAGTATATTTTCCATGTCTACATTTTTCCCCTCTTTGAAGCAAAGTACTCGTTGCATTGGTTCAAAGAATAAACATATCTCAACCAAAATTCAAAAATTCTTCGATTTTCAAAATTGCCCCATTGCTGCCTTGGTGTGAAGAGACATGTTGATATACTGCCCCCTCGAGAGATCGGACGCAAATTTTTATTTTTGGGTGAACTTGCGACAAAAAGAGGACAAGGTGCCTGACGGGTCCAGAAAGGCTTTGAGATGCCAAAAAATGTGATAAAATGCGAAAAATGATGCAAAATGACACTCAGTTGGGAAAAAATGGGATCAGGGTCCAAAACCCTAGTTGGACAGCTAAACGAGGTCAAAAAACCCTAACTTTTAGGCTTAAATAGGCCTCGGGGGGCCACTTCCAATTCATTTGCACACATAATCGTTTGAGATTATGTGATTTGGGCTCTGATCCCTACGAGAGATGGCTCAATGACCACTTCCCCAACACATCTCTAATCGAGTACATGCGTACCAGAGGCTTCTTGACACTGGACCACCGGTGATTCCACTTGACTTGACTTCATTTTTTGATTTTCGTGGGCATTTAATAGCTTAGGAAGTTATCTTTAGCCCAGGCGGTCCAATATAGCGCCACTTCAAACTTTCTTTCGGTGCCCGTGGCCTCAAACTACGCCACAGTCGTGAATAGAGATGTCGCGTCACAATTTGGAGTTAGGGTTCAAACTCCAAAGTGGACCGCATATGAGAACTGCGCCGCGGTGGGCCTCTTTGAAAATTTAGATTTTGGATCAAACTGGGTCATGCTCAAACTGCGCCACGACGACGGAGTTTGAGAGTTTAGGGCTCTTAGCGGCGTAGTTTGGAACTTTCAAACTACACCACACCCGCAAATAGCGACACATATGTTGTTTCAAGTATGCAGGGGCAAATTAGGATCACTGTTTTTTATGAAACTTAATGCAATGACTTTCCTGATGCAGGAGGAGGCAGAGATTCTTCATTCACGCGAGCGCAGATCCTCCATACTTGGCAGATTAGTTGGCATGCACAAGCGACTATAGGAGCACTTGGGGGCGATAGGCCTTTGGTACATTGCATATGCACCGCCAGTGAGGACTCACTTGGGTATGATTACAGGGCTCACAGAGCGATGGCATAGCGAGACGTCCTCCTTCCACCTTCCGACGGGCGATGCCACAGTGACACTGGAGGATGTGTGGCATATACTTTGATTTCCCATCCACGGAGAGCGCGTGATATACAATGTGGATTCTGGGAGGGAGGCCTGCTATGATGTGATGGGCCTTGACAAGATTGTTTTTTACGAGGGTCATATTGAGTTGGAGCGTTACAGGCTCACTATGTCACCCTTTCGCTTGGTTATAGCAGCCATCATATCGGTTCTTGTTGTACCAGATCAGTGGGGCTGATATTTCAATCCTGGATGGGGGCTTGCTTGGGAGCTGATAGTCTGATGACGAGTATGCTTTGCATGGGGGCCAGTACTGTTGGCCTCTTTGTATCAATATTTGCATGAGTTTGCATACGACAATGATAGAGCCATCAGAGCTAGAGTGACACTTCTCCACATCTGGGCTTGGGAGCACATCACAGTGCTTCGTCTGAGAGTTGTAGCTATCGATATGGAGCCAGACAATCCAACTATCTGGAGGTATAAAGGAGGTGTTTCATTTACACACACGGGTCAACACGGGATTCCCCATTGGAGGAGAGTTCTTGACGAGATGTGAGTATTCACATGGTGGCCATATCTTGGGTGGATTGCATGGTACGATGATGCTCAACAACTCTTCTTCGCTCGAAAGGACCAATTGATGCAAGGTCGGGAGTACACTATGATTGAGTGATACCTGCCCAGCTGAGTACAAAGACAGTTTGGGGAGCCTCAGGATAGACCCGATGACCAATACGTGGCGATATTCGCGTGTACTACGAGGGAGTCTTCATGGGGTTGATACATTCCAACACAAGAGGCCATCGATTCTTTTAGACAACTAGTGGCCAGGCCATGGCCCTATGATTAGGGTCAGGCTAATGTCAGCAACACACAGGCATACAGAGACTGGTTCAGGCCACCTCTTTGATTGACAGTGTTGGGGACACCGTCGACACGACGCAGGGCCAGAGGCAAAGGGGCAAGATGAGGCCGAGGGGATGGAGACGGGGATGGAGACCAGGGAGGAGGTGGACCACTTCTATGGCCAAATCAGGACATGGGGCCACAGGATCAACAACCAGATCCGCAACCAGATCAACCGAGGCAGAATCAAGATCAGGGGAGACAAGATCAAGACTAGGGGAGGTAGGACAGACAGGCGGACCAGCCACTGCAGAGAGATCAGGGACCTCCACTGCTGCCTGATTAGAGGGATTCCTAGCTAGAGTAGTTGCAGGCTCAGGTTGCTATCTTGATGACAGAGAGGGACCAGCTTAGGCTCGAGAGAGACCAAGTTGTTCAGCAGAGGCAAGCTGCAGAGCTTAGGGCAGCTCAGGAGATGGGCCACAGGCAACAGCTGGAGAGCATGTCCGCCTCTTCCTCCTGGAGTTCAGTGTCATTACATGCATACAGGGAGGCAGTCCAAGATGCCGATTACTCAGAGTTCATTACCACCAAGCCATGCCTCGAGCATCCCGAGTCCCCGACTTTTCTCAGTAGATAGGATATAGACCTCCCAAGGATCACAGAGAGAGACAACCCGACGAGGGCGAGGGCAGCAGGCAGGGTTAGCCTTACCTTTTGATCAGAGATATAATTCTTTTGTGCCCCACGGGCTCTTTTTTGATAGCCCAGTGGGCCTTTGTACTTTATGTATTTGATACACACTTGATCCAGATTTTGTACCATGACAGTCTATTATTTGATGATATATATATGAGATGATTTGATCTAATGATATGATATGTCTTACTTTATTTATGCATTATGCAATGGATTTTACTTTCTATATGAAATGGTTTATGTGCGATGCCATGATTCTATCTTATGTATGATGTGATTCTATTTGACGTTTTGTGATGATGATGCTATGCGATGTATGATTTTTATGATATGATGATGTGATGTAATGATTTATGGATGCATTTTCTTTTTTAGTTTCTTTTCTATATATGATATGGTGATGCATTTATGGATGTTATGATGATGATATGATGTGATGTGATGATGCGTAATGATGTATTTAATGATGTATGATGTTTATGAAATGATGCCTATGTTATGATGATGCAAATAGATGATATGTATGCATATGATGCAATGGATGTTAATAATGTCTATGTATATGATATACCTATATGATTATACAATTGATGCTTTGATGAGATATGTGATATGAGTTTAATAATGCATGTGGGATGGTCTTTTTTATGCTTATGTAATGAATGTACATGTATGGTTTATGAGATATTTAGAATAACCAATCTATATTATTCAATGATGGAAATGCAATGCATGTGATATGATTAATACTTTCTATATGATATGCTATGCATTATGTAGTATGTTGACGATTTATGGATGCAAGATGGATGCATTGGTGATAATGATTTGTGATTAACTGTCATGGTACCATGTTAGCATGGAAAGAAGATGGAAGAAATACAATATACTCCAACAAGTCAAAAGATGATGATGACGATGATGATGATGATTTGCTTACCAAGGAGTTGGGACTTTAAAAGGGCCAATTACCTTATGTTTGATAACACACATAAGCGCAATGCATCAAGGTATAAAGAACTAGGATGGCATTGTACCCAGTGTGATGGACTTTGACTCGACAATCAGATAGTACTCCTATTCACACCTGACACACGAAACCTTATCTAAAGTGTAGTTCAGATATTCCAAACATCTCAGACCAAAACATAGAAAGGCAAGCCTTCCTATGTGGTCAACAAGACACCTAAAACATCCTCCATACTCCCAAACAAAGCATGTATGACCAAGGTTATATTACAAGAATATCCAACAAGTATAACAGATAAAAAGATAATGATCATTGCCCCATTCCTTTCTTTCTAAATCCCTTTGTTTGGGAGATAATCGAGAGGTCATCGAAATGGGCGCAAAAAGATAAGTCAAAAGACAAAGATCAAGTAAACAAACAAGCTAATGTTCTTCAATACCGCTAGCCAAGACTAAACTACAGTGATGCCTGATGTTGATGTCCATTGTAGGAATGATGCATCCTAGGACATGATGTTATCAGATGATTGATTTGGGATTGATTGGATGATAGGCTATTGACAAAGAGTTTGATCAACTTGTTTACTTACTGACCTAGACTTGAGACCCTGACGATTGAGTTTTCACTTTTTAACCTGCTAGACTTGTTTCCAACTGTTTCACCAAAGGTTGGGGGTGATGATGATTTATTATGAGTGATGTTTATTGTAGGTGAAAGCGAGATGGGACAGACGTATTTTTCAAATATTTGGATGTTTTTGAAATTTTTTTAGGCTATTTTTGGTATTTTCAAGATTTTACAAATGTTTTGATTTTTTATTTTCCAATGTTTTGGGGTTTTCTGAGATTTTGACCAAGAGACTAACCTAAAGACCTATCCTAGGGGCCTCAGGGGATAATCAACCAGATTAGCCTTGCCTATGTTATATACATAGAGACCACATAGTTCGACTGACACAGACTCAATTATTGATGAGATATGAACAGATGGATTGCTAGTTTATTATGATGGACTCCTAAAGGACTGACCTAAGTGTCTTGGGGGATGATCAAAGATCAACCTTGCCTGCGTTCAAAGCTCAGAGATGAAGTAGTTCGACAAGACAACTCTGTTTTTGACTTTTTGACTTTTTTGACCTATTTTTGGATTTTGATATGTTTTGAATGTTTTGGGATTTTGTGTTTTACAAATGTTTTGAATTTTATGATTTTTCAATGTTTTTGGTTTTTTCTAATTTTTGGAATTCAAGAATATACATGAATTTGATCCGATGAGAACATGTCCCTAGCACGAAGCAATAGACTACCCCGATAAAGGCAGGACAAACTGACTTTGAGAATGGGCCGAGTAGTACTAGGAGGGATCATGATACAAACACAAGACCAAGTTATGATGCAGACGTGGATGGGTAATGGATGGAGATATGGAATGCAAATGGATGAATGATGCAGAACAAGCCATGGAGATCCTGGTGGATGGAAAGTGCTTATTTACACAAGGTGCCTGTTTGCTAGGTTTTCACTGAGGTACTTGCCCAAAGCGCCACCGTAGTGGTTTTCACTAGAGGACGATTTTTTCTCTTTACTGTTTTTAATCCTTTTTTATTTTTTTGTTGTCACCAAGACGCCTGTTTGCCAGGTTTTCACCAAGGTGAACATTTTTCAGGACATTTTCTATTTTTTTTGTATTTTTGGTTCTATACCTTGAAAGATTTAGGCATAATTTTTTTTGAGATGGGAACTGTTCATGGGCTCCTGCAGAGGCTCACCTTCTGGTGTTGATAATTGATATGCCCCTGACTTGTAACTTGTTGTGATGACAAATGGTCCCAACCAATTGGGTTCAATTTGCCTTTGATGTTTGGATTAGTGACATTCTTCTGGTTCTCCTTTAGCACAAGCTCTCTAACCTGGAAGGTCTTGCTCCTGATCTTCTTGTTATAGCTATGCTTGAGTCGGTTTTGATACACCTGTAGATGATTCAAGGCATCCATATGCCGCTCATCCAACAATTCCAACTCGTTCAGTCTTGACACCCTATATTCCTCATCCGTGATGAGATTCTGTAGTGATATTCTCAGTGATGGGAGCTCGATCTCAATGGGTAATATGGCTTCTGATCCGTAGACCAGGGAGAAAGGGGTGGCACCTGTTGGTGTGCAGATGCTGGTTCGATAGGCCTAGAGGGCGGGATTCAATTGGAGATGCCAATCACGACCAGCAACATTGACCGTTTTCTTCAGTATTTTTAAGATGGTCTTATTTGTAGCCTCAGCTTGGCCGTTTCCTTGGGGATAATACGAGGTGGAAAAGCGATGTTGGATTTTGAATTTGTAGCATAGGTCACGGACATCCTGATTTTTGAATGGTGTCCCATTATCTGAGATAATGTCTTGTGGGACACCGTAGTGACATATTAAATAGTTCAAGATGAACTTAGATATCTGCTTTCCGATTATGTAAGTCATGGAATGGCTTCCACCCACTTTGTGAAGTACTTAGTGGCAGTAATGATAAACTTTTGGCCACTGGATGAGGTGATTTTTCCAATGAGATTGAGCCCCCACTGCAAAAAGGGCCAAGGTGTGACAATAGGATGGAGCTCTTGAGCTGGTGCATGGATGAGGTCCCCATGCTGTTTACATTGTAGATACCTTCTGACATAGTCATGTGCTTCTCTTTCCATAGTAGGCCAATAGTACCCTGTCCTCATCAATTTCTTGGCCGAGGTCATACTGCTCGAGTGTGAACCACATATGCCATTATGTACCTCGATTAAGGTAGTCAATGCCTCCTCAACATTTAAGCAACGTAACAAGGTTCTCTCAATGCTTCTACAGTAAAGGGTTTCTCCTAGGATGACAAACCAAGATGATTTCTTGATAAAGGTTTTCTTAAGGTTTGAGGTTAAGTCAGCTGGGAGGACTCATATTCTTAGATAAGTGTATATATCGTGGTACCAAGGATCACCGGGACCAATGATTTCACACACTAATTATGACTCTCGTATCTCGAATGCAGGCATGAGAAGCTGCTCTACCAGGAATCCATGCTTTGGGACATTGTGAGGGATATCCAATAGGGATCCAATTGTCGCCATGGCGTATGTCACTCTATTTTTTGCTCTAGGTATCTACTCAAATGTGATCTCAATGAAGGAATCCTTAAGACTTTCCACCATTTCTTGTATGGAGTTAGCTCGTCATCCTTAGTCTGATACTCATCATTCACTTGATTGATTATAAGCTGTGAATCTCCATAAACCTTGAGAGCCATGATATGCCACTACACTGCTATTGTGAGTCCTATGGTTAGAGCCTCATATTTTGCGATATTGTTTGTGCAGGGAAATGCCAACTTGTAGGATCTTGGTATGTAGTCTCCCTGTGGAGTGATGAAAAATACTCTGACTCCCGATCTGTGCTGTGTGTAGGAACCATCAAAGTACAACTTCCAGTGGTCTGTTATGCTCAAGTTGAAGATGGATTCATCAGGGAACTCTAAAATTAGCAGATTCTCTAAGTACATTAGCGCTTCTGCTAGTTGGTCTACAATAGCTTGCCCTTTGATGGCCTTATGTTCCATGTACTCAATGTCATATTCTGATAGGATCATGACCCACTTGGCCATCCTTCCTATGATCATTGCTTTGGAAAGCAAGTACTTGAGTGGGTCGATCTTGGCAATGAGTTTGATTTTGTGTGTTAACATGTAGTGTCTGAACTTCTGTGAGGCAAACACCACTGCTAGAAAATCTTTTTCGATGAAGGAATAATTTAACTCATGCCCTACCATGGTTCGACTGATGTAGTAGATAGATCTCTCTATTCTGTTTTTATCGTGCTGAGCTAGGAGATCACTAAGAGTTGCTGCTATTGCTAATATGTAGAGGATTAGAGGCTTTCCTGGGATTGGTGGCATAAGCACTGGAGGTGTGAGCAAATACTCTTTGATCTTGTTAAAGTTTTGATCGCACTTAACGTCCCATTTGTACGCTACCCCCTTGTGGAGTAGGTGGGAATATGGGATTGACTTGTCTGCTAGTTGAGCTATGAACCAATAGATGGACTGGAGCCTTCCTTGCAGGCCTCTCAACTGTTTCAATGTCTTTGGTGCCTCCATCTCGATGATTCCCTTTAATTTAGTAGAATCTATTTCAATTCCTCTCATGGACACGATGTACCCCAACAACTTCCTTGATTGTACGCCGAAGACACACTTCTTTGGATTAAGGCAAACCTTGTATTCCTCAAGTCTGTCAAAGATGACACTTAATGTTGCTATGTGGTCCCACCTCTCTCTGATTTCACCAATATGTCATTGACATAATCCTCCATAGTCTTATGGATCATGTCATGAAAGATTAAGGTCATGGCCCTTTGATATGTTGCTCCAACGTTCTTTAGGCCAAACGACATCATGTTCCAACAATATGTCCCCCATGGACAAGTAAAAGTCATTTTGTATTGGTCTTCTTTGGCTATCATGATTTGTCTATACTTGGAGAATCCATCCATCAGTGAAAGCATCTCATGTCCCGCGGTCATATCTATAATCATATCAATGTTGGGAAGTGGGAAGTCGTCTTTGGGACATGCCTTGTTGAGGTCTCTAAAATCTGTGCATATACGGATGCCCCCATCGGGCTTTGAAATAGGTACCGGATTTGATACCCACTCTGGATAGTCGATTGGTCGTATGAACCCTACATCAAGTAACTTATTTAATTCCATTTTAACCAACAAGGCTATCTGGGGATGCATTTTTCTAAGCTTTTGTCTGACAGGCTTTGCTTCAGGGTAAAATGCTAGATGGTGGACCACAATCTCTGGATCAAGCCAGGGCATGTCAACATAGCTCCATGCAAAGTTGACCTTTCTCTCCCTTAAGAAGGCGACTAGGAGCTCTTGTTCTTCTAACATTAATGATTCAGCATAAAATGTGATATGCAAAGTTTCCTCTATTCCCAAGTTAACTAGGTTGCACTTCTCGGCTAGAACCACTGACTTTTCCTGATGTAGAGCACTAAGAGGAAGATTGAATCCTTCATCCTCGGGCACCTCAGAGAGGTTTTCACCATTGAATACGTCCTTTATTTTTACTATGTTTGGGTCAGAGAGTGCCACTGTGTGGTTTTCACTCAAAGACCTTGAGATTATTCTCAAATTTTTGCTTTTGTGACTAAAGGATTCAATCGTTTCCCCATAATAGGCTTGTGTTTCCAGAATGATATCAAACACAGCCTTGTGATCTCCGTATGGTATCGTGTTCTGCAGTCCCATGCATTCTGAGAGCACCTCATCATTTTTGAAAGTGTCCAGAATTGGCGGTCCTCGTTGGTTGTAATCGATGAGCTGGGGGTAGACTAGGTTGATTTCATGGGTTTGATGGTCGTTGGTCTCAAAAGACAAGGTACTAATCATGAGTAGGGAGGTGTCTTCAAAAAGCATGGGAAAATTAGTTATAGGGTCCGCGTCACTACTACACACATTAGTTATGTCAAAGGTGAAGTTGTCTAAAGGCAGACCTGTGGATACAGGTAATTGAAGGGTGGCTACAGATTGCTGAGGAGTTTTTACCTTCTTAACCAAGGCACCTTTGCCAAGTATGGTCACCTTCGGAGGGGTACATCTGAGACCAATATTTCTCATACGTGTCTCTGGCATGAGGGGTACTAGAAGTCCGTTGTCATTTTGTCCAAGCTTTCTATTTCTGTCATAGCCCATGGAAAGCATCATTTGTAAGCCTTTATTGCTATCATCCATAGGTAGATCAGTTGTTGGTTTGTTGTCTTGGTACAAGAGGTTTGATGGGTCCTCTTCTATTACTTCCCAACCTAGGTCTCCCCAACTTTTGAAGCTAGAGGAGAATGCTGTGAATGTTTGGGATGAGGAAGCATTATTTGACTATGGTCATCCTCGTGACTTAGGAGATTGTGGTAACTCTCCTACCATTAAAAGCATTTTTTGGAATTACATAATCTCCGCACCCATTGTCCTGGATAATGACCTTAATAACGGAGATGGCGGGGATGGCAGGTGTCTCTATCGTAGAAGTGGAGGTGAGAGTAGTTGGATCAATGTATGGAGTTGAGGGGCCCTTGTCATTCTTAGGTACTTGGGGGATTTTGTAATATTTTTCTTCCAGATTTCTGCAATAGTAAAAGGGTTCAGGATCCCCATGGACCATGACCTTTTGGCCTTGGTATGGAAACTTTACACACTGGTGGAAGGTGGAAGCGACGGATTGCATCCTATGAATCCAAGAATGCCCCAGGAGAATATTATAAGGAAATTCTAGGTCGAGAACTTGACATGTTGTTTCCATGATGGCCGACCCTACTTGAATAGGGAGTTGGATTGTGCCTTGAGACACTCTTTCTTGATAATCAAAGGCTCTTATGGTTATTCCTTTTCCTTTTTCAACAACATCTTCGGAGAAGCCCAACCTTTTTATTAATTTAAGGGTGCATATGTTCAACCTTGCATCTCCATCTACTAGGACCCTCTTGACCTTGTTTTTATGGATGTAAGCCTCAAGATGAAGTGCACAATTGTGAGATGGTTGTGTTGGGAGATCCTATTCTGAAAATTTCAGAAGGTGAGGGGTAGTGAGGTGTGCGACCATAGCTTGGAATTGATCCGCATCAAGATCAGTGGGGATGGAAGATGAGGCCAAGGCTTCTTCAAGGATCTTCTTTTGGGCTGGTGAGATCTTCAGCAACTCCGTGATGGAGATCTGAGTTGGGGTTCTTTTTAATTGGTCAAGGACATTATTACCACTAAGAACATACCTTGGTTTGGAAGTGGGTGCTTTAGGAGGTTGAGATGACCCTGTGATGGTGACTTTTTTGCCTCTTGTGGTGACTCCACGATCAGGTTGGCATGATTCACACTTTTGAAGGTACCCTTTCCTTTATCATTGTTATTATTTCCCTTATTGTGGTTGGGCATCAGATTCATGTAAATCTTGAGATTTTGATTCCCTCTTGGTTGTTCCACATTTATGATTTTGTCGTCAATCAGGTCTTGGATCAAGTTTTTCAACCTCATACAACTGGTAGTTGTGTGTCCCTTGATTTTGTGGAAATCACAAAGGTAATTTTCATTGTACCACGGTGGTTTTACCAAGGGATCTTGAAAGTTATCATAGGTGGGGATTGTGATGAGTTTTTCCTCCACTAGTCTCTTCATGATGGATTCAGTTGATTCCCCAAGGGCTGTGTACTTCCGCTTGGGGGAGTTTTTGTTTCGTTGGGGTGGCCCCCTTTGATCGTTCACATTGTTCACTGTTTGATTGTTCGGCTGTTGAGTCACAGTGTTAGCTTGTCGATTGTTCTAATTGTTGTTTTGGGGTTGTTGTTGGGGTGCTGGTGTGTTTTTTCGAGGAGCACTGATGACAAATTTGACAACACCATCATTGGTGATGTTTTCTGTTCTTCACCCATGTGCGAGGTTTTTCATTATAGCTAGTAGATGGGAAAATTTCTTGATAAGGAGGAGCTCCCCCTTGTGAGATGAGGGCTCGTTCGATATTGAGCACCTTAGGGATCAACTGATCATAGGTTGTGATGCATTGCATCTTGAGATGGAAGGACAAGAGTTCGTCAAGATTTGCGATGATGGTGCACACTTGCTGTTCCTCGGGCATGGTCCATTTGTTTCTATTGGCTTTTGATTGCCAGTGATGCAAGAATGAAGCAAACATTTCTCCCTTGGAATTTTTCATAGCTAATAGTTCTTCCAGGCTCACATCCATAGCTATGTTGAAGGAATAGTTTTGCACAAATGCATCTATGATTTCCTGGAATTTTTTGATTCCTAAGAGACAAGAGAACCAGTCAATGATGGTGCCTACCAAGCTCCGAGGGAATAGTCGCATCAGATAAGTTTCATCGTATGCGACCTCCATGCAATACACCTGGAATTCCCTGATGTGATCTTTAGGGTTTCCTGTTCCACGATATTTATCAAACTTTGGGATCTCAAATCCTTTTGGGAACGGTTTCTTGACCATGCTCCTGTTGAACAGATAGGGGCAAAAGTTCTTTGGTGGCTTTGTGGTTTTCCCCGATTGAAGATCAAGCACTTATTGTGAAAGGAGTTTGATTCGTGTTGATACATCATCTTGTGGATCAGGGGGTGAAATGAAGGTGTTATGCGGTGGTTCAATCGTTGGAGGGATGGGTGGATTGGTTGGTGTGTTGGTGGATGGTGTTTGCTCATTTTGTTGTGCCAAGTATGCTTGTAATTGATATTGTATCAACAATGCTTGTTGTTGATCCTGTTGCTATTGCGCTAATAATGTTTGTTGTTGAGCTTGTTGTTGTTGTTGTACCAACAACACTTGTTGTTGGGTTGCTAGTTGGGCTACTTCTTGCTGCTCTTGGTATTGCTTCAGCGCTTGCTAGTATGCTTGTTGTTGGGTTGCTTGTTGTTATACGAGGTAGCCTGTGCCTGTGCTTGTGCTTGTGTAGCCTGGGCAGCTTGTGCGGCCTGAGCGGCTTGAGCTGCTTGCGTAGCTTGTGCAGCTTGTGTGGCTTGTTGTGCTTGTCGTGCAACTAATTGTGCTTGTGCTTGCTAAGCGGCTAGTTGTGCAACTTGCCGATTTTGGATTTGTTGGAGTTCCTTTTGATAGACAACTTGTTGAGCGGCTTGTAACGCGATGCTATATTGGTTTGATGTGTTTGAGTTTGGTGGTGGTGGTGGTGGGGGATTCAGAATGGTGTTTGTTGTTGTGGTGAGAGGCACCGTTTTATTGATGATTGGGATTTGTGTAGTGGATGGTGCGATTGATATACTTGGTCCTTGAGAGACCATGTTTTGAGGTATTTGGGGGATGGTTGATGATATGATGGTTGCTTGTGTTATTGGGATGGTTGCCATTTGTTGTTGCGATATCGATGGAAAGATGGGAGGATTTGGTATGATGCTTTGATTGATGATCGGGGGGTTGCTTTGAATGAGTGGCGGCAACAGAGGTAACCCCAAACTGAGAGGTGATGTTGATGTTGGCGGCAAGGGTGGAAGTGGTGGAAAAGTGAGTGGCATACTCCCTTGGGGAAATGATGAAGATGAAGGGTCAAAGATGCCTCCTGGTCCAAATAGCCCATCTTCTCCTTGTGAGGTCATAAGGAGAGAGGTTTGAGGTGTTGCATGAAATGATGATGATGGGTCATTGGGATCTTGAAAGGTGAGGGGGACATATGGATGTAATGGATTTTGGGGGATAGGTTGCCCCAAGATAGTGTTTGCATCCAAATCTTGGTTATTCACAAGGGGGTGTGTTTGTAGTGCATTGAGAAATGTGCTCCCTTTGTTAACAATGGGTTGAGTTGGAGTAATGGATGATGTAATTTGCAGGATGGATTGAGTGATGATTTGAACTAGGGGTGTGGATGAAATCGGGAGTGTGGATGATATTGGAGGTATGACCCCAAGAGGTTGTTCCACAATGGTGCTCACATCGTAATTGGAAGGGAGTTTAGCCCCTTTCTTTGCTAATTCAAGCATATATTGTGAGGGATGGAGTTTCATCATGATATTGACAATCCTATGATTCTCAAGATTTTGGACCATTTCAATGATCTCATCTTGTGTCATCCCGAAGGCATTATTGGTGATATCCTCTACTTGACCTTCCTCTTGAGGATTTTGTGACGATGGAGGAAGATTAGTCAGGGGATTACTCAATCCAATGGGATTGATTTTAGAATTGGTTTGACTTAGGTCACTTGAAGTTGATGTTTCTTTGTTGGCCTCCATGTTATTCTTGCGTTGCGATCTAGTTTGCACCATAAAATAGGGATCAATTTTCAAGAATGTGTGAGATGAACCTCTAATTCTCTAGATTGATCTAACTTTAGGCACACAAGAGAAGATCTCAAGGATGATTTAAGGATAAAAGTGTGATGATGAGATGAAAGATGGATGATATGAATGATTTAACTCTTAGAAGATCTTGAGGGGGATGCTAGACTTTTGGGACTTTTTTGGATTCTTGGATTCTTGGATTTGTTTTGATCTTGATTTTGGATTCTTGGATTTGTTTTGATCTTAATTTTGGATTCTTGGATTTTGATTTTGACCTTTATTTGGTTTTGGATTGTTTTGATTTTGGATAATGAACAAATAGATCCAAAGATGTTGGATGTTATCTATGGGATAGACTTGCTCACAAGATGATAATTTGACTAAGTGTAGGGAGAAGGATGCATCAACCCACACCTAACCAAACAAGATTATTTGATGATAATTCAACTAAGCATATGGAGAAGGATACATCTACACATACTTAGCCAAACAAAATGTTTTGATGTTTTGATTCAAGGATTTTGATTCATGGATTTGTCAAAAAGTCTAGCATAAAGGATGGTTTCAAGATTTTCAAGAGTTGTTGGTGAGATGATTTTGATTTATGTTTGAAAGATGGATGAAGGTTGAATTTGATCCTATGTGTACCTAAAAAAGACTCTTGTTTACAAGACCTCGGTTTTGAAGAACACGCTTTACTCTAAACAAGATGCTCAAATTGTTGAAAAAGTCTCAGATTCTGACAATAATAAAATGAGTACAAATTGGGATTATTTCTTGAAGCTCTTTTATAAAAGTTGAAAAGAAATCTTTGTCTGAATTCATAGAGCATTGAGAGACGCTTTTGATGAGCTTTTGGACTAAGAGCTTTTGACTTTGGTTTCCGGATTTTTATTTTTTGTGAAATCATTTGAAACACATGTGTGGGGTTCAATTATTTGTAGCTTTGCTTAATGACTTCCTTTTACCACAAACAATTCTTGATTAGGATTTCAAACTAAATGTCCAATGTCTTAACTTCTTATCATCCCACAAAGTGTATTGTGTGGAAATTAAGGAAATCAAGGAAAAAGTTTCCTATTGTTGAATTTAGCAAGCAAATTGAGATATAAATTCAAATGCTTAGAAACCTCTAAGGATAGAATCCCTAGGGCAAGCAATAGCACTTAAATTTTGTGAAAGATATTTACTTCCTAAAGGGTTTGAAATTTGATGATAATGTTGAATGTTTGTTTTCCCAATGTTTACGATCAAGCAAAGTGTTTTGTTTCCAAGAACATGCATAACCCTATGGACATGAAAGACAGTATTTGTTGAGTTCCCACTTGGAAAAAATCCAACTACTTCTACTCTTAGCGGATGATTAGATGCTTGACCACACAGGATCCCCCTTACAGTGCACTCGCTTCTCAGGTCAGCAAAGCACTAGTACCCATGAAACTCCCATGGCATACTTTTCATCTCTACAGAGAGCCGTAAAAATGTGGGATGGCTTCAAAACGACCGTTCTTGCACCAACAAATAGATCAAGGATTTTTGCCTTTTCTAAACAAAGGTTTTAATGCAAGCATTTCATTCGTGGGGGGGACCATCCATGCGGCGAGAGACCATTGCTTCCCTTCTCGTCAGAATAATCCTTGTGATACTTGCCTTTCCTCAAGTACCCACACTTATATCCCAAGTGGAAGTCACTTGGCTTTAGCGCGTTCCCGGTGGGGTCGTCCCCTTGGGTGATTACTTTTTCCCACAAGGTAGGCCCTCTAAGATAACATAAAAGTGAGCAAACACATCCGTAGTTCAATCAATCTTTGTTGAGAAACAAAGAGAGAACACACGCGATATGTTCCACTCACACTCACAAGATTTGTTCAATCTTAGGATCCAAATTGAAGTGTGTAGATAATCACTTACACAAATTAATGTCACCAAAAAGCCTTTTGATTCTCAAGATCATCATGAGGCGTGAGAGAAGCGCATATGTCTTTTTGATGGTATTATTTTGGGTAAGTGATTACAAAACAAAGATGCACATGTTCATTTTAAATCCTCAAAGCAATGATTTGATTCTTTTTAAAGCACCAAAGCGAAAGATAAAAGTTGCTTGTTCAATTGTTAACCTTAAACAAAATCTAGTAAGTTTGCCTAAAGTTCTTTTTAACCTTTTGCCTTGTTCGTTTTAAACCCAAATTGAAATCTATTGAGTCCTAAAAATCTTGAAGGGATAAAATCCTTAAACTTGGAATTATAATTGCTTCCACAAAAGTGTCTAAAGACACTTGATACAATGGATAAATGATGTTACACTCCAATATCCTTTCTCCTTCCTTGCTTCCACCTACAAGAACTGATTAATCCAAGAAAAAAAGAGGCAAAAAATAGGTCAATAGCTCAAAATGATCAAAATAAAAAAAGTACATGTCTAAAAAACTTAAAATTTTATCTTTTACCCCACCCGCAACCTGCATATGTGTCGCTATTTGAAGAAATCAGCGGCATTGTATAGTGTCGCTCGGTCTGATAGCGGTGCTCTGCAGCATAACAAAGAGCGTGATTGCGGCAGAGTTTTGCTCAGTAGCGCAGTTTGAAGTTTAAAAATTCCAGCGTCCAAAAACAACTCCGCGTCGCAGTTTGAAAATTTGATTTTTTGGGTGGGAAGGTTTGAGCGGCGGAGTTTGTAGCATCGTTGTATGGCGCCACTAGAAGGTTAGCGGCACTATATGGCATCGCTATACTAATAGCGGCGTAGTTTCCTGTAGACACACAAAAAACACAAAAAAACACAGAATTTTGTCAAAAAACATGTTAAGAACTTGAGATTCACCATCCTTCTAGTGCCAATATGTGAACCCCAATCCTAGACCTGCACAAACATAGCAAACAGACACAATATTAGATCCATATGCAAGTTAGAACTAAGATTCCCCATGAAATTCATCTACAATGCTCAAAATAGGAAGGAAAATGAAGAACAATACAAGAAAATAATGGAATCCTATTTAAACATGCAAAATCTCAATCCCATGTGGGAATTGGTGCCAATTTGATGTGGAAATTGGCCCTTTCCCAACTCCTTTGCAAGCTTGATGATCTTGATGAAGGTTGATCCACTTGGTGATGAAGAACAATGTGATTCCTTGATAAAATATGCAATAACCTAGCTATGATAATGGAAAATGCTATGGAAATGGATGAAATTGCTCTAAATGTGAAGATAGTAACTTTGCTCTAAGTTTTGGATCCCAAAATGAGAAGGAAAACCTTCTATTTGTAGAAAGACAAGATGGAGGAATGAGCAAAATGAAGCAATGTGGGATCATTCAACATCCAATGGGAAAGTGCCACTTGTCAAGATGTGAATGGAGGAAGCTTGAGCACATTTTGATGAATGTGCACAATAAATGATATTAGGTGGAATTTGAAAATCATGAAATGACTTGTTGGAGGGAGAAATGAATGAATTAAATTCCACTTGGCTCAATGCATAAGGACATGAAAGAGGGTTAAATGCTTTGTTGGAAGGACAAACCCACTTGGAGAGATTTTCAAACTTGGAGGAATATTCCCCTAAAGATGCCATGGTGAAAGTTAATAGAGATTTAATAAATCATTTAAATGTATTTTCATGTGCAAGTGGCAAAATCTAGAGGATTTAGATGATTAGGATTAAATTAATCAGGCTTTGATTAATTTAATAGGAGATTAGGTGATTTGACAATTTGATTTATATTTTTGGATTGATTTAAATTAAAGTTGAGAGGAATATGATTTAGATCTAATTAAATAAAGGTTTCGATTTATTTAATTAAAGAGGGAGATGATGTTAGATTTAAACAAGGTTTAATTTATTTAATTTAATAGGATGACTTTAGAGATTTAATCAAATAAAATGAATTATTTAATTAAATAGAGACTATAGGGTTAATTAAATAACATTGATTTATTTAATTAACAAGAAGTGATGACTTAATTAGATAAACTGGTTTATCCGATTAAGGGATGAAAGGTGATGAATAACTAAGAAGATGGTTCAGGACGAAACGATGTTAGTAATCAAGACCAAGTGTGTCAGTATATTTTCCATGTCTACAATGTGATTCATTGTTGAACTTTTGAAGGCCTACATCAACTCTATAGCTTTGGTGAGTAAATCTTGGAGCTTCCAATTAGTAACATTTCCACTTCTTAAGGAATTTATGACCAGCGCTGAGTCCCCTTCAATGGATATATTTTTCAATCCAAGATCTCTACAAAGCTTCAACCCATATATTACTGCTTGGAATTCGGCTTCATTGTTTGTTCCATTAGGAAGCCGCCTAGCCTTAGATGTAACTGTATTCCCCTGCGGGTCCCTAATAATGCAACCAACTCCAGATGGACCCGATTTTCCTTTGGAAGCCTCGTCAAAGTTCAATTTATGCCATCCAATAGGAGGGGGGACCAAACAACAAAAGGACGAGCCTGCCGAGATTCTGTACCACCACATCCAACCCAGGGAGGAACACTGAGAGAGGGCCATGCCCTACACAATCTAGCATCCTATTCCGAAAATGTCTTCTCTTTGCCCACACATTGCTCCATTTTGGCATTCATTGTTTCCACAAGGGTGGCCTCAATCTTATTGATGAGAGAGACCAAACACATTTTTCTATCTTTGAACAACCTCTTGTTCCTTTCCTTTCATAGTTCCCATACTACAATTGAAGGACTCAATGTCCATACATCCCCATATATTGAGTATCTTTTCAATGATGTCCATGAGCAAAACCAACTAAGCAGATCATTAAGCATATCACAAACCCAACCCAATCTCACGCATAGCCAACTCTAGCATTCTTGGGGGAACAGACATCCAAGAAGGAGATGATTTGTGGTTTCTTCCACCTGTTCGTGCAATACACATCTAGATGGTCTGTGGAATCATAGTCGAAGGAATTTTTCTGCTATTAGTATTTTATTTTGTATGGCCGCCCAGGAAAAAGTGCCTACCTTGGGAAGACAAACATTGCTCCAACAAAGATGAAGAGGAAGTCTATCAACAATCATCCCTCATTCTGCATACAACATCTTATAACCATCTCTTACATTGTAATTGCCTAAATTTGATCCAACCCAAATTGGGGAGTCACAACCCGCTCACAAAGTTAAAGTTCTTTCTTTCAATGCGTTAGATAGGAGCATCACTTCCCTCTGTGGTAAACCAAGGCCTGAGAAATCTTTCCATTTCCATCCTAACACTAATTGTTTTCCTCTAGAACTATGTAGTCTCTCACTTGATCTCCCCAAATTTATTTTAGTGTTTGTTTGACCTCTCCTCCATCAAACATGTTGTCTAAACTTGGAAGCCCAGACCATGAATCTTCCCAAAATAGGGCCTTGCTTCCATCATGAACATCCCATGATAAATAGTCGCAAACCACTTTTTTGCACTTCTGCATAAAATTCCAAATTCGAGATCCATTCGAAGGGTCAGATATTGTCAGAATGTCCCCATTGCTGTCATCCTTTAGGTATTTATGATGAAGGATATTGGCCCATTTGCTTTGTGATTGACAATGTATTCACCAAATGAGCTTTTCCCATAGGGATTTGTTCTGTAAATCTAGTTGCTTGAAGCCCAACCCACCATCATCTTTTGTCCTACACAGTTTCTCCTAGGCAATCAAGGCAATTTGCTTTTTCTCTTTGTTGCCTTGCCAAAAAAATTGTCTATACAATTTTGTCAGATTTGATACACAACTGCTTGGAATACACATTATTGACATAAGGTAGATTGGAAGAGCGGATAAAATTGATTTTATCAATGTGATCCTTCTTGCCCACATTAGCCATTTTGCTTTCCATGAATTCAATTTTGCACTAGTTTTGAGGTTGAGGGGATCCCAAAGTCCAGTCGACCTGACCCCTTTAACCAGTGGAACACCTAAGTAGGTGCAGGGCAGTTCACCCTTTTTGAAGCCTAGGACTCTTAAAATTTCTTTCTCCTTTTGCCTGGTTGTGTTGAAGAAGAAGACCTCTGATTTGTTTTCATTCACTGTTTGTCCTGAAGCCTTAGCGTACTTACTGAGAATTTCCTTGAACTGAATCACTTCCTCTCTCTTGGCTACTCCCATTAAAGTTGTGGTCATCAGCAAATTGTTGGTGGGAAACAGCCTGAAGGTCACTCGTTACTTTCACTCCTTTGATCTGGTTTGTGTTAATGTTGTGGGATATTGTCCTCCCTAATGCATCAACCATCAAGATGTATAGGAAGGGAGATATCGGATCTCCTTGGTGCAACCCTCTTGACACTTCAAAAAACCCTTCAGGCGTTTCATTTACAAGCCCTAAAAATCTGGGAGTAGAAATGAAATTGAAGACCCAATTCAACCACCTTTTATTGAACCCAAAGGCTTCCAAGACTTTAACTAAGAATCTCCAATCTACCATGTCATAGGCTTTCCTAATATCCAATTTGATTATCATACTAGCTTGTTTGTTCTGTTGAGCAGAATGGATCACTTCCTGTGTTATAACTATCTCATCCAGAATTTCCCTTCCTGGTACAAACCCTATTTGTTCTTCAATAATCACAGATGGAAGAATGGGTTTTAATTTGTTTTCCATGGCTTTTGTCATAATTTTGTAGAATGTATTACAAAGTGCAATTGGCCTGTAGTCATCTAAAGAGTTTGTGACTTCTTTCTTCGACACTAAGGCTATAAAGGTATTGTTTACTTCTTTGAGAAGGGTACCAAAATTCCACAATGCTTCTATTGCATCCACCAACTCATCCCCTACCAGGCTCCAAAATTTCTAAAATTTTTTTGATGGTAGTCCATCCGGGCCTAGGGCCTTGTCCAGGTGCAATTGGAAGAGGGCCAATTTTATCTCTTCTTTAGTGTATTTTGGATTTAGTAGCTTATTTTGTGCTTCTGAGACCACCTTAGGAATGTTTCTCAACAAATCTTTCTGATGATGTAAGTTTGATCCTTCCAAATTGTTCAACAGATTACTAAAGTAGCTGACAACTTCTTTGGCCACTTCCCTCGGCTCTTCCAAGATGGATCCATCTGCCCGTTTTAGGCTTGTTATTATGTTCACACTCCTACACTGCCTTATACTATTATGGAAGAATTTTGTGTTCTTATCTCCTTCTTTGAGCCACACCTCCCTAGACTTTTTCCTCCAAAAGACTTCTTCTTTGGCCAAAACATCTTCGTACTTCCCTAGAAGTTCCTTCTCTTTAAAATAACTTTGCTGGTTCATTCCATTCTAGATTATATCTTCTTCCACATTCTAAAGTTCCTCTTTGATACTCTCCTTTGATTCAAATATATTTTTGAAACAATTCCAATTCCATTCTTTGATCCTCTGTTTCAACCATTTTAGTTTTGTAATTAGGCAGTACATCTTTGAACCAGTGACTTGAAACTCGCCCCACCATTCTTCTACTAGAGACAAAAAGTGTGTCTTTGAACCACATGTTTTCAAATTTGAAGGGGGGATGAGAAGGGGATCTATCTTCTTGAATTTCCAATTTAGTATTGGAAAATGATCTGAACCAACACAAGGAGCGATGCTTGCCTCAAGTATATACGGGAAACTATCAAGTCCACCCCAAAACAAGAATCTATCTAGTTTTTCCGCTATCATGGATAGGCCCAATCTCTTGTTCATCCATGTATAGGTTTCATTCTTGAACTCTATATTGAGCATCTGATTCCTTGTGATTCATTCTCTAAAATCCTTTTGTGATTGGTTCTCACTATGAATTCCCCCAACTTTTTCTTTTGTTTCTAGTACGGCATTGAAGTCCCCTGCTAGAACAAAGTTCTTCCCTTGCACTGTACTAAGGAACATTTCAATTTCTTGCCATAAGATGTGTTTCCTGATGCAAGAGTTAGGCCCATACACGTTTATGAGACCAAATTTGAGCTTAGACTGGATACTAAGTAACCCAACATCCCTGCAAACATGGAGATTCCGCTAAGATTTCAATCTGCACAAAATTTGGTTTCCAAATACCGCCAAACCGCCTGAAGCCCCATAGGCTTGGACTCCAGATGCATTCCATCCCACAACCTTCCTTTTGAAATAATCTAACTCCTTTTTTCTTAACTTTGTTTCCTGTGTTAAGTAATGTTTGTCTTGGTCAAAGTGAATCTCCTTTTGACCAAGCGTTGCTTGTTAGGGGCATTTAAGCCCCTAACATTCCAAGATAGGAGTCTCATGGCGACCCAGGAAGGGGGGTCCCCTTCCTTGGATTTAACAAAGTGGTGAGCTTATGTTGTCCCTCAGCATCACCGTCCAGAGTTTTGAGCTCTTGCAATGATTTTCTTCCCCTGGACTTTCTTTTCCCACAATCTAGTTTGGATTTGTTGGATTGTTGTTGCAAAATCCTTAATTTGCTTGGTGAAACATCTTCCTCTTGCTCTTCCTCTGATTCTGCAACGGCCTATAGGATTAATTGTTGCTCTGCCAAAGTCATGGGATCATTGAAAAACTCATCTAGATCATCCCTTGCCATAGATAAAACGTTCTGAAAGTTTCTATCTTGATCCTCTTCTCCATTGCCCATGGTTAATGCCATAAAACCATCATTTATATCTACGCTCGTGCCTTCAGTCATTGATCCCCGACATGGAGCTCCATCATTCTCTGACCTCTAAATTTTTGATGGTACTAAGACCTCTACTTGATTAAACTCTTTGATTTCATTAATACATTCTCCCTTCTCTGCTTGAGTCAAGATGGCCATGATTTTGTCGCAAATCTCCTCCAACTCCTCTGTATCTCTCATAAGGGTGCGAAGCTCCTTGAGGCCTTCTGAGTTTGTCAATTTCCCTAGGGGCCCGTCTTCTTTCTTACCGTCTGTATTAGGGGATTTGGAGTCCTCCTCTATTGCCTAAGCCTCACCAAATCTATCAACTTTTGTATCCTCCTGATTTGGTGTTTGCTTAGGGCCCTTTCCACACCAACCTTCATTTAACACTAGATTGATTACCTTTTCTACACCCTTCAAGCATCCCGCTAAGTACCCTTTGCTTATAATGCATTCTCCCCCTCTTGAGTCTACTAAGATCTTCTAAAACCATTCTCCTTTATCAATGAGAATCTAGGTTGTCTAGGAATCTAAACTTGGTGTTTAGATCGATCAAAAGTTTGACCGTGTCTGATTTCCCTAGGAAGAAGTCTTCTTCAAAACCAATAAGAGTCCCTAGGGCATCCCCGATTTTTCCCAATGTTTCTTCACTCCAATACTCGGATGGAAAATTTTCCAAGTTGATCTAATGAGGGAGCTTTTTTGGTTTGTGTTGTTTAGGGTTGAAATTTGGCTCCCAGTTGGTTTTGTAAAAACAAAAACCCTTAAAAAACATGGGTTCCCCAAATATAATTTTCATTTTGATACTCAATTCTGCACATTCTATTAGAAAAAAGTTTTTAGATAGGGCTTTGGCTCTTACTCGACCTTCGAAGCGCTTGGCGAACCAATCAGTGATCTCTTGTTTTGGGATGTTGTCTCCAATCCATTTCATGAACAATACATATTCCTTGAGATACTCCCATCGAGGTGGCATATAGCTGGCCGCAATCAACACAATCGTATCTCTTCGATCCAGTGGGGAGTAGGGCATCCCATATTGCCAGTTTGTCTTAGGGTTCCAAGACTACGCGTTTTTCCTCCTTCCACTATTATTTTGGGAGCTTTATCAGAGGTTATTTCTTCGGGGGATCCAAGATAGTTTTCTTCTTTTTTCAAGGTGTTGCAGAGGCCCTTCTGGCTTGTGATTCCCTGACCATCCATTCCTCTGCCCCGTTTGTTGCTTTGGTCTCTAGTATTGGGCGTGTCCACCATAAGTTCAAGCATTTCCTTCCGCGTGTCCTCTGATTCCTCGACGCCCACCTGTCTGCTAGCTCAGGGCGCCACGCCTCCAACCTCCATTGCTCTGCTGTTTTTGCCTCCATTCGGCTTCGCTCTACAAATTTCACAAAATTTCACATTTTTAATTCATTTTTATATATAATTATTAATTAAAATACTTTAAATAAATTATTAATTCTAGTTAAAGATATAATTGTTTAACTAATTATATTGCGTGAATGACCGAGTAAAAAAAAATGTATATTGCAAGAAGCCTAAAAAACTAATCAAATTTTAAGATAAAAAGATTAAAAAAAACTAAATCACTAATATTAATTTATATCTATTTTTAAATAAAAATAATAATTATTTTAGTCTCATAAAATCCTTAATCTTTTAGTGTATATTATATTTATTTTATTATTTTATTAAATAATTTAAATATTCTAAAAATATATATTTCTATAACTCTTTTATGATATTATATTTATATACAGTTTTTAATTAAAAAGAGAGAAAGTTTTAAAAGTTTCATATAAAAAAGAAAGCTATTAAATTTTTTTAAATAAAAATAAAGCTTTAAACAAATTTAAAACTTTAAGTAATTAAAAAAATATTAATGAATAAAATCTTTAAGCAATGCCACTTATCCATCAACAACTCTCATTGTAAGACATGTCCACAGTTTGAAAACAAACCTTTGACAAAGGAAATAACTCATTGCAACTATTAGTGTCCAAGCGACATAAAGAAGCACAAGTTTCAAAACCTTCGGATGTGTATTCTTTATTGGATCACTCATAGATAAAATCACAAAAACTTTATTGGATCACAAACATATATCACAAACATATAAAATATATCATGTCGTTTCTAAATAACACATGGTAAGTTATTTAGAAACATTGTCATTAATGTAGTACTTCAATTTAGATGGTTGATGTTATTATGATATAGATATATTTTATATATATAAAATATGTTGACAAATATCATTTTAAAATTCTTTTATTTATTATTTATATTATTTTGTATTTTTTAGTTTGTTTTTATTTTGAAAGCATATATTATATACTTTATATCTTATTTTTTAATATTTAATGTTTATATTTGAAAAATAAATGTATAGATTAATCTCTCAACATAATTATTTTTAAAATCCAATTATATTATATTATTTATATATTTCTAAAATATTATATATATTATATTATTTATTGTTTATTATATTATATTATGTTAATATATAAATAAAATAATATATTATATATTATATAATATATAAATAATAAGTCAATTCTAATATATTATTATATTTATATTTATATTTATATTATATTATGAGTGTTTATATTTATATTATTTTATTTATATTAATATTAATATTATTTATATTTATTATTTATTTATATTATTTATATTATTATATTATATTGTATTGTATTATATTATTATTGTTCATAATTATGTTTAGGGTTGTCTTTAAATCAACAACAAATACTTTTATTAGAATACTAAAAGGTAAATACTTGCCACTAGTGGCACTTGTTTAAAAAGTATTATAGATCAAATATAAGTTAATTTTAGAATTATAGATTTGAATCTTGAATTTTTTAAATTTGAATTTAACATAAATTTTATTGACTCACTCTTATTAATCTATGTCAATCAACTTTGTACATGTTTTTCTTTATTTGTTTACTTGGTTGTATTTAAATATTTTAATTTAATAATATGGTAATCATATATTTATTTGACTACATGAGCATTTTTTTATCAATGATTCAAATCAAAATCATTAGGATTTTACAAAACTATAGAGAAGGGGGATTCGCTACTCACAAGTTCTCTTCATTTAGAGAGCCTCACAGGGTGAACTGCCCTAAACTACCTCAAGGAACACTGTGAGAATTCTAGAATCAGAAAGAGTCGGTCACAAACATTTTATGGACAAAGTGACAAGCTCTCGGCCAAAGGACGAAAGCGTGGGTCTGGGACAATAGCGCGGCGCACTGGCGTCTCTCTGGTGCGCTGACATCCATATAGACCAGAAAGCGAGAATGTCACAAAAAACAACAAAGTGACTGCTAATAATCAGATTGTTAAGAACTTCCAGAATGCAGGAAAGTGACATAATATAATAGAATTGAAATAAGATAAATTAAATGATAGAACTAAAGAGGATAGAGAGAGGAACTTCTCACAACAACCCAAGTAACAAAGCCTCCAACGTGTGAATATCTTCAGTACCTGCATGTGTAAGATATGGAGAAAGTGTTGGTGTTGTATAGGGGTTTGCCTCAGTCAAACCCCCATTTTGGTGTTCTCACCTCCAAGGATAGCCAAAAGATACAGAGAGATAGAGTATGCAAGTGCGATGTGATAAAATCAAACCCCACTTGAGGAGGAGAATCTGTATCACAAAATGTAGGTGATAAAAATAATCCCCGCTCAAGGAGGAGAACCTGTATCACGAAGTATAGATGCAATAGATAGGGAATATGGAATCCCAGGATGCTCGCAAGCACGAAGTGAAGGAGATATCAACTACAAGGCTTAAGCGAGCCAAAGAGGGAAAGTGATAGCTACGAGAGCCAAGAGATTTGTAAAGAGTGTTGAAAAAGCTTGAGAGTGCTTGAGGCTATTGTAGAAAACTATATGAAGCTATGCAAGCCAAATAACAAGAGAGAAAAATGCTAGAGCCAAGGCTAGAAAGAAGCTAGAAGCACCAATGAATTGAAAAGATAGCTTTTAATGAGAAAAAGAAGCAAAAAGAAGCTTCATGGGCGGTTACAAGGCATCCTAAGTCGTTACCACTGACAAAAGTAGGTGACAAGTGGAAAACATGCACGAAAATGGTCGTTTGAACATTGAAACATTGCAGGACGCTAGCACAATGCGCAGACGTCCGCATGGTGCACTAGTGTCCAGACACATCATGCTACAAAATGACACGAACAGAAAAATCACAAGGTTCGACGCAAAGCTGACACACTAAGGTAGCTACTAAAAAGGGGTCCTTGAGCATCTTGAGAGGGAAAAACGGTGATGCAAGGGATAAAATAAGCCTACACAAGACGGTAATGGAGTGGACACTAAAGCAGATGCAAGAATAATGTAAAATTGCAAGGGGTGCAGTTTTATGACATTACATTTTGCCCCCACTTTAGTAGGCATATGAATCTACACTAATATTCACGCTAAAGGAAATATACTAAACATAAATAACATCACGATTCCAAAAGGATGCTGTAGAGGAAGCAGACAATTCTTCAAACTAAGGAAGCATGCCCCTAGTTTGAAGACTTTCAAAACAAACACATTAGACAAGAAAAACCTGCACTAGACAACAATGTTAGCACACAAAAAACTAAAGGATTTGAGTCAACAAAGTGAAAGAGACCTCGGTGTAAAGGGTTGTCTCAGTACTATGAGTCATCCTCAAATTAGAAAAACATAACACATAGAAGAATTCCAAAACAAAGACAAGAATGTAAGGATCGGTCACTTCAAGAGAAGAATGTGCCCAAAAGTCAGGGAAGCAACCAATTTCGAAGAGAGAAAGAGCATATAATTAGGATGAAGAAGACGTAGATCTTCAATCCGGTATATACAATTGGGAAGAGAAGAGAGAAGAGGAAGGCTCAATAAGAGAGCAAGAAGGAGGAATGAAAATTCCAAGAGAGACGGCTCCACAGGTACTCTCTCCCAAGGAGGTTCGAACAAAAAGGACTTTGTAGCTTCGTAGAAACTACGAAGTTGCACAAAGTACACCAAAGGCCCTCAGACCAATGATGGACAAATCTTGTAGGATGAAAGCGTCTCACAGGCCCATAGACCTGCAAGGAGGCAACCCCCAAGATCTCTCACATGAAAAAAGCCCCATGAAGCAAGTACCTTATAGGCTCACAGACCTGCAAGGAGGCATCCCCCAAGATCTCTCACATGAGGGAAACCTAGTAAAGTAAGCACCTTATAGGATTGTAGACCTACAAGGAGGCCTCCCCCAAGATCTCTTGCATGAGGGAAACCCAGTGAAAGGGGACTCCGCAGAGTCAGACTAGAAAGTGGCTTCACAGGCACACAACATGTTAATCCGCAGACTAAACATGTTAGGAAAGCTTAATGCAAAGGAGCTCTACAAGTTCTTAGCCCTGCAGAGAAAGACTAATCATAGAAGCCTGTGGCTACTATGAGTTGTGTTACAAGACAGTCACAAAAAAGAAAGGCCTAGTCATGCCATAGAATTCATTTGAGATAAAATATTTCAAAGGTGATCCCTTGGGAACCCTTCAGAAGAAAAAGGGGTCCACTAGAGGGACGCTTCATTTGAAAGATAGAGATAAGGGAGAGGGGTCCTTAAGAAGGATGCACATCTCCATAACAAGTTATCATTGCCCCCAACATACATGAGAGGAGAACCATGCAAGATACTTAGAACATGCAGGATAGAGGTAAACCTCGATATCACTTGTCATGCGAAGAAAAGGTGGGTGTATAAATAAAATGGGAGTTTGATGGCACCAAAATCACAAAGTTGTATTTTATCCTTCAAGGCCTTACATTCACTAGTGGAATGGCTAGGCACTCGATGGTATGCACAGAAATAATGTTCTACTACGAATTCCCCCAAGTTTGTCTTTTGTTTCCAGTACTGTATTGAAGTCCCCTACTAGAATGAAGTTCTTCCCTTGCACTATACTAAGGAACATTTCAATTTCTTTCCATAAGTTGTGTTTCTTGATGCAAGAGTTAGGTCCATACAGGTTTATGAGACCAAATTTGAGCTTAGACTAGATACTGTGTACCCAACATCCCTGCCAACATGGAGATTCCGCTAAGATTTCAATCTATACAAAATTTGGTTTCCAAAATACTGCCAAACCACCTGAAGCCCCATAGGCTTGGACTCCAGATGCATTCCATCCCACAACCTTCCTTTTGAAAGAATCTAACTCCTCTTTGCTTAACTTTGTTTCTTGTGTTAAGATAATGTCTGCCTTGGTCAAAGAGAATCTCCTTTTGACCAAGCGCTGCTTGTTAGGGGCATTTAAGCCCCTAACATTCCAAGATAGGAGTCTCATGGCGACCCAGGAAGGGAGGTCACCTTCCCTGGATTTAACAAAGTGGTGAGCTTATGTTGTTCCTCAGCATCACCATCCAGAGTTTTGAGCTCCTGCATTGATTTTCCTCCCCTGGAATTTCTTTTCCCACAATCTAGTTTGGATTTGTTGGATTGTTGTTGCAAAATCCCTAATTTGCTTGGAAAAACATCTTCCTCTTGCTCTTCCTCTGATTCTGTAGAGGCCTTCAGGAGTAATTGTTGCTCTTCCAAAGTCATGGGATCATTGAAAAACTCATCTCGATCATCCCATGCCATAGATAGAATGTTCTGAAAGTTTTTATCCAGATCCTTTTCTCCATTTCCCATGGTTAATGCCATAAAGCCGTCATTTATATCTACGCCCATGCCTTCAGTCATTGATCCCCAACATGGAGCTTCATCGTTCTCTGATCTCTGAATTTTTGATGGTACTAAAACCTTGACTTGATTAACCTCTTTGATTTCATTAATACATTCTCCCTTCTCTGCTTGAGTCGAGATGGCCATGATTTTGTCACAAATATCCTTCTCCAACTCCTTTGTATCTCTCATAAGGGCACAAAGCTCCTTGAGGCCTTCTGAGTTTGTCAATTTCCCTGGGGGCCCATCTTCTTTCTTATCATATGTATTAGGGGATTTGGAGTCCTCCTCTATTTCCTAAGCCTCGCCAGATCTATCAAATTTTGTATCATCTTGATTTGGTGTTTTCTTAGGGCCCTTTCTGCACCAGCCTTCATTTAACGCCAGATCGATTTCCTTGCTTGCACCCTTCGAGCATCCTGCTAAGTACCCTTTGCTTATAAAGCATTTTCCCCCTCTTAAGTCTACTAAGATCTTCTGAAACCATTCTCCTTTATCAGTGATAATCTAGGTTATCTAGGAATCTAAACTCAGTGTTTAGATTGATCACAAGTTTGATCGTGTCTGATTTCCCTAGGAAGAAGTCTTCTTCAAAACCAATAAGAGTCCTTAGGGCATCCCCAATTTTTCCCAATGTTTCTTCACTCCAATACTTAGATGGAAAATTTTCCAAGTTGATCCAATGAGGGAGATTTTTTGGTTTGTGTTGTTTAGGGTTGAAATTTGGCTCCCAATCGGTTTTGTAAAAACAAAAACCTTTAAAAAACATGTGTTCCCCAAATAGTATTTTCTTTTTGATACTCAATTATGCACATTCTATTAGAAATTTTTTTTTATATAGGGCTTTGGCTCTTACCTAGCCTTTGAAGTGCTCGGTGAACCAATCGGTGATCTCTTGTTATGGGATGTTGTCTCCAATCCATTTCATGAACAATCCATATTCCTTGAGATACTCCCATCGAGGTGGCATATAGCTGGTCACAATTGACACAATTTTATCTCTTTGATCTGGTGGGAAGTAGGGCATCCCATATTGCCGATTTGTCCTAGGGTTCCAAGACTACGCATTTTTCCTCCTTCCACTATTCTTTTGGGAGTTTTGTTGGGGGTTATTTCTCTAGGGGATCCAAGCTGGTTTGCTTCTTTTTCTAGGGTGTTGTGGAGGCCCTTCTAGCCTGTGATTCCCTGACCATCCATTCCTCTGCCCCATTTGTTGCTTTGGTCTCTAGTACTAGGCGTGTCCATCGTGCGATCGAGCATTTCCTTTCGCGTGTCCTCTGATTCCTCAATGCCCACCTGTCTGCTAGCTCGGGGCACCATGCCTCCAACCTCCATTGCTCTATTGTTTTCGCCTCCATTTGCCCTCATTCTACAAATTTCACACCATTTCACCTTTTTAATTAATTTTTATATATAATTATTAATTAAAATACTTTAAATAAATTATTAATTCTGATTAAAGATATAATTGTTTAACTAATTATATTGCGTGAATGACCAAGTAAAAAAAATTGCATATTGCAAAAAGCCTAAAAAAACTAATCAAATTTTAAGGTAAAAAGATTAAAAAAAGCTAAATCACTAATATTAATTTATATCTATTTTTAAATAAAAAAATTAATTATTTTAGTCTCATAAAATCCTTAATCTTTTAGTGTTATATTATATTTATTTTACTATTTTATTAAATAATTTAAATATTCTAAAAAATATATATTTCTATTATTCTTTTATGATATTATATTTATATACAATTTTTGTGACACCCCTTCGTTTTGTTATGTTTTTCTTGATAGCTCAGATACTTTGTTAGACCTTATTTTATGTTATGGTTGTTCTATCGCTGACAGTGGAGCGATGATAGACTATATGGATGTGATGATACATTATATGCATGTTGATTATGTTTAATATGCGTTATGATTGCATAGATGCGTAGTTGTGATGACATTGCTATATGTGCTTATTGTAGTTTAATTGATATATTATCTCATCAGTTGATGTGACATTGTATTGGTGAAGAGAATAGTATTGCATCACTCGCTTGCGAGTGCCCTTTGATTTTCGCGATTCTCTCTTCACGGTGTGTATGAATTACTATCTGTATACATGTATGACTCTTGCTTGTGTTGTAGGTTTGCAGGTACAGGACAACGGCTTCACCTGGTTTCATAGGTATGAGCGTGTCCACTACTCAACAGTAATGATTGGGAGATAGTAACGGGCTACCTGGTCATACCTTTACCCTAGTACAATGTGTCATCAGTTTGAGTCTTGGTCGTATTCCTTACCCTTGTTGTTCTGGGTATTTTATTATTGTGCAAGTTTAATTTTGTAGATTAAAATGTGTGTTTGATTAAGTATTTAATTTATGGTATTATTGATGTGAAAACTTTAGAATAAATAAATAAATAAATTTAATTTAGTTATGTTATTAAGTAATTTTAATTATTTAATTAATGGGAATTAAATAAATAAGATTATTTAAATTTATTGAAATATATAAATTGTTAATTTTTAAATGCATGTTGTTGGAAAATATCTGTGGTGGTTGAGGGAAAAGATATTTTGTGGTGTTAACTGTAAGTTAGAAGTTGCTTATCTAATTGTTAGAATTTTATTCTCAGAGGAAAATTTGAGAAAAGGAAAGGAAGTTGTTTTCACGGAAAGGTTTGGGTTTTGTGGGAAAAACTGTGAGGAAATTGTGGATCTGTCTGAGTTTTATTTTAGAATCTTGTTGTAGAATTCTTGGCTGTGGTTTATTGTGTGTTCTGGAAAGTGGCAATTTTACTAGAGGAAGCTTTGGAAACATTGGCAATTTGAAGTTACAGAGAAGCTCGACAATAATTCTCGAGGCAACAGTTCTTCTGGAATAGGTTCCTTTATTGTTTTTGTGAATTTTGAATTTAATGAGTTGTTTATATTACTGTAATACAATTTGGAAAAGTTTAGAAAGAAATTTTCATTACTGTAGAAGCTTTTGGTTTTTCTTTAAAATAATTGTCGTGAAAATGGAAGAACCTCTGTAGAAGAGCATTTTTTGATCCTCTATGTAAATTGATCATTTGAAATAGATATATACAAAAGGAAATTATAGATCTTTGTAGAAAATCACCATTTTGTTTTGGTTTCCCTATTTCTTTTATTTGTCTGGGAAAATGAAAATCCTGTAGAAAACTTCTTCTGTGAAAATTATTTGCCCATATTGAGCAAATGCTTGGATAAATTTATATATAAATATATATTGAAATATATATGTACATATACATATATATTATTTATATATATTTTAGTTATTAAAGATACTGTAAATTTTCTGTAGAAATTTGTATTTTGAAATCTAATGGAGAAAAATCGTCGTACAGCGAATTATTAGCAATGGAGAAATTTAAAATAAATTTAATTTTTGTTTGGAGGCACTGGGGATTAAACCCCATCACCACCTCTGTATAGTGGTGGGGACGAGCCTGTTGTGGTAGCGCCCTCCACACATGTGTGGGGAAGGCGCTGACACAGACAACACCGTCTCCCATATTAATGCCTGGCACAGTCTGCACTGCGATTTTCGTACAAATGGTTTTTTAATGTTTATTTTAATATATATTATATATTTATGTATGGATATATGCTATACATATAATATATAATATACATATTATTTATAATATGTATTTTATATATTATGTGTATATTGTATATATATCTATATTTGGAAATTGTATTGTAATTATTTTAAAATGGAATTTGGGAAAAGTATAATTAATTTTATAATATAATATATGAGTAATACAATGATTATTTGAAAAGCACGATTAATTAAATTGAAGTGATTGATTATTTTATTGATGAATTTGAGTTAATCTTATGAGTAGTTGTGAATTGAAAGTAATCATTTAGTTTAAATTCATTGTTGACCTATAAATAGGAATTATGTTTAAATGGTGTATTTTAGATATGCAATATTGATTGTTGTGGATTTAGGAAATCTGAATAATAGTGCTTTTAATTACCTGAGATTGTTTATTTTAATTTCTAGTGTTATGTAATTGGGCATGGTGGGGAATATTTGTTGTAGAGAAAATATAAGTCTTCCAGATTATAATTGTGACAGGGTTGTTATTTCTGTTAGTCACCTTGAGATTTCCTTGGGTAGTGCATGTAGATGGATTCAGTATTGGACATCCATAGGGATGTGTTATCTCTTGTGTTGTGTTATTATCAGTTTGTGCACTGTCTACCCTTGGGTGTAGAATGAGTTATTGTGTTGTCGATAGGGGAGTGGCTTCCAACGAGGGCCGAGACACAAAGTGGTCCCAGGATAACTCGTGTGGAATTCAGTGTAATTAGTGGAAATTAAATAACCTAATTTAGGGGAATAGGTAGTTAACATATTTAACTTGATAATTAGCCTCGCTCATTGGATCAAGGGCTTGTGTTAGACTTGAGATGAGTTGGGAAGGCCTGGAATGGAAAGATCATTATCTTGTCTTCTTGAAAGACAATCGATTTCACACTAGTGTGCATGTGGGACCGAAGTTTGTAAGAGGTTACTAGGATAACCCAAGATGGGGGCTGGAACCTAGGAAGATCTCCTTAGGATAACCAATGCAACCTTTGTGATGACACATTCCTATGACAACAATCATTTGTTTTGTACAGTGGTTGTTCTTGATTCTGTGATTCTAGAAGCAATGTAACCCTATGTTTGTATTTATTGGTACAGTGTGGTTTTGTACTTTTCCTGTGTTAGAGGTAGTCGGTTGTCTTGGTTACCTGTTACTATCTCCTAGCAATGGGGTTGGGCCTACGGGTACCATATGGCTGGGTGGCGTGCTCCTTACACTGTTGAGATTCTCTTCCTGTTCGTGATGGAAAGATCTTCTTGTTCGAGGAGCTCATGTGGTTCTATGGATTTGTACTTCTCTTTCTCATTGTAACTGTGGACACTATGTAATCATAATCCTCATTTGTATCGAGGAGAACCCCTGTGATGTAATTGTAACATTAAGTATGATTTATTTATCGTTAGATTAAATGGTTTATATATGGTTTATATGGTGTTGTATCTGTGGAAATATGCTCATTACATTCCTATGTGTTAGACTTAATTTGCAATGGATTACTGCTTTGTTGTATGTTGTTATCATGAGTTAATTCTATGTACTATGTTTTAGAATAAGTTGTAAGTTTGGAATTTCACATGTAGACACGTTGCGTGGCCTAGAGGATGTATGTGTTAGAGTATTTTACTTCACTCGTCATTGTTACTCTTTTTAAGAAAAAAATTAGTTGTGCTTCTGCAGTGTTGCATCATCCTCTAGGTTGCGGGACGGGGTTTTACAGTTTTTAATTAAAAATAAAGAAAGTTTTAAAAGTTTAATATAAAAAAGAAAGCTTTAAAAAAAGTTAAATAAAAATAAAGCTTTAAACAAATTTAAAAATTTAAGTAATTAAAAAAATATTAATGAATAAAATATTTAAGCAATGCCACTTATCCATCAACAACTCTCATTGTAAGACACGTCCATAGTTTGAAAACAAACCTCTAACAAAGGAAATAACTCATTGCAGCCATTAGTGTCCAAGTGACATAAAGAAGCACAAGTTTCAAAACCTTCAAATGTGTATTCTTTCACATGCTTTTCTAAACATTTAACATTTCACATGGCGACATTTCGCATGCCTATCACATTTGAAAACCATGTGTTGCATTCACCTTGTGTCATGCTTTCTTTCATTTTTTGTTAATTATCTAACTTACCACGTGCTATTTAGAAACAACATGATATATTTTATATATTCGTGATCTAATAAAGTTTTTGTGATTTTATCTATGAGTGATCCATTTTAGAAAATAGGAGAAACATTGTCATTAGTGTAGTACTTCAATTTAGATGATTGATGTTATTATGATATAGATATATTTTATATATTTATATAAAATAAGTTGACAAATATCATTTTAAAATTCTCTTATTTATTATTTATATTATTTTGTATTTTTGTAGTTTATTTTTATTTTGAAAGCATAGATTATATACTTTATATCTTATTTTTTAATATTTTTATTTGTAGACATTCATACATTTTTAAAATTGATGTCTATATTTGAAAAATAAATGTATAGATTAATCTCTCAACATAATTATTTTAAAAATCCAATTATATTATATTATTTATATATTTCTAAAATATTATATATATATATATATATATATTACTTTATTTATTGTTTATTATATTATACTATGTTAATATATAAATAAAATAATATATTATATTTATATAATATATAAATAATAAGCCAATTATTTTCTTTCTTATTTTTGATTCGTAAGATGCAACCGAAGTTGCATGTATTATATTGATATAAAAAATATTACATAGTGGCCAAGCCCAAAATTCAGGGGTAGAGTGACTAAGCTTTATAAACAACCCTGATACACAGATACAAAAACCACATAAACCCATGAGGCCTATAGCAAAACCAGCAAGCCAAAAACAAAAAGCAGGACCAGGATACCCATACATTAATCACCAAGCTTTGTACCATTGTAAGTCTTTGACCTCAAGCTCCCTAAGGTGTCAACACAAATATTTGTAACCAATCCTCACCCAATGTCGATGTTGCGCTAGACTAGGACCATCCAAGTTTAGTATAAATGGCTACCTCTCCACATCGATGCCCAAGAAAAATATTTTATCGATGTCATTAGGCCAAGGGATCCTGACACCCAATTTCACCATAGTGACAATATCCATGTCATCCAAAAGGATGGAAGCCTTGAACACAAGCCTCAAGGAGCAACAAGCATCAAACCTTAGGTATCTCCAAATCCAGCAACGTGGCCAAAAACCTAGAATAAATGTTTGAGTTTGCTCGGTGCCTGTTGGAGGAGAAGGAGAAATCTTTGTTGAGCACCATTCTCACCACCTCCAGTGTGAATATGTCCTTCACTAAGAAGATATTCTTCAACTTGTTATTTGTTATGAAACCTAAGAATGTTGATTGCTTTTTTGAACACCTTAGCTTTACAGGAGTATCCATTATCACAATGGTTTGAGATGTTGGATTCCATGTTGCATTTTTAAGGGAGATGAACAATTAATATGCACCTATCACCCCTTTCATTCCCTGTCACTACAAGGTCAAATCACACCAAGTGTTGCATGGTATTTTCCAGAGAATATCTATCTTTGATAGAATGTACTAAAGGATCGAAAGAAAGCCATCATCGTTAACTCGCCTGTGGTATGACACATCAACCACACAACGCCCCAAGTCCATAATCCAAGGTGACGGTCATCTTTGCATGCTTCACAACAAAGGAGTCAGGTTTAATCCAAGGCCATTAATCTCATTGATGACACCACAATCAAACTTCACGCCATCACTTTGCTCATTTACACCCATTAGCCCATGTGCCAAATCTAGCCATCTGGGCATATACTATAGGACCTAGTGGCACACGAGCACCATCACTACAATCCATCAAACCCTTCATTTGCTAATGCATCAACCTCTACATTCCCTTCTTTGTAAATGTGGTTTACGGTAAATAGCTCAAGGTATCGCAACAACTTTAACACCTTCTCTATCAACGCACATAACTTCCAATTTGGCATGAGCCCTCATCTGATGGTGCTAACGATGGTCACAAATTCTCCTTCAATGGCCACCTACCTTATGCCAAAGTTTTTGCACAAGGATAACTCATGGATGACAACCGAAAATTCAAATTCATTGTTTGTGCCCTCGGGGAGCTTTTTCACCAAGCACAAGACCATCTTTCCATTCCAATCCTTTATGATACAACCAGCTCTAGAAAAAATGAGATTGCCCCTAGAATCACCATCGAAATTCAATTTATACCAGCCCATCGGGGGGGAGACCAAACTACCTCTTCTCTTTTTGATTTGGTCTCAGAGCCCCCTTTCCCAACCCAAGGGGGAACATGGAGCAAAGGCCAAGTAACCCACAACCTAACATCCCACTGTATGAAATGCTTGTCATTCACCACTTTATGTGCAATTTTAGCATTTAATGTCTCCATTAGGACTAGTTCAATTTTTTTTATGAGAGAGGGAGCACCCATATGATTCTCCTGAAAGAGTCTCCTATTCCTTTCCTTCCATAACTCCCACACTATGATAGATGGGCTTATAGTCCACACACTACAAAATACTGAAGTTTGGTTGAGCCTTGGCCAAGAGTGAAACATATCACTGAGATCATTTGGAAAAGCACTAGACCATCCCAATTTGGCCCACAACCATTTCCAACACTCTTGAGCATGTGTGCAAGTTAGAAAAAGATGATCACAAGTCTCCTCAACATTTTCACATAGTACACATTTGGAGGGTCGTTGAAAGCCCATCTTTTGAAACCTATCCATAGTAAGTATCTTCTTCTAGATTGAATCCTAGGTGAAGGTTTCGGCCTTGGGGAGGCACATGTCATTCCAACATAGGTGAATTGGTAGATTTTTCAAAGCCGCGTGCCTTTGATTGTAGAGAATTTGGTATCCATCCTTTGTATTGTAACACCCATATTTCAAACCATCCCAAAGTAGGGTGTCTTCCCCTTCACGAAGCACTAAGGTTCTATTTTTAAGTGTTTTAGAAAGTAGTTGTATCTCTCTTTGATGGAGGTCGAGCAAGCTAAAATCTTTCCATCTCCAACCAAGCACCGAATTTACACCATCCACCTCCAAGTAGTCTTTGACAAGTATGCCCCAATGACATGTAAGTGTTGTCTTTACCACATTCACTTCTATCAAACTGTCAAGGCTTGGGTATTCAGCCCATGAATCCTCCCAAAATGTGGCTTTTCTCCCATCGCAGATGTCCCAAGTTAGGTGTTCACAACCAATGCTTTTGCACTTCTGCATAAAGTTCCATATTTGAGAGCCCAAGGGTGGGTGAGTAGTATTCAAAATGTTCCTATCGCCATCTTCATCTAAATACTTGTGTTGTAGAATTTTGGCCCATTTATTCTGAGGCTCGCAGTGCATCCACCATACCAATTTCATGCCAAGGTCCTTATTTTGCAAGTCCATGTGTTTGAGTTTGAGGCCACCATCCTCCTTGGTCTGACACAATTCATCCCATGCAACTAGAGAAACCTTCCTCTTCTCATCGTTACCCTGCCAGAAATGATTTTTGGTTTGCTTTGTCAAAGCAACATCAATGCCAGTAGGTAAAGCCATCATAGACATGAGATAAATAGGGAGCATTGACAAAACTGACTTAACCATTGTAATTTTGTCTGCCCATGTTAGCCATTTACTTTTCCAGTAGTTCAATCTCACCCCTAACTTGATATTCAAGGGATCTCAAAGGCCCGTGGTCCTCAGCCCTTTTGCCAGGGGAATCCCAAGATAAGTGCAAGGCAACTCACCTTTCCTAAAGTTTAGAACCCTAAGGATCTCCTATTCTTTGCATGTTGTAGTATTTAAGAAAAATATTTCAAATTTGTTCTTATTCACAACCTGTCCTGAGGCCATGGAATATTTCTTTAGGATCGTGTTCAGATGAATGGATTCCTTTCTTTTGGTTGTGCCCATTAACATAGTATCATCAACAAATTGCTAATGGGAGATTGCCTGAAGATTACTTGTCACCACAATTCCTTTAATCAGACCTGAATTGACACCATAGGAGATGGCTCGACCTAAGGCCTCAACCATCAAAATATATAGGAATGGAGAGATGGGATCCCCTTAGCGCAACCCCCTGCAAACTTTGAAGAAGCCTTCGGGTGTACCATTCAAGAGTACTGAAAACCTTGGAATAGAAACGAAATTGAACACCTAATCAAGCCACCATTTGTTGAATCCAAAAGCCTCCATGACTTAAAGTAAAAATCTCCAATCCACTATATCATATGTTTTTCTTATATCTAGCTTGATTAGCATACTAGCATGGCTAGAATGTTGAATCGAGTGGATGGTTTCCTGTGCCACAATTATCCCATCAAGAATTGACCTAGCAAGAATGAAACCAATATATTCTTCTGCTATCACATCCAGAAGGATTAGTTTTAATATGTTCTTTGTAGCCTTTTTCATCACCTTGTATATCATATTGCAAAGAGAAATCGATCTATAGTCATCCAACGAATTTGAGGCCTCCTTCTTGGGGATCAATGTTATGAATGTATTGTTCACTTCTCTGAGTAGAAGATAAAAATACCAAGATCCTTCAATGGCCTCAACCATTTCATCTCCTAGCAAATACCAAATTTTTTGAAAAAACCCAGCAGGAAGCCCATCAGGCCCTAGGGTTTTATCTGGGTGCAGCTGGAAGAGGGCCACCCTTATTTCTTCCTTCAAGAATTTCTCATTTAGCATCTTATTTTGAGCCTCTATGACAACCTTCAGGATGTTCTTGAGAATTTCCAACTAGTATTTCAGAATTGACCCCTCTTCATTATTTAACAAATTGCTAAAGAACTTAACAATGGCCTCAACAACTTGTCTAGGATCTTCCACCACCATGTCATCTACAAGCTTAATGCTAATTATTTTATTCATAAAAAATAAAAATTATGTTCCTAGACAAAAAATGTGTACTAGAAAATGCTTAATGCAAGAAGTACATAACAACACCAAGCTTAATACAAGTACATGAAATTTTTTTGTGTTCCTATCTCCTTTGAGTCAAACTTCTCCATATTTCTGCCTCCAAAAGACCTCCTCTTTAGTTAGTACTTCTTCATATTTCATCATCAAGTCTTTTTCTTTGAGGTAGCTCTGTTGGTTCATTCCTTCCTGAATTATCTCCTCTTCCAGCATCTGAATATCGTCTTCGATGGCCTCCTTCATATCAAAGATGTTTTTAAAATGCTCTCAATTCCACTCTTTCAATTTTTTCTTCAGCCATTTCAATTTTGTAATCAAGCACATAACATTTTGAATCCACTAACATGAAATCCTTTCCACTAGCCTTCAACTAACTCTGCAAAGCTTGGGTCCTTGAGCCACATGTTTTCAAAATTGAATGGAGATCTGAGCAGGCTTCTTCACTAATATCCAATTGTATTGGAAAATGATCAGAGCTAGCATAGGGGACAATGTTGGCCTCCCAGAGGAAAGGAAAATCATCAAGATGGTCACAAAATAGAAATCTATCAAGTTTTTCCACTATTAAACAGTAACCCAAATGCCTATTAGTCCATGTATATGTTCCATTTCTAAACTCAATGTTAAGGAGTTGATTCCTGGTCACCCAATCACCAAAATCCTTTTGAGACTGATTCTCTTTATGAACACCTCCAAACTTATCACACCCAACTAGTATTGCATTATAATCTCCAATAATGATAAATTTCTCCCCTTTGGTGCAACTTTGAAAAGGTTTCAATCTCCTACCATAGAACACATTTTTTAATGCAGGAGTTTGACCCATAAATATTTACTAGTCTATAGGCCAATTTTGAGTGTATGTTGCGCACCCAACAACCTTGCCAATTCACACCCTCAGCTAATGTTTCCAGTTGCATAGTGTTTGTCTTCCAAAATAATTAAATGCCCCCAGAAGTCCCAACACCACTCCATCCTCTTGTCTTCTTCCTAAATGTGTCTAAATCAGCATTGTTCATCTTTGTCTCTTGTATTAAGAAAATGTCTGCTTTGGTCAAGGCCATTCTTTGTTTGACCAAACACTGCTTGTTAGGGGAATTCATGCCCCTAACATTCATGATATGAGCCTCATGGTGACCTGGGAAGGGGGCCTCCCTTCCTTGACCTCAAAAGCATTGTTATCTTCACCTGACCGGTTGCATTCCCATCAAGGGCCCTCAACACTTGGTGTGACTTTCTTCCTTGAGTCTTCTTAGTTCCACAATCTGGTTTAGATTTCTTCACAATTTGTTATTGAATACCCAGGGCACCACACTTCTTCAGTTCTTCTTTTTCATCCTCTGACTCAGTAGTAGCTTTGAGCAACATAATTTGATCTTCCTTCAATAGATCTTCACTTAATATGTCCTTCATTTCCTCATCTGTGCCATCCAGAGGATATACTAGCAAAAATTCATCCCTACCCTGCCAATTGCCATTAGCTTCCAAAGTGATTCGCATTAAGCTTTCATTAATTTCCTCCCTCAGAATGGCATTCATGGTCTCCTCCAACTCAATCTCATCTTCTGGTTGTGATTCCACAACCATGATGGTATTTTTTGTTTCTACTTATGCCTTTGTTTCAATCGGTTCTATTGCAGTCCCTTCCTCTTGTGGTGATATTTTCCTCTTTTTGGATATCTATGTTGGCGTAGATTCAATTAGGGGTTCTTTCCCTTTTCAATTCATATCCATCCCCACATATTTCCCTTTCATGTTCTCCACCCACCTGTTAGGGAGACTTTTCCCTTTCTGGGACCCTATATTCTAGGGGTCAGGACTGCCTTGTTCGTTCTTCGAACCCCCAACCACCATCTTATTTTTTGATTGAAATTTATAATCCTTCGTTGTGTGTTCCACAACCATATTCTGAATCTATATCATTCGTTTGCTTTCATTAACACCACTTCCTCCACAATTCCATCTTTCAAATCCACCATTACCACAATTCTAGGTTTTGCTCCTGACTTCCCATTTAAGAAGTTTTCATCTGCTCCAAGGAAGGGCCCTAAGGAACCCCCGATGGCCATTAGGGCATCACCACTCTAGTATTCTACCAGAAATCCCTCCAAACACACCCAAATGGGCGTTGATGTGATGCTATGCTCAGCTGGATCAAAATTTGTGACCCATTCCATACAATAAAAGCCATGATTTTCGAAAAACAAGGGCTCTCCATATAGGATTTTCATATTTCAAATTTGAATCAAAGTAATCAACCAAAAAGTAATCCAAATTCAAAGAGAGAAGACTTACTTTTTCTTTAAATTTGTTCATCCACCACTATCGAATTTGGTCCTCTGTCACCCCTTTTCTGCTCCATTTCACAATTAGGGCATGATCCTTCAAACGCTCCACAAATGAGTTCAAGATCTGTGATGGGATTGCAACAACTTGACTTCGCACTGCCCTTGATTTGTTACCTTCTTCGCTTGGGGTTCCTCTTTTTTCCAGAACCCCCCATTCCTGTCAGGAAATAATCTTTCACCTTCACCCAATAGCCTTCTCGCTTAGTTGAAATTGCAACCGCCCTTACCACCTTGGTGCTCCCTCACAGGAAATGCATTCGCACCCGCCCTTTGACCATGCTAAGTGGTAGAAAAATTCCTCCGCCTATGAGGAGGAGGCCCCCAGTATTGTTGGCGATTCTCTTGGCTCCACCCTTGCACCCGCCTTCGATGTGCGTTACCTATGAACTCCTGGTCATGCCCGTCATCCTTTCGAAAACCATTTTGCTGACGCCTTCTGCAAATTTGCTCCATTTTTTGAAACTAATAAGTCAATTTTAATATATTATATAATTTATATTTATATTTATATTATATTATGAATGTTTATATTTATATTATTTTACTTATATTAATATTATTTATATTTATTATTTACTTATATTATTATTGTTCATAATTATGTTTAGGGTTTTCTTTAAATCGACAACAAATACTTTTATTAGAATACTAAAAGGAAAATACCCGCCACTAGTGGAACTTGTTTAAAAAGTTTTATAGATCAAATATAAGTTTTTTTTAGAATTATAGATTTGAATCTTGAATTTTTAAAATTTGAATTTAATATAAATTTTATTGACTCACTCTTATTAATCCATGTCAATCAACTTTGTACATGTTTTTCTTGATTTGTTTACTTGATTGTATTTAAATATTTTAATTTAATCATATGGTAATCATATATTTATTTGACGACATGAACATTTTTTATCAATGGTTCAAATCAAAATCATTAGGATTTACAAAACATTGATTAAAATGCTCATGCAATTGAATCTAGAAGCTATGAAATTCAAAAGTTTTTCATTTTCATTTATATTTATTATTTATTTATATTATTTGTATGACCACTATATTATATTATATTATATTATTATTTAGTTATATTATATTATATTATATTATTTATATATTTGTATAATATTATATATAAAATAAAATGTATTATATTATTTAGTTGTATTATATTATATTAAATATTTATTTATATTATTTTATTATATTATATACATATTTATAAAATATTTATCAAGAAAATGAACCTAAAAAATATTAAGTAAATAAAATAGGTTTTAAGTAAATAAAAATATTTTTTGAGTAAACAATGTAAATAAAATAAAATCATTCAAGTATAGTAATTGTAAATAAAATAAGGAGGGGACGTGATGTCAAGGGCACTTGGTTGTTTTGTGCTGTGGGCGAGCTAGGGTTTCTATACCTTAGCTCGGCTCTCTCTTTGCATTTTGGGTGGTTTCTTTACGCATGGGGGGTGGGTATCTATAGGGTTTCAAAGGCAGCGGCTAAGGGTAGTTGTTCTTTGCATATTCTATTCTTTTGCATTTGTTTTTTCCTGGTTTTCTTTCTTTTTTCTATTGTTCGAAGCTAGTTTTTGGGCTTGTCTATGGGAAAAGTTTGGATTTAAAAGGGAGTTCCTCAGTGTGGCAGTGTGAGCTTACAAAGGCGGTGGTTATTATATTGAAATGAGAGTGAAAATGAGATTGCTCTCAAATTAAAAATTTGTCATTCATATTGCTCTACTAATCTATTACATTGTATTGCCTTTCAAAGACCTTTATTCCCATTATTCCCGTATGAAACAACATACGGGAATATAACTTCCAAAACTAATTTATTTAATAAATTAACAATAACATGTTAATTTATTTATTTAACTATTTATATTTAATAAATTAACAATAATATGTTAATTTATTTATTTAACTATTTTATGTCATGTACTAAATTCTAACACCCCCCTTAGTACTGACATAGAAAAAATTGAAAATATAAACCCTAACCGCTCAAAATGAATTTCCAAATCGCCCCTTCTACTCTAATTCGAGATTGGTTTTTTTCCTGTCTAGCATATATTTGACAATGAGCACTTTCAACGAAAAGGATACCATAATGGCTTCCAACATCAAGAATAATTGCAATATTTATTACATTTCTGATATGTCTGCACCAGGTATTGAAGATAAGCGGGACTTAATAATGTGCATTAATGCCCTTCATGCATGTTGAACTACATTTGAAGTTATCTCTACAACACTTTCTACAACTGGTTTTATGGTGACAATAGGGAGGTTGGCACACTCTTCCAGCATTGAAATTGCCTTGGCAGATGTTAAAGAACCCATGCAACGAATTCCTACTTCTACTGCTTGTATATCTTGGGCTGAATTCCTTACTTCATCAGAAATTTCCTGGCTTAAATCACTCATTTCAACAGTAAGATCACTAATTTCCATCCCTGAAAGCCTAATAGTTGTCATTGTGCCAGGAAGCTCTTCACGAGTTGTATTTGCTAACTTTTCCAAAGATAATGTGGCCCTTATTATTGCATTGAATAATGGGATGGTTGTAACAATCAAGCTTACAAATGCCACTGTTGTAAGTGTTGAACTTCTCCGTGATTTGAATGTAGAATGCCTAATATGCAAAAGATTGGGGTTTTTTTTTTAATTTTAAATTTTAAATTTTTGGAATGCAACGATGAACAGAGTGAAGTGTTAAACAATGGAAAGAAAGAACACGGTGGAGAGAAAGAGAAGAAATGTAGATGAATGATGGAGTAAAAAAGGGTTTTGCACATGGTCTACATTGCTCACCTATTGACAAATGCAAGAATAGTAGAAAACAATAGCAGTTGCACGTTGTCTTCACTATAGTACCATTATAAACACCATTGTGAAGAAGAAACAAATGAATGGAACGAGATCAGAGAGAGGTCCAAGAAGAAATCCACTTTGATACCATATTGAAATGAGAGTGAAAATGAGATTGCTCTCAAATTAAAAATCTATCATTCATATTGCTCTACTGATCTATTACATTGTATTGCCTTTAAAAGACCATTATTCCCATTATTCCCGTAAGAAACCACTTATAGGAATATAACTTCCAAAATTAATTTATTTAATAAATTAACAATAACATGTTAATTTATTTATTTAACTATTTATATTTAATAAATTAACAATAATATGTCAATTTATTTCATTAACTATTCTATGTCATGTACTAAATTCTAATGTATTATATATTATTGTTGTCAATCTTCTTTGATTTCTTTTGTCTGGTTTCTCATCGCCTCCATTGGGGTCGGGGCTGTGCTTGGTGGGTGTTTGGATTTGGTCTTGAATGGCATTGCATGCATCTCCAAATAAGCTATATTGGGCTTCTCCTCTATCTAGTGGAGGTCCCAACCTTTCAAACTCAGTTTTTCCTGGTGCAGGCTCATCAAGAAGTGGTGTTTTAAGATTGTAGAAGGTGAATGGGTGCTTAGAGAAATCCCAATAACGACTACCTTTAGTGATCCGACCTAAATTTGTGGCTGAGGATGTGGAATATTTTAACAATCAATTACTAATTTGTAAGTTCATGGGGATGAGGGTTTCACTTCCTTTTCTTGGCTCCTAGGTTTGCAAGACATGGAACCCGAAAGGGGATTTTGATATTATATTGGTAGCTAATAATTTTTTTATGGTAGATTTTTCTTGTGTTGTTGATTGGAATAGGGCTTTCGAAGGAGGGCCTTATTTTATAATCAAGTTGGTATCTTCATAAAACCATGGCATGCTGGTTCAATTTGGCAGAGGAACTTCCTTGTAGAGTCCCGATTTGGACTTGAATTCCTTGTTTGCCTCTAGAACATTGGAGAAGTGATATATTGCAGATGATCACCTTGTTGCTTGGAAAGCCTGTTGGCTTGTATCAACAAACATTGAATAAGAGGGTTCTTACTTTTACTCGGGTGTGCATGGAAATTGACTTAAATAATCCACTGTCAGGATCTGTAGACATGATTGTTGGCTCAACTTCATGGAATCAGTAGTTAGACTATGAGGCATTACCTTTCAAATGTTAGTTGTGTCATGAATATGGTCATCTTCAACAAAAGTGTCCCTGGGATACTCATACTTCTGGTTTGAGTAATGATCCTTCACATTTTACCCCAAATATGGACAAGGGTAAGGCTCCCATGCAAGGGGTGGTATCTGATAAGGAGGGATTTTTCCCAGTTAGGACTCGTAACAGGGGTAGAGGTCAGAAGAGAACCCTCAAGCATAGATAGAAGGAGGATAATTTTAACAGGTTTGAGGCTTTAGAATATTTGGCTCAAGAAGAGGGGGTTCCGGTGGACTTGCAAGTGATAGATGGCTTCTTAGTGGAGAGAGATATTGGAAATCACCCCATTGGTGGTTCCTGCCTAGCTCAGTTTGGTGAGCAGGAGGCTCAAATGGACATAGATCTTCCTCCCTCTATTTCTGTTCAGGGCGAGGTAAGTTCGATGTCGGAGGATACTGAAGGTTTTGTTGTTATTGTTTTTGGTCATACTGGTGAGCAGTGCATTATTGACCTAGGTAAAAATAAGTCTTCTTCTCCTACTTTGGATTTACAACCAAATCTCTCCAAAAAGGGGCTCCTAAGAAATCTCTTAAGGTGGGAAGAAAGGATTGGGAAAAGGTTAGGATAATTAGTGAGACATTAGTGGAGTCTAGATTGGTAAGGACTATTGATTTCCACTTCTCCCAACTTCAACGATGATTGTGCTCTCTTGGAATGTGAGGGGTATGAATAGCATCCCTAGACAAAAGGCTATTTAGGAAACTAAATTATCTGTTGAAAGTATGTTGAATGTGGCTTTGAAGATTTGGGGTAGGGGCTAGTGCCAATGTGTGGGAGCACATGGTAGCTCTAGAGAGGTGGCCTGTTTATGGGATCCACATAGAGTCATTCTGATCTAGTGGCTCTCCTACAAGTATTATATTTCTATTATTGCTTCTAATTTGGATTCTAGTGAGAGAATTCTTCTCTCCAACATTTATGCTCCTACTGAATTCCCTGGTAAGGAACAACTATGGGATCATGTTAGATATGTGTGTTCCTTAGATCCTTTTCTTCCTTGGATTTTGGCAGGTGATTTCAATGTTGTCTCCTTGCTGGAGGAGAAGAGAGGTGGTAATTCCTGACTGGATCCTTCTTCGGATCTCCTAAGGGATAATATGGCTCTTTTGAACTTGATGGATATCAAGCTTGCTAATGGTATATTTACTTGGAATAATAGATGAATTGGGGAAGCAACTATTTTTGAAAGGTTAGATAGATTCTAGGTGTCTAGCTTTCAAGGGTTGGTGATAGGTGGTTGACTAGCTCTGAGATTTTGGATTGATGAGGTTCTGATCATTGGCTGATCAAACTTGTAGCGAATTTTGCCTGGTATGCTAAGAAGCAGTTATTTAGATTTCAACTCATGTGGCTCAGATGTGTCTCTTCAAGATTTGGTCCTTGGATGGTGACATCTTGGGAAGTCGACTCATGGTACTACAATGTATTCTTTCTCCAAGAGGCTCCAATATGTTAAATATATGTTGAAACAATGGAATAGACATTATTCTAGTAATGTCTTTTAGAATAAGAGGACTGCCCAAGCACACTTGGATTCTATTACTTGGCAGATTCGTGACCAGTGTCTCATTGAAGAGAATGGCAAGATGGAAGTTGTTGTGATGAAGGAAGTTGAAGAATGAGAACTAAGGGAGGAAATTTTTTGGAAGTTAAAGTCTCAGATTGACTGGCTCCAGGCGGGTGACCAAAACACTTCCTTTTTTCACAATTCAATTAAGGACAAAAGGCAAGGTAATATCATTTCTTCTCTTCTTTCTTTGAAAGGGGTTCTCCTCTCCTCCTCTACTACGATTTTGGAAGAATATGTCTACTTCTTTTATGTGTTATCTAAAGATTCCCCTCCTGTGGATGAGGATAAAGCTGTGATCTTGGCTAGTATAGCGCCCCTGGTTACCAATGAAATGAATGAATCTTTGCTCAAACCAATTTACTTGCAGGAGCTAGAGGATATTGTGTTTCATATGAAAAAAGAAAAGGATCATGGGCCTGATGGATTTCCAGTGGAATTCTTTCAAAATTTTGGGAGGTGATCAAGATGGACCTACTGGAGGTTTTCTATGAATCTCACAAGAACAAGCAAATGCTAAAGGCCATGAATGTTACTTTTTTGGCTCTCATTCCAAAAAGGGAGGGTGCTAATACATTAGATCTTTTTAGGCCAATAGCCTTATGCAACATGGTGTACAAGATAATTACAAATCTAATTATGGAGTGTCTAAAGCCTTGGTTAAGTAGGTTAATTTATAAAGAGCAAGGTGGTTTTATTGCTAGTAGGAAAATTTTGGATGAGGTTATTATTGTGGCTAAAATTATTCACTCTATGGCCTCCTCTAGAGAGAAGGCGATGTTTATCAAAATGCACATGGCTAAAGCTTATGATCATGTTAAATGGGATTTCTTATTCAAGACCCCAAGGGCTTTTGGTTTTGATAGCGCTTGGGTTGAGTGGGTCAATATTTGTGTCACATCTTCTTCCTTTTCTGTGTTGGTCAATGGAGAGCCAACTGAGCTTTTTGGTGCTTCTAAGGGACTCAGACAAGGTGATCCTTTATCCCCTTACCTATTCATTTTAATGGTTGAGGGTTTAGGGAGATTTATTATATCTCATGTGGATTTGGGTCTCATGCAGGGTTGGTATTGGGGAAATAATATTCCCCCCCAATCCCATCTTTAGCTTGTGGATAACACTGCTCTGATGGGAAAGACCAGAGTTGAGGAAGTTGTCACTCTACGAAAAGTCTTGGATAGGTACTTGGCTACTTCGGGTCAAAGGATTAATGAAGGGAAGTATTTTATTTATTTCTTCAATACTCATAAGCCTATTAAAAAAAGAATTACGAGCATTTTTAGATTTCAAATTGGCTCGCTTCCTTTTGTTTATCATGGCATTCCTCTTGCTATTCATTCACTTCCTAGGCTATTTTTGCAGGGGATTGTTGATAAGTTTTGTAAAAGGGTTAGCCACTGGACTTGTAGGTGCCTTTCTTTTGCAGGAAGAGTGACCCTTTTGAAGGCAGTGGTGTAGGTGCTACCTCTATATAGGTGCTTTGTGTTGTCTGCCCCTTCTTGCTTCATCAAATAATTAGAGAGTCTATCTTGTCAATTTCTTTGGTCTGGTAACCTCTTATATAATAAATGGAGCTTGGTTAAGTGGGATGCTACCTACAGGTCGAAGTAGGAAGGTGGGTTGGGTTTACATCAGGCTTATTTGAATGGGAAGGCTTTTGTTGCTAAGCTATACTGGAGATGGTGTTATCAACATCATCATATATGGTCTAAAATCCTTACTGCAAAATATCTTGTGGATGTTGAGAGTGCCTATGTGCCTCATTTTAGCCTGGTGAGGAAAGGTTCAATGATTTGGGGTACCCTTAAAAGAGGGGCCAATTTGGTCAAACATGGGTTTTTTTGGATTTGCAATAGTGGTTTGGATGCTCTTTTTTGGTTTGATTCTTGGGATGGCCATCCTCCCATCATGTCAACTCACCCTCACCTACAAAATTTATGTAGTCATTTCCTTGATTCTGGATGGATTCAAGTGGCAGATTTCAAATTGCCTCAGGTTCTTGATCAGGTTATTGTGTACAAGTGGAGGGACCAACATGAGTGGCCCCCTAGGGGATCAATGGAGGATTGTCGAGAATTGGCTACTATTTTGGTTGGTTGGGCTTGTAACTCTCTTTTGGGGAGGAATTTTCTGGCTTGGGGACCTAACCTGAAAGGTAAATTCTTTGTTGCCTTTGGGTATCAAGTGTTGGACAAATATGTTTTTGGGTGTATGGGGGTCCCATGGTGGAAACATGTTTGGAATAAGTTTTCTTGGCCTAAGTACAATTTCTTCTCTTGCCTTGTGTTTCAAGGAAGATGCCTTATTTGGGAGAATCTTTGGAAGCATGGTTTTCAGGGTCCTTCTATGTGTGTCCTGTGTACATTTCATGAAGAGTGTGCTTCTCAACTCTTTTTTCAATGTCCCTTTGTTAGAATTATTTGGCACTATTGGTGGAGTATTTGGAGCTAGCCTTGCAGACATGTTTATTCCTCAGATGAATTTTAGAAGGGGCAGGAGAGTTCTCCTACTAAAACCCCTTTCCTTCATATAGCTTGGATTATTGGTCCTAGCTTGATTATCTGACACATTTGGTTGGAACACAACTGCAAGATTTTTTTGGATAAAAGTTGTTGGTTGGACATCCATAGTTGAGAATCTTGGGGGTTATTTAGGAGACTCTAACAACTAAGTGTGATTTGTTTGTACCTATGGATTTTGGTGATTTGGATGTGGTTAAGACTTTAGGACTTTCTGTCGATAGTAGGAGGGGCTCGTTGATGGGTAGAGATGGGGTGGCAGGGGGAAGATTCAACAAAGTGGTCATTGGTGTCCCCATCCTCTAGGAGAGTTGAAAATTAACATTGATGGGTGGTCTAGAGGTAATCCTGGACATGCTAGGGTTGGTGGTATTGGAAGAGATAGCTCGGGGGTAGTCATTTTTTTTCTTTTCAATACATAAAGGTCAGCAAACTAATAACCTTATGGAGGCCTTAGCCATTCTGCTAGCACTGGAATGGGCTTGTTCCCTCGTTTGGAGGCATATTGTTTGCGAGCCAGATTCTCAGGTTATTAATATGATGAATAAGCATCATCTTGATGATGTGAACTGGTAGCTGGATGTCGTGGTCAAATAGATTATTACTCTGGTCAATGCTTTAGATTCTATCAGCTTTTATCATATCCCTGTTACCAATTTTTTGCTACAGCTCAATTGGTGGAGCTTGACTGAATACTGTTATATTTGAAAGTGAAAATACAATTATTTCTGCATATGCTAAGTGTTGATTGCATCTTTTTTATCGTTTATAAGTGACAGTTGCGCATTGAGATGAAGAAACAAAGTTCAAGTATTGTTTATCATTTTACAATCAAATGAAGTACAGGATTGAGCATACAAACAACAAAGCATTTCTGAGTGCTTTCATTTATTTCATAAAGTAATTCATATTTACAGAATTTCATTTGATTGCGAGAATTCAAATGATAGTACAAATTTGCATTGAGATGCATTTTTTCTTTTCAAAATGAAAAGCATAAGATTGAAATCAAATATCCACACAAGTCATGGATGGGACTATCACAGTGCATCATAAACAACACACTACACTATGGAAGATGCATAAAAGGGAATCACATAAGTATAAACATAATCATCATTGCCTGATTGATTGACGACCGACGCAGAAGTGGTGCACCATTTGTCTTCTTCGAGCTTCGTTGACCTGTAGGAAGGAAGAGAGGGATGTCAGAGGCTCTGACTATGAATATACCTACATGAACCATCAACGATAATGTAGTATGCTACTGATCATGCACTGAAACAATCAAGAAAAGTGTAGAAACATGAGCTAAAAGAGAGACATCAATATCATGATATATTGTTTTATGCTAACATCGTTTGTTTCTTTGTGCAGGTATAGGGAAAATCATGAAGTTGATTATTTTATGAAGATCGAGCATGTGGAGAAAAACGGGCTCCCACAAGGGTAGAGCTCGGCATGATGCCCCTATTCATTACAAGTGGGTTGAGAAGGAGATTGCAATCATCATGTTCATCAAGAAAAGAAATGATATACAACTGAAAGAGTAAAGCAGAGTTATCCATCAAGCCATTAAACCAATTGTGCATTCATAACAATCATGTAAATGCTTTCTGAAAGCTACAGGTGAACAGTGGGTTTAATCCACTCAATCAATTTAACTGAGTACATTCGTCTCAAGCATTGTTGTATGGTTTATGTTCTTTTGCCACAATATTATTTGTTCATCATGTTCATAATATCATGCAAAGATCAACAATGTTCTTTCTCTCAATCAAGGATAGTGAACAGGTATACATAATGCCTCAACAATGAGAAATGTTATAGATTTTCATTAGAGAGCAAGTGCATAAAATAGTTTAAATAATGAAGCATAAAAATGCATGAAGAGTGCCAGAGAGAAGGGCATACTTTCAAGGGGCAGTCAGGCATGCAAACATATGAAGGAGTTTCAGATTTCAATCAGGAGAAGGTGACAAGGTCAATTCAGTGATTGCTATACTTGATAAAGGAAGGTGAATGATTCAATAAAGCAGCTAGTTTCATTATGGCTGAAAGTGTAAAATGTTGCTTTAAGTAGGAGTTATGCATCACTTTTCTGAAAGTTAAACAATCAAGTACAGTCTGCTAATTTAATTGTTCTCTCAATCAAGTTTATTTTCAAGGAAGAGTTGCAATGGTGGTACAAGTAAAAAGGTCATTTGCAGAACAAACATGTATTCATTGAACATGCTATGAATGAGGGTTGGAATACATCCATGAAGGGCATAATTGTGAGTGCATAGGAAACAAAAGCAAACAACTAGACTACAGATTCAATCAAAGAGATTTATGTGTGTAAGGAGGGTGCGAAATAGTATGATAATGGCATCCACAAGTGCAAACAAGAGAAATAGGAAGGATTTTCAAACAAATACTGATATATGAAAGAGGTTTCTATTGAAATGTTGAATGTAATCAAAGTACACAATCTTAGCCAATATATCTATATAACTATACAGATTTTCATCGAATACAGTTTACCCACATGGGTATCTTTATGGAGCAGCAAGATATATTCTTCCAGAAACTCATATACCCGAATGAGAGTTATCAACAGTAAGGCAAAGGAATATGTATTCTTCATATTGTTATACACTCAGGTGGAGTTTTGTCAAAAAGTGAGATCTACACAGTGCTCTCATGGTCGGAGCTGGAATACAACAGAAAATGCAGAAATAAATAATGGGTCGAGCCCATTTTTTCATGAACAATCAAATATACAATTTCTTGTTCTTTTCTGAAACACCCACATTGAGGTTTTGAATGTAAGGACAAGATTTTTCAATTTTTTGAGTTACCATTACCCATATCAGGGTTTTATAGAAAATGCAAAAGAAGGTAGAGAATCGACATGCGTCAAGCTCCAGTGAAATTAAACACAAGTTTATTCAAAACAACAAATTCCCACATCAAGTTCTTGTTTCAGAAACACATTTTCCTCAAATTAGAAGATACCCATGAGGGATTTTGTTCCAGTTGGTACATGTAATGGCACGACCTGTATATGGCTACGAAATTACAAATAGAAATCATTTTTTTGCAGGAATGTAAAGCTTCATAAGCTTTCTTTTGCTGGAAGTGAACACAAAGATAGAAAGCTTACCATCTCATGACTGTTGAAGCCAAGAAGCTGCGGCTAGAGCTAGTAGAGCTTTCAAAGTCCAAACAAAAAACCCAGTGCGAGCTCATATATGGAGGCCAGTGGATACAAGAGACACAGATAACAAAACAACAAGCACAGGAAATGAAAAAATACATCAACAATTTGCTACAGCCACGGCCTGTGAGGCTATATTCTCATCAAAAGACCCAATGAACAGAGGGAAAGGGCAGTCAAACTTACTGTGAGCATAATGGAGGCTGAGATATGTAAAAGAGAAGCATCAGATATAAATCTTCCCATGGTCGTGGCTTTTGAGAAAAAATATATCAAAAGAATGGTGTGGAAAAGCCATGAATGGCTTGAAGAATCACTTTACATGCCGATTGGAAGGTGAAGCATGAAGATTGGAAGAGTTGAGCTTCAAGCTGCAAGCCCGAACCCTAATGGTGGTGGCGCATTTTCTCCCAGCAGAGCCTTTTTTCCAAAATCCCAAATGCAAAATGAAGTGAAGATTAGGGTTTGCCCCTGTTTTGATATGTTGCCCTAATTCAAAATAGGGACTTATCATTCTTTATCAAACTTTATGCAAAGTTTTGAATGGTCGATTCCCCATATTTTGCAACAATATTTCCTAAGTCTCCAATGTGCATGGTGATTAAATGCCTTGGCCTTTAGAATATGTTAAGGCCTAAACAATATATGGTGGCGGATTTAGGTTTCCCTTATCACATTAAAAACTAAGGCATTTTTTTTAATTTATGCCTTGTTAATATATGCCTTGGCTTTTGTTTTTCAATTGATTTTTAAGAAATCAATTAAAGTATTGAGAGAACAATATGCCTAGTATTTTTTGTGATTTTTTGAGAAAATCAAGATTGTAATGGAGATATAAGGTTGTAATATTTTGCAAAAGATTTCAAGCAATCTTTTATTGCAAAATTAGTCAAATTGTGAAATCTGCAACTATGTAAAGCAAAGATAAAGCAGATTGTTTTATCTTTTTGCTATTTTTAGCAGATTATTTTTATTTTTTCCTTGGTCGGATTTGATATTCCTACTGGAGAGATAAGGTGTTTTATTTGCTTTAAAAGCATATTTAGCCTATTTTTAGGAGCTTTTCAGTATGATCATGGAAACAGTGTGTTTTTCTGCTTTTATGCAGACTTTTGAGACAATTTGAGGCCTTTTCCTTGAGCTTTCTTTGTGAGCTCGGATTAGGGTTTCTAGAGGGTTATATTTTGAATAAGCTTAGTTTTTCTGCTTCTTCTCAGTTTAGATTTCAGTTTCTTGCTCTTACGCTTTTCGAGCTTGTAAACTCATTTTGTACTCAGTTCAGATAGATTTTGGCATACTCCTTCAGTTGAATAAAGACAACATTCCTACTTCTCAATTCTGTGTTTACTTGCAGTTTCAGTTTGATGTTATCTTGTGATTTCTGTTCACAGAGTCCTTGTTATGTCCTAAGACTGTAATTCTTGATGCAGAAAGTTCAAAATACAGGTTGCATGTTGTATTTTCAAGTTAGGTCTTCATGCAAATTATTTATGTATTAATTGTTCATGAGAGGTTGTGAGATATTGTGTTTTTCTGAAAGTTGTTTGTGAGGAAGAGATCAAAATCATCATTAAATCAGTACCAAGTCTTGAAAATCATCTGTTAGTCATAGGTTTTAATTTCAGTCATCTTCTAACTCTTTCCCTCAGAAAACTATTTAGAATAATATTCATCATTCGGAGAACCAACTCACTCTGGAGATTCTCTTTTCGCATAGATCACCCACATCTAAAAAGAGTTTCCATGTTTCAACATATAGTTTGATTTCTACAAATCTGACAAGGGTGCATATCTGATTGATAACAATCCCTCATGAATGGAATAAGGTAGTAGATGGATTGGCTATATGGGCGTCTGAGAAGATGGGTACTTGGAATGTGGATGACTAGGAAAGTCTTCCTAGGGATCTTTCCTGGGTTCTTAAAGATTGTGTTATGGAGGACATGAGATGCATCTTGAGAGAGTCTTGATTTCTTGACCCCTGGTGGGTTTGTGCTTCTTTTTGGATTTGGACGATTTTGTTGGATTAATAAAGTTTTTATCCTTCTTTTTAAATTGTAAATAAAATAAAATAATTCAAAAAAATAAATAAATGCATATATCTATATAATAAATTAGTTAATTTTAAAGCAAATAAAATGGGGCTCGCCTAGGTTAAAATATTTTTTCAAACAAAGTATTTCCCTTGATTAAAAATAAGCTATATAAGTGTCTTAGGCTGAAGCTAATTTTGATGTTTGGGAGAACCTCCAAAGAATGTTGTCTATAAGCACCACGAAACACTAACACTTATATTCAGCTATGTTAAAATATTTGTTTCTTGATTGGTTTTTCAAGAAGGTGCATTTTATATCTAACTATGACTGCAACGATTATAATATCTAAACTATTATAATCTATTGTATACTATATTTAATCTATTATATATGTGTAAATGGGAAATCAATAGAGTGTTAAGAGATCAAAACATGCTTGAATTGAAACTAATCTAATCCAAACAAAAGCTAAGATTCATACCCATTACTCATGAAATGAAACTATGAAGAACAATGAATTCACAAAAGTAATTGAAACAAAACAATAACAAGGAATTCAATACAATGTAGCTTTACCATCTCGTGTTGAAGTGTGTTTTCAATGATGTTGGATTGTTCGTTGTATCAATGTGAAGCCTCCATTTGTGCATACAAAAAGCTTCAAGGTTGTGCAATGTTGTTGATCAAAGATATGTGTAAAGTTTGTCAAAAGATTGACTATGATTTTGGCATTACTTCATTGTGCAAAAGATGTTGATTCTCTGATCGTTTTTTAGGAAGAAGATGGTTGTTATATAGAATTTATGTTTCAAAATGAATGCTTGAGATCGCATAGTAGAATATCTTGATCAACGGTTCAAAACCGTCGAGAGGATTTAGATGGGAATAATCAATGGAACTAAAGAATAGATTGATCTGTTGGGAAATAGATGGATCAGTCAGAGAATAGAGTGAGCAATTGGAGGATCGTAATTTTCTCAATCATGGAAGTGGGTGAGGATAATTAATTAATTGATTTAATTAATTAATATTTATGACTTGGACGTGCAAATCATGTTTGAATTTTGTGAACAAAGTTGTATTTGTTTAAATTGACCTTTTAGATGATGTTTTTGAATAATTTATTCAATTATTCATGTTTAGGGGAAAGTGATTTAATTAAACTATTGTGGTTTAAATTTAATTGACTTAGGGGAATAAAGTAAATTAGCAACATAATTAAATAATCAATGTTATTTAATTAATCATGAGGAATAAATTTAGATTAAGACTTTATTAAATAAATGAAATTTATTTAATTAGTAAACAATGATGAAAAAATGAATTAATTAAATAATGTATTATTATTCAATTAATAGAAGAAATTAGGGTTTTTGATGCAATTGATGTGAAATGCAGTGATATTGAGTGATAATGATTCCAATGATGTGAAAATGTCATTTATGACGTGTGATAAGTGTTAGGTCAATTTTACATGTCTACATTTTGCCCCTCTTTGAGGCAAAGTAGTGGTTGCTTTTTTTCAAATATTTTGATGTTAAGATCAAGATTTGAAAAATTTATATGCCTTACTATGCCTCGGCAGTCAACGGAATGATGGTAGGACTCTGGGCTACCCCCTCGAGAGGTTGGCAGAAAAAATCACTTTTGAGGTTGGGCTCACGACACTATTTCATTTTAGTTCAAATGTGTAGAGGACGAAAAATTAAGCCTATAGGTCTCTCATTGAGAGTTCAGATGTTCCCATGAGGTCCTAATTTTAACCTAGGAGGCTTTCCTAGGTAAAAATTTAGGGTTTTGAGGGTTAAAATAGGCCATTAGGGATTAATTCTTCTCATTTGCACTCTGAGCCTATAGAAAATTCTTGCCTCTAGATTTCATGATTTGTCGATTGTCAAGGAGCTATGGTGAGGATTCGGGGAGCCCCACATCGCACAGATGTAGTTCGTGAATTCAAATGACCTCCAGGCGTCGGTGCTTCGATATGTACCCTTTCCTTTCATGTTTTCAAATTTTTTCTTTTGTGTAATTAATACATGAAATTTTTTCTAGCGTAAGTGGTAGAATCTTGTTTTTTGCACTTGCATCATTTTTAGCACTTTTTTTGTTTGTGAATGGTTCGATTTTGATTTTTTTGCTCACTCTTGACATAATTGTTTGCATCTATTTTCACTTTTGTTTGAAAATTTCGCTTTTGACATTTCTCAAATTTTATGTTTGCCATTCTTGAAAAATTTTCGCTTTTGAAATTTTTGATTTTGCCTCTCCTTGTTGCTTTTGACAAAACAATCACCGCTTTTGGCTAGTTTGTTTGTTTTTGCAAAAAATATGCCCACTTTTGCTAAAAAGGATTTTGCTTTTGCCATTTTTGGAATTTTAAGCCAATTTATTTATTGTCATAGGTTTGTTTCATGTTTTCATAGTTAATTGTTAAAGTTGTGGGTTGAATTGTTGTAGGCGGTTCTCAATCTACTTATGTCAAGGGAGCAATGACCATGGGAGTTGTTTGATTTGATTGTTGGGTTTCAAGAGTTGGAGCGAGATGTTTTAGATGTTGTTGGGTTGTGACACATTTGTTACATGTCAACTATCATATGTCACAAAGCGATGATGACCAATCTTGTGGAGAGGTGGAACTCAGAGACCTCGTCTTTTCATTTATGTATTGGGGAGGCCACCATCACCCTAGAGGATGTGTTGAGGATCCTCCGTGTACCTATTTATGGATAGCTTGTGACATATTTTATTCAATGGGGTATACACGCTATGCACCGAGTACTTGTTGTGAAACATCTTTAGGTTCACAATGCAGAGATAGACTTATTTGATTTTGTTGGTAACACAGATCCATTTTCCTTAGTTATATGTGGTTTGGTCATGGGGCTCATCATTCCAGATAGGAGAGGTAGAAAGTTCCCATTTGGTTGGGGTGTGTGCATCGAGCAGATGTTCAAGCATGACACTAGATATGCATGGGGCCCATGTATCCTTGTGCATTTGTACAAAGATATGCATGAGGCCACTTATCGAGGAGGTAGATCTATTTATGTTGGTGTCTCTCTATTGCATGTATGGGCTTGGGAGCACATCTTGGTTACTTAGCCTAATGGTATTTTGGATCAGACTCTGAAGGATTCATATTCTTATTGTTATGGTGATTTTCTTCACTATACTTGGCCTAGACAACTTCCTTACTGGCATTGTGTTTTAGATGATATGCTAGGTTTTGTGTGGAGGCCATATTGGATTGTGAGGTATGGCATGATGATCAAGATCAGTTTCCATATCATAGACAGACTCGGTGGCTCATTGGTCACTTTTGCTCTTTGCTAGAAAGATATCTCCTTGATCATGTTTGTCAGTAGTTTGGTGACAGGCAAGTCTATTTTGCAGATGGTTATGAGGCTCGTTTTGGCCAGACTACCAGAGAGGTCTGTGTATGGGGTTTATAGGCCAATCATGATGCTTCCGTTGTGGATTTCAGAGCACTTGCCCCATTCAGGTGGGGATGGCCAGTTGGACAAGTGGACCCTAGGACTACCCCAAATTTTGATCAATGGTGGGCGTGCCGTATTTTTTTGAGGTTTGCAGATCCTGCTAGCATTCCTACAATAGGTAGAGTAGGTAATTCTGGTTGCCATGGTGAGTGACATGTATATATTATCGTTGAGCAGCTGAACTGAGCCCATTAGGATGGTGGATAGGGTGGATAGGATGATCTGATGCAGCAGGATTAGGGACAGGTGTTGGGTCCTCCTCCACCACCTAGAGATGGAGAAGTGTAGTTAGCACAGATGACCACTGTGAGGTACGTCGAGGTAGTGTGGAAATAGGTCACGAAGGCTTAGATTGTTACACTTACTGTGGACAGAGACACAACTCAGTAGAAGAGAGATGGCTTCAGGGCAGAGAAAGACATCGAGATTGGGTGTTGTCTTGTTGCTGAGACACAATTGCAGGTTATTACCACTGAGAGGGATTGCCTTAGGATAGAGCATGATATTATTTGTGCACAGTGAGATCGGTTGATGATGGAGGCTACATATTATCAAACTTTGTATGATGCCTTTGTACATAGGGCTCATCGGTGGCCATGCTTCAGAGAGCCGAGTACTGCTATGGGTGTCGAGTCAAGTGGGAATTCCGTTAGATAGCCTGATCAACCACATCATTCTCCCCACCCCAGCCAAGATCTTTAGATTTCATCTCCTTCGGCCAAGTAGTAGTATTATTGTTCTTGATAATTATGATATTCATTATTTCAGAGACATTGTTGTGACATGATTTTGTATACATATTCATTGGCCCAACTGAGGCCTCGTATATATGTATTTTTTTGTATTATCCTATCACACATGTTTCATTATGATGATGTACCTAACATTCTCATTTTTGATGATGATATATATGAGATATACATGTTTTGATTTGGCTTCATTATGTGTTATTTGATGATCATGGATGATGATGTATATATGCTTATGTTTATGTTTTGTACTTTTTTGATATATGCATATGATATGGATGGATGGATTGATCATATTTTATTTTATATGATGTTTTATTATGTATATGATGGATGTATGCTTTATACATGATACATGATGTTTTATTGCTTTATTATCATCATGATATGAATTGAAAAAATTGTGAATGCATGATGGATATGGGATTAATGATGTGATGCAGGATGGATTTGTTAGTTAGAAGAAATGTTGGATGATGAATAGAAATTTGATGTTGTTAGTTTGATGATTTTTCTTTTGCTTTGCATAGAGGCTTCGTATCTTTAATAATCCTTTTTGATGTAGCAAACAAACACTATGCACTAGGGTGTTGATAACCAAGGTAACTTTGTATCCATTGTGTGGACTTTGACTTGACATACCAAGAATACTCTTGCTCATGCCAAACATACAAAAACTTTGTTTAAACTATATGGTTGGGTTGTGTTAAAACTTTTTAGACCAGTTGCATAGAGATATTAAATACCTAACATACAACTGCTACACAAATTTTCTTACAACAACTTCCATACACTCAATAAAGCAAGTATTCGCCGTGGTAGTATCACAAAAATATCTTACAAACAACAAACCAAAATGACTCTCAATTGCCCCCATTACTTCATCTCTAAATCCTTATGGACATCCTCGAGAGATCCTAGGAATGAGTCAATAAAATAAATCATAAAGATAAGACTATAAAAAGATAAAACAATGTTGCAATATCACTTTCCATATCTGTTTTGAAGTTTCAGGCTATGATCTGTTGTTGATCATGTCTATTGTAGGAACGAATCCGTTAAGGCATATCTCAGGATGTTGGTGAATTGTCAAAAGATAGGTAGTTAACACTTTGTAATTGTTTTTGTTTGTTTTGTAATCAAAGCTTTATGATTGTTTGCTTGAAAGTTATAGCTTTTGGTGTTTGCTTTGTTTGTTTATTTGTTTTGTCAAAGGGTGAAGATGATGATTTGTTTATTATGTATGAAAAGTTTATTGCAAATTGTGATGATGGAGTTAGGACCTTTTTTATTTTCTGAGTTTTATGATGTTATTTTTGTTGTTTTTTATGGGACTAACCTAGGGCCTCAAGGGATCATCAAAGATAAGCCTTGCCTATGTTGTATACGTAGAGTCTCGTAGTTCACTTGGTTTGATAAGAACATGTTTTTTATCTTCTCTATTTTGTGAATGTTTTTGGATTTTGAATTTTTTGACTAAATTGAAAGAAAGCATGATAGACACCTAAGGGGACTAACCTAAGGCCTCGGGGGTTGATAAGCCTTGCCTACTTTGTACACGCAAAGACCATGTAGTTTGACTAGTTTTGACTCAAAGCATAACATGTTTTTGATATTTTTGATGTTTTGACTTTGTTTTGATTTTATTTGTTTATTGGATGTTTTTCATTTTTGATAGTTTTGACCCTGATGGGATGCACAAGGATCTCATTCGCTACTAGTTTCGAGAAGTTGCCCCCATTTCGAGACAATACTACCTTCTTTAGGGAAGATGAATGTTGATGGCACAACAAGGTTCAATACTTAATCATTCATCAAGCCATGGTTGGACACATGTTTTATTATGGGATGAATGGGTGGATGCTTCATATAGTACTGATAGATAACGATGCAAGTGTTATTCAAACCTAGTGCCTGTTTTCTAGGTTTTCGCTATGGTACTTGTTCTAGAAGTGCCACAAAGTGGTTTTCACTTAAAGAAAATTTTATTTCTTTTTACTATTTTTCTTGCTTTTTTTACTTTTTTGGATTTTTAACTTTTTGATTTTTTTTGGATTTTAACACTTTTTTTTGGGCTATTTTGACATGCTTCAAGTATAGAAATTATTGAGGTGGTTGCTTTTCAGTGGTTCAACTAAGGGTTCTCCTTCAAGAGTAGCCAATTGATAAGCCCTAGAGTCGTAGCTTGTTGTGATGATGAATGGGCCCAACCAGTTGGGTTCAAAATTACCTTTTCCATCTTGATTCAGTTGTACCTTTTGATTCTCTTTGAGTACCAAGTGACCAACCTAAAATTTTATGTTCTTGATCCTTTTATTGTAGCTTTGTTTGAGTCGATTCTAATAAACCTGAAGATGGTTTAACGCACTCAACCACCTTTTGTCTAGGAGTTCCAACTCATTTAATTTGGATACCTGATAATCTTCATTGTTGACCATGCCTTTTAGTGATATTCGCAATGAGAGAATTTTGACTTCAATAGGTAAGACAACTTCCAATCCGTAGACCAAGGAGAAAGGTGTGGCACCTGTAGGTGTTTGGATACTGGTTCGATAAACCCATAAGGTTGGGTTCAGTTGCAAATGCCAATCATGGCCGAAGTCATTAATAGTCCTCTTCGTATTTTCAGGATGATTTTGTCAAATGCTTCAGCTTGACCATTTCCTTTAGGGTGGTATAGTGTGGAGAATTTGTGCTGGATAGAGAACTTGGAACAAAGCTATTGGACATCTTGGTTCTTGAATGACGTTCCATTGTCTATTATCATGGTTTGGGGAATTTCATACCTACAAATTAGATAATTCAAGATAAACTTGGATATCTATTTTCTTGTGATGTCGGTTAATGGAATTTCTTCTATCCATTTGGTGAAATATTCAGTTGCGGTAATAATAAACTTATGCCCGTTAGAGGAAGCAGGAGATATCTTACCTACCAAGTCTAATGCCCATTACGAAAAAGGCCATGGTGTTGTAATAGGTCTCAACTCCTGTGTTGGTGCGTAAACAAGGTCACTGTGTTGTTGGCACTAACGATATTTTTGAGAATACTGAATACGCTCATGTTCCACGGAGGGACAATAGTACCCTGTTCTCAGTAATTTTTGTACAAGGTTAGGTCCACTAGAGTGGGACCCATAAAAACCTTCGTGTACCTCTTGTAAGGTAGTTTGCACTTCTTCTGTGTTAAGACATCGAAGTAACATACCATCTAAACTTCAACGATATAAGGTATCTCCTAGGATCGTGAATTAGGAAGTCCTATAGGTGAAGGTCTTCTTTTGGGTTGTTGTTAGGTCAAGTGGTATGATACCATGCTGGATGTAATCGAATGTGTCTTGGTGCCATGGAAAATTAGGACCAACAAGAATACACACTAGTTCTGATTCTGGGATATCGAACACCGGTATGAGTAATTTCTCTACAAGGAACTCATACTTAGGAATGTTCTGCGGAATATCGAGAAGTGAACCTATTATTTCCATGGCATCGACTGCTCTGTTATTGATCTAGGGAATCTGGTCAAATGTTATGGTGACAAAATATTCCTTGAAACTATCCACCATTCTTTTATACAACATTAACTTGTCATCTTTTGTTTGATACTCATCATTCACTTGCCTGATTACGAGTTGAGAGTCTCTGTAGACCTGTAGTTCTTTTATCCTCCATTCAATGGCCATCTTGAGTTTTGTGATTAGTGCTTCATACTCTGAGATATTATTTGTACATGGGAAAGAAATTATGTATGACTTGGGTATACTATCTCCCTGTGGTGTGAGAAATAAGATACCTACTCTAGAGCCATGTTGAGTGTGGGACCCATCCAAGTATAGGGTCCAATGGCTTGTTTGTTCTGTCAACAATATACTTTCATCTAGGAAGTCTACGGTGAGAGGCTGGTGATCTTCCATCAATGCCTCTGCTAGTTGATCTACTATGATATGTCCATTGATGGCTCTCTTGTCTACATACTCTATGCCAAACTCACTCAAAATCATTACCCATTTATAAATTATGCCCATTAGAGCTGCTTTTGCTAATAGGTACTTTAGTGGATCTACCTTTGAAATCAACTTTACTTGTCTATTTAATATATAGTGTCTACTATCTCCCTATGGTGTGAGAAATAGGATACCTGCTCTAGAGCCATGTTGAGTGTGGGACTCGTCCAAGTATAGGGTCCAATGGCTTGTTTGTTTTGTCAACAATATACTTTCATCTAGGAAGTCTACGGTGAGAGGCTGGTGATCTTCCATCAGTGCCTCTGCTAGCTGATCTACTATGATATGTCCTTTTATGGCTCTCTTGTCTATATACTCTATGCCAAACTCACTCAAAATCATTACCCATTTATAAATTCTGCCCATTAGAGCTGCTTTTGCTAATAGGTACTTTAGTGGATCTACCTTTGAAATCAACTTTACTTGTATGTTTAATATATAGTGTCTCAACTTCTATGTCACAAATACGACAAAGAGACATGCTCTTTCTATGGGTGAGTAGTTCAACTCGTAGCCCAATAGTGTTCGGCTAATGTAGTAGACCACTCTTTCTTTGTTATTATCATCTAGTTATGCTAGGAGAGCTCCCAATGCTGCTTGTGTTGTAGACATAGAGTATCATTTCTTTGTTTGGAATATGTGGCATTGGTACAAGAGGAGTAAGTAGATACTCATTGAATTTATAGAATTCTTGATCACATCTCCCATCCCATTTGAATGTGATATCTTGGTGTAATAGATGGGTGAATGGATGACACTTGTCTACTAGTTGCGTGATGAATCACCTGATAGATTATAGCTTCCCTTGTAAAATTCTCAACTACTTCAATGTCTTCGGTGGAGGCATTTCTAATATGGCTTTTAATTTTGTAGGATATACTTCAATGCCCCTTCTTGATACTATGTATCCTAGTAACTTTCCAAATGTTACTCCGAATACACACTTTTTCGGGTTGAGTCTCAAGTTATATTGTTCTAGCCTATCAAACACTTTTGCAAGGTTGATTAAGTGGTCTTCTCTTTTGATGGACTTAGCTAGTATGTCATCCACATAGCCTTCCATAGTTGTTTGCAACATATCATGGAAGATCGTAGTCATCACTTGTTGATAGGTTTCCCATACATTTTTTAGACCGAATGGCATGACATTCTAGCAGAAGGTCCCCCAAGAACAAGTGAATATTGTTTTATGCTAATCATCAGGGGATATTTTTATCTGATTATACCTAGAGAAACCATCCATTAATGATAGCATCTCATGTCTTGTTGTTAGATCCACGATCATATCAATACTTGGAAGAGGGAAGTCATCTTTTGGGCAAGCTTTCTTCAAGTCATGAAAGTCCGTGCAAATCCTTATGCCCCTAATGGGCTTTGACACTGGTACTAGATTGGATATCCATTCAGGATAATCGATCGGTTTGATGAAGCCCACATCTAGTAATTTCTTCAATTCTACCTTTACTAACAGTGCTATTTGAGGATGCATTTTCCTTATTTTTTCCTTGATACGTTTAGCTCCAAAAAATACAGCCAAGTTGTGTAGAACTAATACTAGATCTAGTCTTGCCATGTCTACATATGTCCACATGAATTTTATCTTTCTTTCGTTGATGAATGCTGTGAAGTTCTCTTTCTCTTTAGGATCAAGTGATGCTACTAGGAGTGTTGACTTCTCTTGATATTCAGATATATGGAGATTGAATCCTCCATATTTAGGTGCCTCATAGGTTTTCACCTTCAAATTCATCCTTTATTTTCTTCTTTTCAGGATTCGATAGAGCCACATTATGGTTTTCCCTAGGGGATCTCATTTTGATTTTGATATTGTCCTTTTCAATTTTGCAACTAGAGGACACAAAATCCTCATCGAAATACACTTCCTATTTGAGTTCCATAACAAACCCCACTTTATGATCTCTTGCTAGTATATCAGTTTAGAGTCCCATAAACTCTGTGATTGCTTCATCACTCTAGAATTGATCCAAAATAGGTGTATGTTGTTGTTGGTCCCAATATATCAACTATGGGTAGCTCAGGGGTAGGCTATCATCATTATATGAAAAACTTACATAAGTTGTTGAGATGGTTAATATAGTTGTGGCATCATTTTTCCATTGGGTATCTAGGTCATCATTGCTAGAAGCAAAGGAATCACATTTAGTGGCATCCCACTCATACATGTTAGAGTATGTTTCATAAGTATGGTCTTTAGATATAGTTTGTATAAGTTGGGTAGGGACTAAACCTATGTCAAAGTTGTCAAATAGGTCTTCAATTGGTAAATCAAAGTTTATATGATGGTAGGTATCCAACATCTTAGCGCTAGTAGAAGGAGCTCCCTTCTCAAAAGAGGTATGTCCAATTTTTGGAGTAACCACATCTATTGATCCATAACCTAGTCCCATGCTCTTTTTTATTTTTTCCACTATGATAGGTTCCCATCTGCCTTGTTTGTGTAGCCCAAGGCCACCTATTCCAGTGTATCCCATTTTTTTAGCTAACTGATAGCCTTTACTACTAAGATCAATTAGAAGGTGTTGTGGTTGTTCTGGTTCTTGTTCCTCTTTGTAGATCATAGATGACAAGTCTTCTTTGAATATCTCCTCATCCTTCATATCTCCCCACTTGGTAAAACTTACTATCATTTTTACTGTTTGAACATATTTGATCTCCTTAGGTCCTCCATAAACCTTGGGTGTTGGTGGAAGCATTCCAATGCAAAACACTTGATTGAAATGATAATTTCCATTACCTTTTTCAAGCACTTGAATCTTGGTTTCAATTTTTTGTTGGTCACTTGATGTTGGTTTAATTGAGATTGATGGTAGTGTGGAAGGGTTAACATATGAGAATGAGTGGAATGATATGTCATTGCTGGGTATACACTGGATTTTGCTATATTTCTCCTCCAATTTTGCACAATAATGGAAGGGTTTTGGATCAACATATAATGTAACCTCCTTTCCTTCGTGAGGAAACTTTAGACACTGGTGAAATGTTGAAGGAACCACTTGTAGTGCATGAATCCAAGGGCGTCCTAGAAGAATGTTATATGGTAACTCAAGGTCCAGTACCTGACATGTTGTTTCCATGGTTGCTAACCCTATTTGCACAAGAAGCTTGATGGTTCCTTTTGAATTCCTTTCAAGGTCATCATAGTCCCTTATAGTAATGCTTTTTCCCTTGTCTATCACATCGTTAGAATGTGGGTACACCTATCAACACTCTTTTGACCATATGTTTGTGGGCACCAACCTCTATGTAGAGAGCTTGGTTATGGAATGACTTTAGTGGAAGGTCTTTCTCAAAAAAGACTAAATGATGATTGGCCATGATTTTTTAAACCATGGCTTGAAACTAATCCAAATTGAGGTCATTAGGGACCGATGCTTCCAACACTTTCTCAAGTATTTCCCTATGTGCAGGTGACAATTTCAGTAGCTCTAGGATGGAGATCAAAGTGGGAGTCTTCTTCAATTGTTCCACACTACTGTAGTCATTTGATGACTTAGCTATGGGTTTAGGTGGGGTTTCTTGTATTGTGACTTTCCCTCGACGGGTAGTTACGTTACATTTTGGGTCACTACCTCGTATAGTCAATACATTTACCCTAGTGTCATCTGCTTGAGAGAGGGTACCTATAACTGTGTCACCATAAGTGTAGTTAACACTGTGATAGTCTTGGTCTTTTCCTTTGTCATTCTTCTTAGCATGGTTCAAAATTGGATTTGTGTATATCTAGAGGTCTTTGTTTCCAAGACGATGTTCGATATCCACTTCTCCCTTGTCGAGAAATTCTTGTATTCTATGCTTGAGTCTCATGCAGTTATTTGTTGTATGTCCTTTGATTTTGTGAAACTCACATAAGTCTTCGTTGTACCATGGTGTTTTGAAGCTTGGCTCTTCATAGTTTGGGTGATCATTGACCTTGATGAGGTTTTTCTGCACTAGTTCACGCATGATTATCTCAAGGGGTTCTCCTAATGCAATGAATTTCCTACTTGGTTGATCATATTGCCTTTGTTTCCCTCAATTTTTTTGTTGGTTAACTGCTTGATTTTTTTGGGGATAGCTAAGTTGATTTCTTTGTGCATTATTAGAAGTGTATATTTTTTGTGCAACTTGAGGTTTGTTTCGTGGTGCATTAGGATTTTTCCCATTCCATACAACTCTAGCATCCACTACCCCATCATTGGTAACATTTCTGTTCTTGGCCCAAATCTTAGGCTTCTCATTTTTTTCGGTGCCTAGAACATTCAAAATTATCCTTATATAAGAATTCCCTCCATCTTGTTGGCTTGTAACACGTTTGATGGTGGCTACATGAAATGGAACCATGATGCCATATATGGGTACTAGAACAACATCATTATTATTTTTGTATCAACCTGAATCATGAGCTCTCTGGAAATGGGGATATCATCCACATTTTTGTAGGAAACCATCTCATTGGATGGCTTGGAAGATCCATGTCCATCTCCTATACTAATGCCCCTATAGCCAATCTTCTTGCAATCTCCTCGTTCTTTTGTCTTGCAAGTTCTGCTTGGTATTGCCGATGTTGCTCTTCTTTAGTCATCTCCTGATTATCTGAGCATAGGATTTCCTTGGAGATGCCTGATTCTCCTCCATTTACCTCAGCCTTTGGTTTTTGTTTCACTTCCTCGTCTTCATCATCGTCGTTAAATGAGTATGCAACATCAGTGTGTACTTTGGAGCTAACCCTAGTTGCATTTTCTAGCCCTTTATCCTTAACAACCTTAGTGTCAGCAAGGAGCAATGAATAATTTTGTATTATGTTGGAAACCACTTGACCACTAATTATAAAGTTTCCCAATGCTACGCAATTGTTCATGGCTTTATCAACTGCTGAATTCCAAGTGACTGAATATCAAATTGTTCATGGATTTTTATCAGTTGTAGAGTTCCAAGTGACTGAGGATTAAATTTCCTTGCTACTGAAGTCACCTAATGAAAACATGAGTCAAGAATTAGCTCTATGCAGCTTTCTCTAGCATTAGGTATTTCAATATATTAAAGTTTGAATGTTGAGCTCTTGATTGTTGTCATAGTTGCATAAATATATATATGATTATACTTTACATTATTGGGAATCGACGTTGATGGGTCATAGCAATTGAAGCTTGCTATTATTAGCATGCATTTAATAGGTAATACACTATATGTGGTAAATTTATATCGGTGTTACCATGAATTCCAAATTGGAGTTGACGCCCAATGGTTGATAGGCACGACTTAATATCCACTAAGCTATACAAAATGTGGAGTTTAATACCTCCACAGTCTATTGAAACTAGCCGACTTGTGAGGAAGGCAAATTCGATGATATTCAATTTAAGTTTAAACTAAAGATCACATTGTCATGCCAGGTCACTAGCAATTGTATTCAGTATTAACTTTGAGTTCACTTATCATATTAGGATGCCATATCTCTAGCAACCCAAATTAGTGTAAACTGTAAATTTGAATAGCATGAACCCATAATCTTTCAGTTGAAATTTGACTAAATTCCTTAGCTTAATGCGCATATGCATATTTGTTGTGGACTCACTTTGTTGCATGTATTTATATGTATAAATGTATAACATATATGTACATATAGTTATAAATGATATTTTTGTATTTTAATTTATTTTAATCATGGCATTTAAACACTTTAGTTCGCTGTACTTAACTTGGGTAGGAATCGACCTCATATGGTTTTGTATATAAATTGGGTATGTTGATATAAGTGTGTGATATAAATGTTATAAAATCATTGATGTATTTCAAGTTATTGTTCTTATAACAACATTTTGTTTATCATTATCTAAACTCACACACATATATATATGTGTGTGTATACTTATATGTGTGTGTGTGTGTATACTTATATATACATGTGTGTGTGTGAGAGAGAGTATGTATAGGTATACACGTAGATGGGTTATGTTTTCTTGCAAATGTATTTTGTTGCTTTAATGAATTTTGATTGTAATTACTTGATTATATATACATATATATATATATATATATGAATGAGTATGCATCTATATATATGTATATTTATATAATTGTTTATGAGATTGAAATCTCTAGATAATATATATTTGTATCTATTTGTATATATAAATTGGTGGTTTGTCGATAGAAGACGTTCTTTATATAAAAATTTAAAACTATAAATTTTAAGTGAATGTTTTGGGTAAACCATTAAATAGAATTGATTTATTTTATAGGTAAGTGTAATTGAATTTGAAGTTGAAGAAATTATAGACCTAAGTATTGAGTAATTAGACTTGAAGGAAGTATAAATATTTGATAAAAATTATGGGAAGGTTGTCATGGTATATATTATAGGGATGCACCATCAAAGGCACAATATTAGTCATTCCTTAATTATTAATTTGTGATCATATACATTATTTTATAAGTTGCCTAACTTGTGATCTTGTATGATATTGGATTATGTTAAGTGTTGTGTCCTAAATGTTGTGTCCTGAATGATAGAATTGCGATGTGAAATGAATAAGTTATAGTACTGTTATTAAGATTGTGTTAGTAATGATATATCCATGTGGAAATATTGTCTTGTTAGGAGTAAATATCATGGATGTAACCCTTGATGTATTGATTATATTAAGCAATGCATTGATTATCGATAGTTTATGTTATTGTGTTAGTTTCTCGTAATGGGGAACATTTGTATGTAGTAATGCGAATGATTTTGATTTGGGAAGGGATTGTGGTTCAAATGTTTAAGTCATCTTGTGTGAGTGATGTGTTGATTTTGTGATGAGAATATTTGTGAGCTCTGTTCAATGTCTAAATTCTTTGTGTATTAGGCGTCTTCTAGAGGCTAGGGGAAATTCTCTTATTGATGGAAATTTGATAAACCTTGGTGATGGTTGGTTTTACATTGAGCATGTATGTGATGTTCATTATCCTTGCACAATATTTTCACCTATGTGGTTGGAACTTGTGAGCGGGAAGGGTTATGCCTCGCCTTGTTATTTTGTTAATGAGTTTTTGTGATTGTGCAAGTGGCTTTGCTCTTTGTTTTTTTTGGGGTCTCCTAGTTGCTAGTAGGGGAGTGGCTCTCAATGGGGGTTGGCGCACAAAGTGGCACCTGGGTAACCCATGTGGGAGTTTCGTAATTAAGTGATAACCTAAAATTAACTAGGGGTTGGGTAGTAATCACACTAATCAAGATAAGTGAATGCCTCACTCATGGCTCAAGTGCTCATATAGGCTTGAGATGAGTCGAGAAGGCATGGAATGGCAAGATCAATTGCCTCATCCTCACGAGAGGTATGTTGATTCTGCATAGGTTTGCATGAGGGGATGGAGATCGGTAGAGGCTACTAGGGTAACCTAGGATGGGGGTCGGGGCCTAGGAATATTTGCCTAGGTAACCCATGGCAAACTATGTGATGACACTCCTCCTATGGCAATATAGTATTCCCTTTCTTCTTGTTCCCCTTGGATGTTTGTGTGCTTCTGGAAGTGGTGTACTATTGTTTGATGTTGTACCGTACTTGTTCATTGATGTCATGTTAGCCCTTGTGTTGTCTATTGTGTCTTGTCTGACTGTGGTGGTTGGACCCTTTCGCTATCTCCTAGCACGGGGGGTGGACCTTAGGGTTCCACATGGTCGGGTGGAGTGTGTCTTATACTCCATTGGGTTCCCTCTCCTTGTTCGTGATTGTGGTGACTTCTCCTGGATTGAATACTTTTGCATTTGTACCAGCTCATGTGGATTGTTACTCATGAATGTACTTGTATTGTATCATAATATGATGTATCATATATCATACTTTGATGTACTCTCCTCACATGTATATGAGGATATATTGTAAATGAACATTAACTCAAAGCTAACCTAAGTCCTCTAAGGTCCGTGACTATGCTACAGAGTTTCCCATTACCCAAATTAGTGAGAACAATAAATCATTACATTAATAAATTCTAACATCAATATGGAAATACATCTAATCATCTCATTTAATCAAGTAAATTCATAATGATATGTCCATAACATTTATTCCAATAGATCAATTAAATCAATCCATAAATTACATATACAATAACATCTGTTACATGGTTCATTACATAGTAGAGTTCAACATCAGTTTACCTCATTACGTTTATACATCTGAATAACATTATCTCCTTGTATACATGTGAGGAGTGTACATCAAGTATGATACATGATACATCAAATTATGATACAATACAAGTACAAGTACAAGAGTAACAATCCACTTGAACTGGTACAATGCAAAAGTCTTCAATCCAGGAGAAGTCATCACAATCACGAACAAGCAGATGGAACCCAATGGAGAACAATACACTTTCCACCCAACCATGTTGAACCCGAAGGTCCACTCCCCATGCTAGGAGATAGCAAAGGGTCCCACCATCACAATCATGCAAAAGATAACAAATAACACAAGGCTAACATGACAACAATGAATAAGTACCCAACAACATTAAACGATAGTACACCACTTCCAAAGTCACACAAACATCCAAGTGGAAAAAGAGACAAGGGGATACTAGCTTTCCATAGGAGGAGTGTCATCACATAGTTTACATGGGTTACCCAGGAAGATCTTCCTAGGCCCCGACCCCCATCCTGGGTTACCCTGGTAGCCTCTACTAATCTTCAGGCCCTCATGCAACCCTATGTGGAATCAATATACCTCTCATGAGGATGAGGCAATTGATCTTGCCATTCCAGGCCTTCTCGACTCATCTCAAGCCTATACAAGCACTTGAGCCATGAGCGAGGCATTAACTTATCTTGATTAGTGTTATTACTGCCCAACCCCCTAGTTCATTTTAGGTTATCACTTAATTACAAAACTCCCACATGGGTTACCTAGGCACCACTTTGTGCGTCAGCCCCCATTGAGAGCCACTCCCCTACTGACAACAATAAAATCAAAGAGTAGGCCACTTGTACAACACATAAACTCATTAACAATACGACATGGCGAGGCATAACCCTTCTCGCTCACAAGTTTCCAAGAGATCAACCACGAAGGTGGATACACTGTGCAAGGTTGATGACCATAATAAACTCACTTAATTCAAAACAATCAACTCAAGGATTATCAAGGAATATCATCAAGAAAATAGTTCTCCCTAGCCTCTGGAAGACTCCTAATAATCACTTACATGAAGGTTTACACATTTGAACAACACCCACATTCATTACTAAAACAATAACCATTCACTTGTTTCAAAACTATCATTCCAAAACCATAAAAGAGCATGGAAACTAAAGTGGTTTACAAGGTATTCATTTAATGTTTACCAATTAGTCATGCAAATCCAATAAAATCTCTTTCCTCAACACTAACTTTCACTTATTTATTTATAATCAGATCACTCTTTCAAAATCCAATTACTTTTTCTTCTAAATATGTAATAGCCATGATTGAAAATATGAAGGATATCAATACTCTCGTAAAAAAAATCACATATACATACATACATATATATATATATACATAATTATATGTATATATATAAATATACATATATATATATACATATATATGCATATACATATATGTATACATATATGTATGTATACATATATATATATATATATATGTATACATATATATATGTATATGTATACATATGTATACATATATGTATATATATATGTATGTATATCATATATATATATATACATATGTATATACATATATATATACCTATATATATACACATATATATATACATATATATATATACATATGTATATATATATATATCTGAATATATATATATATACATACATATATATATATATATATATGTATATGACTTATATAATATATATATATATACATATATATATATATATGTATATATATACATATGTATGTATATATATATATATATAAATACATACATTTTAACCATATTCAAATTTCATTATAATTGTTATATCAAAGGTTTTGTACTTACACCATATGCCAGCCACAAATTATGGCAACGACCCTCAAATGGAAATAGAGCTCTACATTTAATATATATAAATATATTGTGACAGATTTTGGGAACCAAGAATGCCTGCTCTCTTCCTAAGATTTTTCACCTAGAAAGAGAGAGATTTAGGTCCCAAAATGCTTATGTAACACTCAAATTAGGATGTGTATGATATTGTATGAGCTAAGTGGAATGATCTAAGTGCAGTTAAGCTATGAAATTGATCGAACATGAATGTGAAATCTAAGAATTATGACTTGTTTAAAAACACATTGTGTATTGCTAAAATGAGCTAAATGGATGAAATATGCAAAATAGAAAGAGATGGATAAAATAAAAGTGCACCTGGAGGCAGAATGATGTCACTAGAATATTTTAGATTTTTTTAGAAACTTTTGTCAATGGCCACTGGGACTCATTCACCAAGCATGGTGAATCAGTCCTGCTGCTAGTGAAATCTTCCAGAAACCTGTTTCTGACTGCCAGGAGTTGAAATCTCAGAAAATCAATTTTTAGGCCTATAGGTGGGACTCATTCGCCATGGGTAGCGAATCAGCCCACCTACAAAAAATTGGAAAATCAGAGGAAGATTATGTGGAGTTAGATCTACAATTATGTCTCCTACAAGTCTCTGCTTCTGAAATTGCCGGAATTAGGTATGGAAATGACTTTTTGTTGATGTCTTGACTTGAATGAAGAGAATAAGATGAATTGAATGAATTTTCAACTTGATTTACAATGATTTCCAAGCTTCCAAAGGACTTAAATCTACAAACACACAAGAAGGAGAAAAGAAATGTTGATTGTTAAGGCATGGGGGTTTGCCTTGGTCAAACCCCTTTTTAGGTAATTAAACCAAATTGATGAAATAAAGGAATAAAACATGTAATAATGGAAATTATCACCTTTCAATGATGATTGATCTTGTAAGTCTACAACAATACATGTAGAATCAACCCTTGAATTCTTTAGAATGCTAACTTGAATACTTCTAATGGAGAAACCCTAAGTTGCTTGACTTGAAATGGAAAGTAGATGATGAATTCAAGATGAGAGATGTAATAATGAGCAAGAGATATGTAAAATGAGGGTAAAAATACTTATTTATAGACAAGTGTGCCTTAGTACCCAATAATACCTCATCACAGGCCTACACCAAGTGAAAATAAACTTTAAATTTCACTTTTTCTCGCTCAAGGGTCAAAATGGGGGGCCAAATAGGACTCATTCGCCACACATGGCAAATGGGTCCCACCTGGATGGGACTGATTCGCCATGCATGGAAAATGGGTCCCACAGGGGCCATTACGACACCTAAGAAGCCAAGGAACTAGGAAATAAGGTTTAAAATTCCATCTTGTCAGGTGCTTGATCAATTAAAGCCTCAAGATGCATAATATGGGTCAATTAAGACCTATTAGTGATGATGTAAATGTTGAATAGGGCTTGGGACACATAAATCAATGTGAAAGTGTAATTAAATACACTTTACAACACTAAAATTAGGTCCACATAGCCTAGGAATACACAAGAACCAATGTGAATGTGTAAATAACATTAGAACACTAGTTTATCATTAAGTTTACATTAAGAACCTTCTAGATTGATGTAATAATGTTATTGAACACATTTTATAATGGAGAAATAAGTTAATTAAGTCTAGAAAAGTGTGAAAGTCCTTTACAATACTTTACAACAAGACGTCATTAAAAGCATGCTATTTGATTTGCAAGTGTCCAAGACCTAGTGTGGACACATAAAATACCTCACAACACTAGATTAGGGCCTCATTAAGTCCAATTAACCCCATGTCAAGCAACGGGTCCATTTTTCTACGGCACATTTAGCCCGCACTTTAGTGAGAGGATGAACTTACTTCAAACTCACACTAAAGTAGACATTCAAGAGATATCCACATATACGCCAAGCCCCCGAGATACAAAATAATGCAAAGGCAAGATGGAAAGAAAGATAAGATGGAAAATATGTACTCACTTTGGGCCCATAGAACTTTAGGTCATCCGCAGGGTGAGAAGGGCCAAAAAGAAAAAGGTGAGAAACATACGCTAATTGGTATGCACTCACAAAACACAAAAGTGGCTATGGGGAAAATTCATGCCGCTAGTTGGGCTTCCCGCTCAACCATGTTAAAGCTATACCCATTTGATAACTTTAACAAGGTGCCACAAAGAAAAATGCCATAAAAAAAAGACAAGGATACCACAATCATGCAAGTTGCGTTATGCAAGGTGGAAAAAAGATATGCAAGATGTAAAAGTGCAAAAATGTAATGTAAAAATATGTTTAAAGGAGTCTTGTTAAGTTTATGAAAGGTCAATCACTTAGGGAACATTGTGTCTAATGTCTCCAAGAGAGGACCAATCAAAGAATAGTATATTCATAACTTAGGGGATGCAGTGTGTTGCATCAAACCACAAAGAGGAATGTAATATGCTTAGAAAGATCACGCTTATGAAGGAAATCACACCCAATGTCATCCACAAAGTGACAAACACATCACATAAACGAAAAGGCTACACTAAGAAGCATGAATGCACAATAAAATGATGGTAATGTATGCCCCCCACTTTAAAGGAATTGTGACACAACATTTTGTGAGCAATTACTTGAAAGTAGAGAAGAAAGAAACAAAAACAAAGAAAACAAGACATGAGAGCCAACCTAGAAAGCTCTATGCCAAGTCATATGTTTCGAAGGTAGGCTACGTCATGTCGAGGAAAAACAAAGAAAGGTTGTATGTCACATGCGAGTCAATCTTTAGAAATGTCATTCACATCTCAAGCTTGCTCTTATATGTTCATGAAAGGTTAACGACAAGTCAAAAGAGACAATGACAAGTGACATATAAAGGATAAGGTTGTCTAACCCTTTGCCCCCCACTTAGTGTAGGAAAAAGGTGAGCCTAAAGTGGATGACGGTATGCTGCTCCTCGCAATGGATGAAGAACATGTGATAGTGAGTATGCTATGATCCTACAACTATGGCATGGCAAGGAGCAGAAACTAATGTTATTTATGTGGATAAGCAAACAAAGTTTTGGCCTGGTTGTCTTTGATTGTATATACTTTGGTACATATGTGAGCTAGATCATTGTAAGTTGGTTGGTATGAAACATTATTCTTAGGTGAGTAAAGGATGAGTTGGGATTGTTGTTGAGTTGTTTGTTTGTGTGATGGTGGTGAGTTTGTATTCCTAAGGAAGACATATCATTTGTGTGTACCATGATAGGCTCCCTAGTAGGAGAGTTGTTAGGATAACGAAAATCCAAATTTTCTTGACATTCAAGGAATTGTTCATCTAAAATATCATCATCGTAGGTAAGGGAGCTATCCATGGTTGAATTGTCTTTGTCTATTATGTTTTCCCACATAAGATTCTCATGATTGTCATTGTGTAACACCATAATATCATCTTCACTAATAGGAGAGATTTTAGGAGAGGGGAAATTGTCTTGTGCCATAACATCTACCCTAGTAGGAGAGCTTTCAAGAGGTTCATCACATGTCATGGTTATATGTTGTAAAGAAGCTTCATCACAAATAGGGGAGTCATGAAGGGAAGGACAACTAAGATTTTCATGTGTGTCAATGATTGTATCTTCTTGTTCAAATAGAACCTTCCAATTGTTAGGAACATTAGGAAGGAGATAAATAATGTTATAATTCTCAAACATTGGGTTTCTTGATACCAACATATTCTCCTCACAAATGTGTTGGGCATGATCATTCATAAAAGTATTGTCACAAATAGGGGAAGTGTTGGGAGATGAATGGAGACTAGGTAAAGTGGTGGCAATGCATTCATCTACTATTGTTATACTATCTTCCCAAGGGGAATGAGGAGAAGGACGAACAAGACCCTCATGATGCTCAATGATTGTACCTTCTTTGGCCAAGATATCTTCGTCACTAAAAGGAAAGGTATCAAGAGAAGGAAAATTATGATCATCATGTTTATCAATGTTTGTATTCTCTTCTAACACATCATCTGCACAAAGAGAAGAGATAGGAGAGAGGGAAAGTTTAAGACAAGGGGTAGCATTTTCAGTCTCTTGCACTAAGAGACTATCATAACTAGGGAATACATTGAATGAAGAACTTGAATGTTTGTTAACTAGCTTTTTTTGTGCAAATTTGGAAAAGGTTGAAACTAACATTTTGAAAGAACAATCTATGCTAACTCAAAATGCAATGTAGAAGTCTGAAATGAAATGCAATTGTCAAGTGACTGATTACGCTATCAGAATGCAAATGTGAAATTTAAAATATGCATGAAATGAGCTAATTTGGATTAGTTTTGATAAAATGAATGCTACAGAAATGCAATTGACTGATATATACAGGTTAAGGCACCAATCAAAAGCCTAAAAACCAATTTCTGAATTTTGTAAAGTGTTGTTTCAGGGGTCAAAAAGGACTGATTCGCCCAAGGTGGTGAATGAGTCCTAGTATGGAATTTTTTCAAGTTTTTCAGAAATTTCAAAATGATTTGTAGGAATTCTAAGAGCCAATACACAGACTTAAATGAAAAATGCATAATTTCAACAAATCTAAATGAATTTAGATGCTATAGATGCAACCTAAATGCACTTTTTATGAATGCAAGTTTTAAAACCTAGCATGCAAATGAATCATGCAAATCCTAATGCAAGCTAGATCTATAATGAAAGACACCAAATCAGAAGAAAAAAAAAGTATTCAAAAAGTCAGGTTCACCAAAATGTGACATAGATTTTGGGAACCAATAATGCTTGCTCTCTTCCTAAGATTTTTCACCTAGAAAGAGAGATTTAGGTCCCAAAATGCTTATTTAACACTCAAATTAGGATGTGTATGATATTGTATGAGCTAAATGGAATGATCTAAGTGCAGTTAAGCTATGAAATTGATCAAACATGAATGAAAAATCTAAGAATTATAACTTGTTTAAAAACACATTGTGCATTGCTAAAATGAGCTAAATAGATGAAATATGCAAAACAGAAAGAGATGGATAAAATCAAAGTGCACCTGGAGGTAGAATGATGTCACTGGAATATTTTGGAATATTTTAGATTTTTTTTTCAATGGCCACTGGAACTCATTCGCCAAGCATGGTGAATCAGTCCTGCTGCTGGTGAAATCTTCCGGAAACCTATTTTTGACTATCGGGAGCTGAAATCTTAGAAAATCAATTTTCAGGCCTACAGGTGGGACTCATTCGCCATGGATGGTGAATCATTCCACCTATAGAAATCTATAAAATTAGAGGAAGATTTTGTGGAGTTAGATTTGTAATTCTATCTCCTACAGGTCTCTGCTTCTGAAACTGTCAGAATCGGGTCTAAAAATGACTTTTTGTTGATGTATTGACTTGAATGAAGAGAAGAAGATGACTTGAATGACTTTTCAACTTGATTTACAATGATTTCCAAGTTTCCAAAGGACCTAAATCTGAAAACACACAAGAAGGAGAAAATAAATGTTGATTGTTAAGGCATGGGGGTTTGCCTTGGCCAAACCCCTTTTTAGGTAATTAAACCAAATTGATGAAATAAAGGAATGAAACATGTAATAATGGAAATGATTACCTTTAAATGATGATTGATCTTGTAAGTCTGTAATAATACATGTAGAATCATCCCTTGAATGCTTTAGAATGCTAACTTGAAGACTTCTAATGGAGAAACCCTAAGTTGCTTGACTTGAAATAGAAAGTAGATGATGAATTCAAGATGAGAGATGTAAGAATGAGCAAGATATATGTAAAATGAGGGTAAAAATACTTATTTATAGATAAGTGTGCCTTAGTACCCGATAATACCTCATCACAGGTCGACATTAAGTGAAAATAAACTTTAAATTTCACTTTTTCCCACTCAAGGGTCAAAATGGGGGCCAGATAGGACTCATTCACCACACATGGAAAATGGGTCCCACCTAGATGGGACTGATTTTCAATGCATGGCGAATGGGTCCCATAGGGGCCATTCCAACACCTAAGAAGCCAAGGAACTAGGAAATAAGGTTTAAAATTCCATCTTATCGGGTGTTTGATCAATTAAAGCCTCAAGATGCACAATATGGGTCAATTAAGACCTATTAGTGATGATGTAAATGTTGAATAGGGCTTGGGACACATAAATCAATGTGAAAGTGTAATTAAATACACTTTACAATACTAAAATTAGGTCCACATAGCCTGGGAATACACAAGAACCAATGTGAATGTGTAAATCACATTAGAACACTAGTTTATCATTAAGTTTGCATTAAGAACTTTCTAGATTGATGTAATAATGTTATTGAACACATTTTATAATGTAGAAATAAATTAATTAAGTCTAGAAAAACGTGAAAGTCCTTTACAAGACTTTACAACAAGACGTCATTAAAAGCATGCTATTTGATTTGCAAGGGTCCAAGACCTAGTGTGGATGCATAAAATACCTCACAACACTAGATTAGGGCCTCATTAAGTCCAATTAACCCCATGTCAAGCAACGGGTCCATTTTTCTATGACACATATATTTAAACTCAATGAGGCGTAATCCAAAAGGCATTTCCATTTATATCAATAATTGAAGGTTAGTTTTTACAAGAGAGGGCGGTGCAAGCTGGTACCCATCTATGGCCTCATGGTTCCATTTCATGCAGCCACCATCAAGAGTGTTACAGGACAACAAGATGGAGGGAATTCTTATATAAGAATAAATTTCAATGTTCTAGGTGTCGACTTTAATGCCAACTACCTTCCAACATTGAAATTCCCTAACAATATTTATGTTAAGGAAATTTCCTGTAGATCTAGGAATTTAAAGCACATCAACCATGCGGTGCAGATGATTAATTCCCACAGACGGTCTGTAGCAAAGAAAGAGTCTGAAAAGGCAGAGAGAGCTACGCTGGTGACTCAGGATAAACTTTAGCTTTCAAAGACAAAGTTGATTAAGTTGGCAGACTTGTGGATCATACAGATTGCATGCATACAAAATGCATGAAAGGGTAGGTACATAAATATGATGATTGGGAGATAAAAATAGTAACCTCGACCCATCAAGAGGAGAAGGCGGCGACCATGGATAAGAGGATACCCTAAATAAAATTGCATAAACATATGACCTCCCTATGTTGCGCGTTGAGTGACTCTCACAATAAATTTATATATGTATGTAATGAAGGTTTATGAAAGTCCTCGGTTGAACACAGATGATTTAACAAACAGGGCGACACACTACAATTTCAAAGATGAAACAAGGAAGGGTAGAATAAAGAATGAAGATTATAGCTTCGCACATGAAGGCAACAAGTACTTCTAGATACGAGATTTTAACTTAAGACTGTGAGAAATATTGAAACGCGAAACATTTCAACATTTTAAACTAGGACAATTATCTTGTAAAGAAATATGGTGATGTGCTAGTTTAGAAATAAATAACTAGTGTTGAATTAGCTAATATTGGACTCATGAAAAAAACTGATGAATTTACTAATATTTGTTTAATGTAATGATGAATCATGGAAATGATGTGAGCTGGAAAATAACTAGAGATAAAAGATTCACAGCCTCAAGGACTAGAATGATTACCGAGTAAGAACGAAAATGATTTGATAAGCGATTGTATAAACTTCAAGGCAAATACAGTATTCAGACATTCATTTATTTATCATTTTATTGCAAGATTAAATAGAGGCAAGAAAATGTAAGCAATGGAACCTGGGATTATCCGATTGACTGAGCTGAAATTTGATGCCAAGTCTGAGTTCCAAGTAGTAGATTACTAATTCTCCAAAAGCTCCAATAACCTCTCTAGTAATTCAATTCAAGAATCCCCTAAACTTTTCAAGACCCAGAGAAAACAAGTCCAAGAACCAGATATCTTCTAGAAAAAACCCCCAATTCAATATTAGTTTTCAAGAACAAAGTTCAGAGCTTCCCAACTTCCAAGAAGATTTTCAAGAACAGAGAAAACAACTTCCAAAACTAGAAACCCCCACACAACCAAATGAAATTAGTTTCATGGAAAATAATCCAAAATCCCCTCTTCAGTTAACTTCCACTACCTTATTAATTTATTCCCTCCGTAACTGCATTCCACTCCATAAAACTAATTATTTTATTTTATTTTTATAATTTTAACCATATCTCTTGATTACACACAATAATCTCCCATTAATCAAACAATTAGACTATTAATTTATTAATTTAATTCTTCATAAAGTTTGTTTGCACAAACACATTAATAAAATATATATATTATTTAAATATTTCATTTTTAAACAATAAATCTCAATTTATTAAAATTAAATAAATACTTTCATAATATTTAATTTAATTTAGTTCTTTGATTTAATAAAAGGCTTTTATTTTAATTACACCAAGGCCTTTAATTTTGATAACCTTTATTCAACGAAATAATTGAACAAAGCACTAATCATGAGGATAACCCAATGAACATACTGTCAAGCAATACCAAGCCGCAAGCAAACGAAAACAAAATGACAACAACAAAGATGAACCAACACGAATTGACCTTACCGATAGGGTGTGACACACAGATAGTCATCCTTGATGAGGATTATAGCTCAACGTGGGGAATCTGATGCTACCTCCAAATCAACAACCTCCATTGGAATTTAGGTATGCTCAAACTTGAGAAACTAGGCGGAGTCAATGCTTGGTACTTGCAGCCTGTAGCAAATCACACGGTCAAACATGTGCCTAGGGAAAATAGTCAATCACACTATGAAGGGAAAATTGCAGCGTCGCAGGGCACTCGCAAGCGAGTGATGCGGCCTTGTTCCCCTTCACCACTACATCGATGCACAATAAAAAATATAAAATCATGAAATAATATGCATCCAAAACATATAATCTCCATATCAATGATAACTCACATAAACAATTAAACTAATCTGCTAACCATGATATAAGCATAAACATCATATATAATAGTGTCATCAAATATCATCATAACTAAGCATAAAAGTGTCATAGTACCCAAGTGTCATCAACAATATCATAAAGTCCAAGTACATCTAAGTCACTGTCCAAAACCAAAGCAAACTAAGGGGCACTACAAGGTAGTTATAAGCGTCAGTTGGTTGTCAATTGTGTTCTTCTTGACAATTGTCGAGTCTTCTAAAATCATTATGTATTGCGAAGGAGAGTAGTATGATATAGTCAAATTGAATATGATCCTTGGTTGACCATATTTGGTCTTCTTTTGTAATAATTTCATGTTTGAATAAATATATATTTTATACATGTATCTAGTATGCATTGTCATTTCTATTATTAAATCATGTATTTAATTTATCAAGTAGAGCAGTAAACAGTAGTGGGGCTACACATAACTATATAGATGCATATTTGGTTTCTGGTAAAAGGTTAGATACAAAATAATTTGGAGGGTTTAATGTCATGGTTGCAAATAGTCATATCATTCCTTGTAGGAAGCAAATACAACAACTTGACTTATCCCTTGGAAGGCATCAAATCAAGGATAACCTCTATGTTGTTGGGATAGGAGAAGCAGACATACTCTTGGGTGTGCAATGGTTGCACTCACTTTGGGGAATTTACTCAAAACTACCAAACAATGGAGTTGAATTTCAAGGTGGATGGAAGGAGGTGATACTCAAGGAATATTGAATGGAGCCCTAAGCATGGTTGAAGTGAAAAGAATGGAGGTTAGTATTTGAGTAAACTAAGCCACTAAATGCATGGAGATAATCTATGATCCACTCCAAGATAAGATACATCGTTATGATTGGTCTATTTTGTATATGTTCATTTTGGAACATTGAAGGTGAGATATTGGAAAAATGGGATCTTTGGGTTAACAATCACCAACTTAGCAAAGAGAAGTTTGGATAGTAAAAATGATGGACCAAGAGACACCTTGAATAGTATCTCTGATCTCATTAATATTTTATTTGTAGCCATAAAAGTGTCTTTCACCGCATAGTGGAAGGATTTCCAGTCAAGCATCTTGTTGGTGGTTTGGGTAGCTAGTATATCATGGTGATCTCCAACCATTACAATCACTGTTTCGGGCATGTTATGATGCTTCCACAAATCACTTTGGTAATTATATAATACGTTGATTATTTTTAATCTTAACAATTTAGAAGCGAGAGGACAAACCATAGACTCTAATTCCTAAGGAGGGAAATAGGGGTCTAGTCTGTTCTAATTTAGAGCGAATTGCACTTGAATTTACATTTCTCTCCTTGAATGTTTTATTTAATGTGTCGTGCTATCTAGGATGTTGATCATAAAAAATGGGCATAGTTTGCAGGAATTAAAAATCATTTATGGATATGTACTCTTTAGAGCAGCAACAACATTAATTCCTTGAACGATGGACAATAGTAAAAGAGACTGGAAGACACAACATTTAGACCATGTGGCATGTAAATAACCAAAGGGAAATGAACAAACAAAATGATTTTGATCGTCTTGCATACTTTAAGGAGTTTGAACCATTGATCGTGGAAAGAAGATCGATACATCTCAAATAGGATATGCCTTCGACATATATATATATATATATATATATATATATAAAATTAAAAATAAACAACTTGTAATAAATAATCATTTTAATAAATAACAATTTTATATTAACAAGTGCCCTGTAGTGGCTAGTATTTTCCTTTATAGTATTGTAATTATTGTTTTCTAAATTTGAAAAAATTAAATGTAAGTTTTATTAATGTGATTAAAAATAAATGTACGTTTTGTTAATTATAGTGTTTTAATATTGTTAATTAGTTTTTTGCATGACCTAATCCTAACCCTAACCCTAAACATAATCCTAACCCTAACCCTAACCCTAACCCTAAAAATAATTTTAAACCATTATCCTAATCATGGACCTATCTCTAACCCTAACTATGGTTGTAACACTATCTATAACTATAAACCTAATTTTAATCACTAACTTTTAAATAAATAATATAATAAATGCTATATTACTAATATATTTGGAGAGATGGAGAGGGATAGTTAGAGAGGAAGAGATAAAGAGATAAATAGGAAGAGGAAAAGAGAGAGATAGAGATATATGGAAAGATAGAGTGATATATAGATAGAGATATAAGGAGATGTAGACAGAGGGGGAGAGGGAGAGAGATAAAGAGAGAAAAATAGAGAGAAGTAGAGAGACAAATATATCCTACCTTCCTCTATTTGTCTATCTCTCTATTTGACTGTTTATCTCTCCCCCTCTCCCCCTCTCTCTATATCTCCTTATATCTCTATCTCTCTATCTCTATATCACTCTATCTCACTATCAATATCTATCAATATCTCTCTTTACCTCTCCCACTCCCTCTCCCTCTTCCTCTATATCTCTCTATTTCTTCCTCTCTATCTTTCCCTCTCTCCTTGTTGTAAGCATAACATTAGCCTATTGATAACAGAGCCTAATTATCTTCCTAAATCAAAGGTTTTGTTTCAATTGTGTTTCAATCCTTGTAAGTGATTGCATAATTGCTAAATGATCTACCATTAGATCTTGTGTATTACACAAATGTATGCAAAAAATGGACCAATTTTTTCCATAATTAACCTTCCACACCTCTTCGGCATACCCATTGCACACCAAGGTGCGATTGCTAGTATTTAAATATATATATATATATATATCCTATTAAATTAATGAAAGTAACGTTTATTTATTTTAGAAAGATTTAATGAAATGACTTTAAAAAGGGAAAAGTGAAAAATCATTCTTTAATAAAATGTAAAATTTACCTTGTTTTAAGGGGAATAATCATGGCAAAATGATGAAGAGACCAAGCCACTCATAGGGCCCTAGGGTTTCAAGGCTATGGTGGTTCACAAGAGCAATGACCTTTTAGGCGGAGAAATAGGGAGAGCTATCATAATAAGGCATGGAGACCACCGTCTCAAGCATGGAAGGCTCCGAAAAACCCTATGCGATGCATTTTTGAACCTGGAAATGGAGTTTCATTTCAGAGATCTTCAAATCCAGGAAACAAAAGGGGATTTGTGACTTTGCAAACGGGGAGCCCAAGCATCTTCCAAAAGATTGAACCAAAATTTTGGCATCCACAAACTCAGGATAATACCATGTAGGCAACTAAGGTATGTCCAAACAACATTCATTCCAGAGTAATATCTATGTTAGTAGACAACAATGAATGGGTAGATTTAGTGCGTCTTTATAAGGAAAAAGCCTTTTTTATGAAATGGAGTGGGGCCTAGCCTACTTTTGCAAAAGTTCAAAACTGGTGTGATGATTACTAGGGGAAGGATTGTGTTATGAAAACTCTCCCAAATGGGTATTTTTTGGTAGTATGCCAAATTTATCAAGATGAGGAATGGATTTTAAATAGTGGACTATTTTTGATGGATGGGAAGGGTTTCTACATCAAGGATTGGGTGCAAAATTTTGACCCAGAAAAGGAGAAACTAGAAAAGATCCCAATATGGATACATTTGTATAATCTTCCCCATGAGTATTGGGATTTAGAAACTCTCAAAAGCATAGGCAATAAGTTGGGTGTCTTTGTGAAAGCTGATGAAGCATTGGAAAAAAAGGAGCTCAGTATGTATGCTCATATTTGTATCCTCTGGCAAGCAGTTCATCCTCTTCGAGAGATGGTGGAGTTAAAAATAGGGGAAGAAATTTGACGACAGACAATAGATGTGGAAGAAATGGTGGAATCATGCTCTTTATGCAAAGGGGTAGGTCATGCAACAAGTGAATGTTTAAGGAATGAGAAAGGAAAAGGACTAGCACATAATGCCCTCATAGATTTGTTGATAAATTTAAGCAAAGATTCAAAAAGGGAGGATATGGGGGTGTTGTTGGGAACCCTTATTGACAATCAATGTGGGGTGTACTCCACTAGAAACTTGGGTCTTCGAAATGACAATTTTCAAAGGAAAGAGATAGACCTGTTGTTCGAAACTGGATGCCATCAATACTCACAGCCTGAGGTGGAACTAAAGATACATGGAGGCCAATTCATGTGTTCAGAGGAGAAACAAACAAGTTTTATAGCTTGCAATGATTATGAGACACCCTTGAATGGAGATCCTAAAGGGACTCTAAGAGAGCAAATGGAAAACCCTAACAAAAATATGGGTTTACCCATGTTAGAATAGCCTGTGGAGAATGGGGTGGAAATTGGTGAAGAAGGGATTAGAAACATCAATTCTCTTAGAAAAAATGGAAGAGACTGTTCATCGGGCGAAGATGAGGTTTTTTATAAGGATATTCAAATTTCCCCAATACAAAATCTAGAAAACTCTTTCGAAGAAGTTGGAGTGGAAGAAACTCATTCCAATGAGGAAGAGGGATGTTTTCTAGATGAGAAGGAGGATTTGATTTCAGATGATTTGGGATTGAATGCTTCCTTAAGAAATAAGGATAAAAGAAGGCTAGGGCTATCTTTAGCCTTATCGACAAATGTAAAAGTTGGCAAGAAGAAGAGAAGAGGTGCAAGAACAATAAGAGAACTGTTGAAAATGGTCGGATGTGCGGCGGGTCAAAGCAAATTAAGACCGGAATACAAGTCTTATTGTGGAATGTTAGGAGCTACAATGCCCCTAAAAAATGGAAGTTGATTAAGAGATGCCTTGATCAAACGTGACCTGCTCTTCTTTTGTTATAGAAAACCAAACTAAAAAATGAGGACAATATGTTATTTACGCGCAACTTTAGTAGATGGAGGTTTGCAATGGTTGAGGCTGTGGAGGCATCTGGTGGGTTAGGAGTGTTGTGGGATGACTCAAAGGTAGATGTTCGGGTAATCCAACAAGGAAGTAACTGGAAAGGGCTAAGGGTCTTGTCTAAAATCCTAGATTCTTTGTTTGTAGTGATAAATGTTTATGGACCAAATAGTGTTGCTGGCAAGAAGGCCCTTTGGCAGGAGATCACGAATTTCATGGATGGGGAAAGTGAGTCTCTTAGCTTGTTGGGAGGATATTTTAATGCTATACTCCACCTTGATGATAAGAGAGGTGGATTAGGTTAGGGAAGTAGGGCTCAAAAAGATTTTAGTGATTTTGTCACAGTCAATGGTTTAACTGAGGTTATATTTAGAAAAAGGGACTTTACTTGGACCAACAAGAGGTGTGGTGTTTTACACATTGCTAAAAATTTGGATCATTTCTTCCTGGAAGGAGGTTTGACGGAGGCAAACTGGATGCACAAAGCTAAAATTCTTTTGGTGGCTGGATCAGATCATTACCTGATTAGCATTAATTTCCAAGCTAATGCAACACCAGTAAGATGTCCTTTTAAATTTGAAAAAATGTGGCTTAGAGCGGAAGGTTTTAAGGACTTGGTAAGTGGTTGGTGGAATTCTGCTCTGGTGAGAAATGGCAATAAGGCCTATATCTTTTTCAAAAAACTCCAGTTTCTAAAAGAATGTCTAAAAAGATGGAATCGAGAATCATTCAAAAACATCTTTGTTGAAAAGTTGAAGCTAGAAGAGACTCTGAGCAATCTCCATTCTAAGGTCATCGAGGGAGGGATAACAGATTAGGACTTTGTGTAAGAAAATGCTTTAAATCAAGAATATGCTGAAGTATTGCGAAGGGAGGAGATCTTTTGGTGTCAAAATTCTCAAGAAACATGGCTAAGAGAAGGGGACCGCAACAAAAAAAAATTCCACAATTCAATTAAAGCAAGGAGGATGAGCAATAAGATTTTCTCTATTTTTGACCAGTAGGGTAATATTCTAAGGAATATGGAGGAAATTAATAATGAGGTAGTTTGTTTTTTTAAACATAACACTGTCACTTATTAGGTGTAGGAGGTGGATCAAGAGTTGTGGCATGTTATTCCCAGTTGTGTATCCGAAGAACAAAACAATTTGCTTTTGGAGTCGATAACTATGTTGGAGGTAAAAAAGGCTCTCTTTGGGTTAGGTGGGGATAAGGCCCCTAGACTAGATGGGTTTCTAGCATGTTTTTATCAACAATTATGGGACATTTTTTCTTCTGAGTTATGGGAGGTTATGGAAGAATCGCGGAGATGTAGGTTTGTGTTGAGAGATTTTAACAATGCTTTGATTGCTCTTATTCCAAAAAAAAATGAGATTATCTCTTTTAATGACTTTCGTCCAATCTCCCTTTGCAATACAGTGTATAAAGTTATTTTGAAGGTAATCACAAATAGGTTAAAGTTGGTCTTAAAGTTAGTCATTTCAGAAGAACAAAGTGGTTTTTGTCCGCAAAGATCAATTGTTGAAGGAATTATTATAGCACATGAGGCTATTCATTCAGTAAGGAAGGCTAAGACAAAAAGAATGATCATAAAATTGGACATTCGAAAGGCTTATGATGGGGTGAACTGGTAGTTTTTGTCGGTGTTGAGAAAGTTTGGTTTTAATGTTGCTTGGGTTGATTGGGTGGGGAGTTGTATTAATGCTCCAAGGTTTTCGGTGCTTGTTAATGGAAGCCCTCGGGGTTTTTTTGAGTCCTCGAAAGGTATAAGGCAAGGGGATCCATTATCCCCTTTTCTTTTTATTACGATGGCTGAAGCCTTAGGACAATTGATTGTAAAATATAGGGTGGATGGAAGGTGGAAAGGGATTAAGGTTGCCAGGGGGTTAAACGAATATCCCATCTTCAGTTTGCGGATGATACTTTTCTAATGGGAGAAGCTCCTCTTAGTGAGGCTCGAATTATGAAGCTAACCATTGATTGTTACAACAAGCTCTCAGGACAATGTGTGAATTGGAGGAAGTCAGAAGTTTTTTTCTTTAATACTCTGATAAGGAAGCAAAGAGAAATCAACAGAATTTTGGAGATGAGACCTGGATTACTAACAGGTAAATATCTAGGAACTCCTTTGTTTAGTGGCCCTTGTAAAGTGTCTCTTTGGAAAAATTTGGTTAATTGTTGCTTGCGGAGGATGGATGGGTGGAAGAGCCGATGGTTGACTTCTGTAGGGAAAATTTTAATGTTGAAATCGATGATTTCTGCTATCCCAATTTTTTCAATGATGTGTTTGTTGATTCCGTAAAAGGTTATTAGTACTATTGGGCAGAAAATGAGGAAGTTATTTGGGAATGGGGCATGTGAACAGGATAAGATTGCATTATTGGCATGGGAAAATATTTTTAGGCCTAAAGGTGAAGGAGGAGCAGGCCTATGAATTGGCAGTTATGAATGAAGCCATGGGTGCGAAATTGGTGTGGAGTATGTATTCAAATCCAAATCAACTTTGGGTCAGGATCCTGAAGTCAACATATCTTGACTCTGAAGATAATCATAGAATCTTCACGATTTAAAACCCCCCTAGAAGGTTCGTCAATTTGGAACTTCATAGTGTCCTATAGACCAATTATTGTAGAGCATATTACATGGAAGATTGGAAATGGGTGGATGGAAAATTTTTGGGAGGATTCGTGGGAAGGTTTTCCAGCATTGGCTGAAAATCATCAAGTACTAAATTTGAGGTTAATTTTTATGCAACATTGGGGTAGTAGAGTTGGGGACTATTTGGAGCGAAAGCAAGGTGCTAATGGTGAAGAGTGGGTTTGGAAGGATATTAGCCAATTGGGGCTAGCGATAGATCAACACTCTTTAATGAAGGAGATTTTTTCTCGTAGGAGGGTGCTTCTAAATAGTGGTGAGGACAAGGTGGTGTGGTGTGGAGCTTTTAATGGAAGCTATTTTGTTAAACTTGGGTATCCATTTCTTGATTCTAGAGGGTAGGAAGAAGTATGGCCATCTCATTTATTCTGGAGCAAGGAGTGTTTTCCGAAGGCGGGAACGTTTTCCTGGCTTGCCTTTCAAGGCCAACTACTCACAAGAGAACGTAGGAAAAGGCTGGGGCTTGTAGGGCCTTCATGTTGTATCATGTGTGAACGAGGCGAGGAATTATTGGATCACCTCTTGCTCCAATGCGATATTGCTTCCCATTGCTGGAATATGGTTCAGGGTAAGTTAGGTTGGCAAGGCCCTCTACCGAAATCTTTGAAGCAACATTTCATTTGTTGGCCACGATGGTCTAGTAGATCCACACTTTCATGCATTTGGAATGTTTGTCCTTTTGTAGTAGTATGGGAGATTTGGAAGGAGAGGAATAGGAGGTTATTCCAGGAAAAGATAGAACAGTTGGATAGAATTTGTTTCAGAATAAATCACTCTATTGAAGAAATTGTGGGAGTCACAACATCCAGATACTTTAAGCCTAAGGTACCATACACGGCTTAGGATAAGCACTTTCAAGTGCAGTGGCCAGGGATCAAGATCCAACCTATTAAGGGGTTGTGTTGGGTGAGTTCGACTCCTGAAGCTAGTGAAGCAGTAAAATGGATACAACCAGAGGATGGATGGACCAAGATAAATTTTGATGGGGCTTAAAAAGGAAACCCAAGGCCATCGGGGATAGGGTGTGTGGCTAGGGATAGTAATGGAAGCATTTTGATGTTGGAAGCAAAAAGAATTTGGGAAGGGACTAATAACATGGCGAAAGCAATGGCAGCGCTTCAAACTATTAAACTTGGGAGGAAGATGGGAGTTAGAAATTTGCATTTGGAAGGTGACTCCCTCATTACTGTGAATGCCATCATGGAAGGCACAACACAAGCATGGAATCTATAGAAATACATATATGCCATACATGAGATGTTAACCTCCTTTGAATGCTTTAAGGTGACACATACTCAGAGGCAGGGTAATGAGGAGGCAGATGTGCTATCCAAATGGGTGTTGACATTTGCAGCTAAAGGGGAGGAACGAATGGAGGATTTTCAAAATATCCCCCTCTCAGAAGATCATCCTTAATGGGTGAGGGTAGTAGGAGTTCTAAATGCAAATTTTGTCAAAAGAGAGGAAGGTCTTTCGGTAAGAGTGGGTGTTGAGGATGAAGTGCTTGAACTTCAGGAAGAGAATTGGTGAGTGAGCAGCAACATTTAGGACAGGAGGTGAGAGATGTTTTTGAACACAAGGAAGGATCAATTTTGTGGTGTTGGCTTGACAGATGGTGGTGGTAGTACCTTGTGGTTGTGATGGTTGGTGGTGTATTTTTGTAATGGGCCTGGGAAAATAGAAATTCTAAAACTTTAATGATTATGGCCTTTTTGTGTGAACGACCAATTTTTTTTTTTGAATGTTTATTTTCGTAGTGTTGGTGTAATACCCCTCATGTTGTCATTTTTTGATACTTTTCTCATATTTTGTTGTGGAACCGAGACAACAATGGTGATTGTTTCACCTGTTTGACTTGTGTGTTTTGCTTGGATGCTCATGATACTGTTTTATGATGTTGATGATATAATGATGCATAGTGTTCGTCTTTATCTAGTTATGCAGTATTGTGTGGTTATGTAAATTAATTAATGCTCGCTTCATGATATTTATGATGATGTGTTACTGTTTGGAATCATGGTGAGAGGATGATGTAGCATCACTCGCGAGTGAGTGCCCTGCTATGTTGTGACTCCTTCTCACGATGTGCATGCGATTGGATATACATGTTGCTTAACATTTGGTTTGATGCAAGATGCAAGTACCGGACATTGACTCCACCCGCACTGTCAGGTCTTAGCATGCCCTATAAACCCAATGGTATGATGTGGAAATCTGAGTTGACAAGAAGTCCCTTGTCCTAGTCCGTCAACCCATCACTGTGTCTGACGACGTCATTTGTTTGCGACCTTGTTCTCATTTTTGTATCACTCTGTTTGAGTCGTTTGTTTTAATTGCTTATTTAATGTTGTTTTATTTTGTCGTTCAAGTTAATTGGTTAATTAATGTGTTTCAATTATTTGGCATGGTCAAGGTTCATTGTCATTTTGGGTTATGTTGCTCGTAATTGTAATGTGATTTAATTAAAGTATTAAATCAAATTGTTAAATTATTAAGATTATTTTATTAATTAATTATTAATTAATTTAAGGGGATAATAATTTAATAAGCTTATATTATTCCTTTATTAAAGATGAAAAAAAACACACAAATAAAACATAAATTTATATTTATAAACAATATTTATTTTAAATTTAATTGAGTTTATTTATAAATTTAAAATATCAGGATAAAAAGGTATTGAATAAAATATCAAAATAGATTTTTTAATGGATATTATATTTGGAAAGATAAATTCTTTAAAAAAAATAATAATAATTAAGGGAATTACGAACATTAATGATTTAATTAATTTAAATAGTGTGAACTATTAATAATCGGTAAAGTATTAAAATATGGGTGAAAATTATTATCCGAAGTTTAAAAAAATCCATAGTGGAGTTAGGTTTATAATTTTACTAAATTGAGAGATTTACCAATAGGTGGTTAAATGGGGAGAAAGGGGAATTGCCGGGTGTTGAAAATGAATTTTGTAAATTAGCCACCTATCTTGTTTGTCTTTCGATAAACTTTAAAGTTTCTCCTTAATTTATTTTGGGAAAAGGCAGGTGAAAAGAGAAACGAGAATTTAAAACAAAACAAAAAAAAATTACTGTAAATTGTGCGGAGGTAAAAGTAAAAAGAGTTTTCTACAGAGAGAATTTGGGATTTGCCGCTTATCGTCTCCATCTTCGGTTGCAAAATTTTAGGTATGGGAGTGCCTTAATTTCCTGCATTAGGTTGTTAATTTTTACTTGAGGTCACTTACCAAGGTCTCAATAATTTTCTTTGGGAAACCTGTATGCAGATAGATAATTTTTGTTGCTACAATTTATTTCACCATGAAACAATTCTATTTTTTTTTGTTCGCTTGTTAAATAGAAGTGCTAGTTCTGTGGTTTCAATCTAATAGTCGATTCTTGGAACCTTTTTATCCTAAGAATGCCTCTATAGGAGAATCAATATGATAGTGATGAATTTTGACATACATATTGATAGATATAAGTTGTATAGCAGAAATACATATGTACAACACTTTGTTGTACTGGTTGCAAAATTAAAGCTATATTAGGTAGTCTTCTCGTATCTTGACTGTGCACATTATGGCATTCCCTTCCAAGTTGTATTACTCACTCCCTTTCAAGCTCACCTCCCTCAACCCACCTCACACGTCCTGTTGCAAAGCTCCTATTTTGGCACAGGAAGAGAGGATGTTGGGAAGGGTTGCAAAATTTTAATTGGACCTACTTATGATTTCCAAGGCCTCTGCAACAAATCCATTGTGTATATCCTGCAAGGAATGAGACCAAGTCTCTTTTGGGTATTTTGTCAAACATTTCATGTGCCTTCTCTATGCTTCCACGTTTTGCATACATGTCTACCAGAGCACTTGCAATTACAATTTCTAACAAAAATCCCCCTTCTATCATGCTTTGATGAATGGACATACTGTTGATTTTTGTAGCTCGAAAGGTGGGATATGGATTTGTTTTAAAGCAGCTTGAGTTGGATATGCTTTAAATCACTTTAAAGCGACTCAAGATTAGATATGCTTTAAAACAATTCGAGTTGGATTTTTAGCAACAACAGGATTTTTATTCTTTAATAGAATGTTTTTGAGTTTGTGAGGATAAGATAAATCCAATTGTGATTTTATGTGTAATTAAAGCCAAAGAAAGCAAGGAAAGATTCTTTCCTTGCACGCTAAGTAAAGCAACTAGGCTCTATAAATGTAAGATTGTTGTAGCAAACTCATATTGTATTTTCGAAAGAAAAGTTTGTTGTTAGGCTGAATAGAAGATCCAACATTTGCAGGTTTTTCCCCGCATTGGGGTTTCCTGGGTATATCTGTGTTATTGTCTATTTGTGATTGGCTTCATGTTATTTTTGCTTCCGCTGTTATTAGTTGTTAATTAACCTAGTTGTGTTAATTGTTATAAATCAGATTTCTTTCTGTGAATTTATTGTGCAATTAATCTGTTGTTGGGTTATAGAAATTAACATGGTATCAGAGCTCTAAACTCTGAATACAAAGCCAAGATTTGTGACGCAGATTTCAAGAAAAAAAAATCATCATATTTTCGTCTCCAGTTATTTTTGTGGCTATGGCAACCAACGTTCGATACGAGGACAGGCTTAAGGGTGCGTCTAACTTCTTGTAGTGGAAGGTTCAGATTACATCTGTTCTCAAGGAGAACAGGCTGTGGATCTATGCTAGTACAAAAGTGACACCACCAACAAATGATCTTGTTGCCTTAGATTCGCATGAAGTCAAAGAGGCCAAGGCTCAGAGGATTATCCTAGGAGTAAGAGATCATTTAATTCCTCATTTATCGGGGAAAGACATTGCCAAGGAGATGTGGGATACACTCACAAAACTTTATTAGAGCGACTATCAGAGTTGTAAGATGATGCTCAAGGACAAATTGCATAATACCAAGATGTCCAAAGGCGAGAGTGTGACCTCTTACTTGTCCAAACTGACACAGGTCAGGGATGAGCTTGTTGTTGTTGGAGAGACAATTAATGAAGATGAGTTGGTGCATATAGCCTTGAATTGTTTTGCAAAGCACTGGGAAGTGTTTGTCAAGTGTGTTGTCGGCATAGATCGACTACCTAATTGGGAAAGACTTTGGGATGATTTTGTTTAGGAGGAGATCCATGAAGGTGCTCATCGGGGAGATCAGACGAAGAAGGGTCAAGATGAAGAAAATCTTGCTCTTGCAAGCAAGGGTAAGAAGAAGTCCAATAAAGAGCAATTAGAAGGTTCTTCTTCCAAGAGTGGGAAGAAGAAAGATCTGAGCAAGATTAAATGTTTTTGCTGCCATTAGATGGGTCACTATGCCAGTCAATGTCCGAATAAGAAAAATAAGGACAAGCAGAAGAAGCATTTTGCTGCTACAGCAGAGGTGGATGAGTTTGCATCACAATTTGAGAATGAGTTTTCACTCATTTCCTGTCTCTCAAGTTCAATTGCCAATAGGGTATGGTATATTGACAGTGGGGCTTCTCACCACATGATGGGAGTCAGAGAATGTTTCACCAAGTTGGATTTCTATATTGAGCTCGGAGACAATGCCAAGTACCATGCAACTGGTATTGGCACTGTCAAGTTTCAGAGGGAGTCTGGCAAACCTTTGGTTGTGGAGGATGTGTTGTATGTCCCTGGCATGACAAAGAATTTAATCTCAGTTTCTGCTTTGGAAGACAAGGGTTACATCGTGACCTTTGAGAAGGGAAAAGTCTATATTCGTCCCAAAGATTCCAAGATTGCAAAAGTGATTGGAGTCAGGCATGGCAGCTTGTTTCGGTTATAGTTCGAGCTAGCGCATGCGTTGGTTAGTAGTTGTAAAGGGATAGGAGAATTGTGGCACAGGAGGATGGCTCACCTTCACCATGGAGCACTTAATATTCTTAAAGAAATAGTGACGGGGCTGCCTAAGATGAAGACAAAAAAGCATGAGGTGTGCAAGGGTTGTGCTCTTGGGAAATATGCCAAGACCAGTTTTCCAAGTAGCGACACTAGATCCGAAGGGATTTTGGATCTTGTACATTCAGATGTGTGTGGGCCCATGTCAACAACATCCTTGAATGGATATGAGTATTATGTTACCTTCATTGATGATTTCTCCAGGAAGACATGGATATATTTCATGAAGAATAAAGATGAGGTCTTCAATAGGTTCAAAGAGTTTAAGGCTCTCGTGGAGAACCAAACTGGGAAGAAGATCAAGATACTGAGGTCTGATAATGGAGGCGAGTATAACTCGAATTCCTTCAAAGATTTTTGTGCTCAGGAAGGTATCAAGAAAGAGTTGACAGTTCCATACAACCCTCAACAAAATGGGGTTGTTGAACGGAAGAATAGAGCTATAATTGGAGCAGCCAAGGCCATGCTTCATGATTAGGATCTGCCTTGGTTCTTATGGGCAGAATCTTGCAACACAATTGTGTATTTGCAGAATAGGAGCCCTCACAAAGTGTTGGGCAAGTTGACTCTAGAAGAGGCGTTCTCTGGTAAGAAACCAGACTTGGGGCACATTCGCATCTTTGGATGCCTTGTGTATTGTCACATTCCTGTTGAGAAGAGAACCAAGTTGGAACCTACTGCAAAGAAGGGTATCCTTGTTGGGTACAGTGAAACTTCTAAGGCTTATCGGGTTTACATTCCTACTCTCAGGAAAACAATTGTTCGCAGAGATGTGAAGTTCGAGGAAGAGAGGGCTCTTCAGAAATCTAGCAACTTGATGAATGAGGGGGAGCAATCACCCATAGTTGAGGCAACACAATTTCCTCAAACTTTAGTCACGCAAGTTGGAGAGTAGAGCGAGTAGGCCAAGCAGGGTGATTAGAAGGAGGAATCAATAATTCCTTAGCCTCAAATTCCTATTACAGATAAGAGGAGAAATAGGGCAGCTGAGCAGACATTGAGAGAGGCTCAAGAATATGTAGGTGATCCTCAAGATTCAGTCAGACAAAGAAGCGCTCCCAGACGTTATTCTGAGTATGTGGCACTTATGAGTGAATTAATTAAAGTAGAGCCTTCCAGCTTTCAGGAGGAATCCAAGCACCAAGTGTGGAGAGATTCCATGGTGGAAAAGTATTCTTCCATCATGAAGAACAGTGTGTGGGAGGTAGTACCACGACTAGAAGATAAGTCTATGGTGGGCTCAAGATGGTTGTATAAGATTAAGCATGCTGTAAATGGTAGTGTGGAAAAGTTCAAAGCCCGGTTTGTGGCTAAGGGGTTTTCTCAGAAGGAAGGAGTCGACTATGACGAGACTTTCGCTCCAGTAGCCAGGTACTCATCCATAAGAGCTATCATTTCTATAGCAGCACAAATGGGTTGGAGGACTCACCAGATGGATGTAAAGACGGCCTTCCTCAATGGAGTGATTGAGGAAGAGATTTACATAGAGCAACCAAAGGATTTGAAGCACATGAGAGGGATTCTCATGTATGCAGGTGGAAAAGAGCACTGTATGGACTCAAGTAGGCTCCCAGGGTGTGGTATTCACGTATTGACAGTTACTTGCAGAGTGTGGGCTTCATCAAGAGTGAGGCGGATCCGAACCTGTACTATGTTCAGGTGAAGGGTGAACTTCTCATATTGTTGTTATATGTTGATGACCTATTTCTCACAGGGTCAGAGGAGCTCATAGCACACTGCAAGCGGGATCTTGCAGGAGAGTTTGAGATGAAATACTTGGGGTTGATGCACTACTTTCTGGGATTGGAGTTGTGGCAGAAAGAGGGAGAGATCTTCCTTGGACAAGGGAAGTACTTAATTGATATCTTGAAGCGATTTAGAATAGAGAATTGTAAGCCTATGTCAACGCCACTTGTGACCAATTGGAAGAAGATTGATGCTTCTAGATCAGAGGTAGTGGACCCGACTTTATACAGACAGTTGATAGGCTCTCTTATGTATCTAGTCAACACCAGGCCAGACATTTGTTTTGCAGTGAACTCACTCAGTCAGTTTATGGTGGAACCTAAACGTGTGCACTAGATAGCTGCAAAGCATGTTTTGAGATATCTTCGAGGCACAGTTGATTATGGGTTGAAGTATGTTCAGCAGGATGGAGTGAAGCTCGAGGGGTTTACCGATGCAGATTGGGCAGGCAGTACAGCTGATCAGAAGAGCACTTCAGGGTGCAGTTTCAGTTTGGGATCAAGAGCAGTCTCTTGGTACAGCAGGAAACAAAAGTTAGTTGCGTTGAGTTCTGTAGAGGCCGAGTATATGGCAGCCAGTATGGCTACATGTGAGGCTATCTAGCTTTAGAAACTTCTAACTGGGCTCTTTGATCAGGAGCTAGATCCTACAGTCATTTACTGTGATAATCATAATTGTATCAAACTCTTTGAGAATCCAATGTTTCATGACAAGTCAAAGCACATTGAGATCAAGTACCACTTCATCAGAAATTGTGTGGAGAAGGGGATAGGGAAGCTCAATTACATTCCTACAGACGAACAATAGTAGATATCTTGACGAAGGCCTTGATGAAGAGCAAGTTTGAATTCTTCAGGGATAAGTTGGGTGTTGTGTAGAACACCTTCCTCGCTAAGAGGGAGTGTTGATTTTTGTAGCTCGAAAGGTGGGATATGGATTTGTTTTAAAGCAACTTGAGTTGGATATGCTTTAAATCACTTTAAAGCAACTCAAGATTAGATATGCTTTAAAACAATTTGAGTTGGATTTTTAGCAACAACATGATTTTTATTCTTTAATAGAATGTTTTCGAGTTTGTGAGGATAAGATAAATCCAATTGTGATTTTATGTGTAATTAAAGCCAAAGAAAGCAAGGAAAGATTCTTTCCTTGCACGCTAAGTAAAGCAGCTAGGCTCTATAAATGTAAGATTGTTGTAGCAAACTCATATTGTATTTTCAAAAGAAAAGTTTGTTGTTAGGCTGAATAGAAGATCCAACATTTGCAGGTTTTTCCCCGCATTGGGGTTTCCTAGGTATATCTGTGTTATTGTCTATTTGTGATTGGCTTCATGTTATTTTTGCTTCCGCTGTTATTAGTTGTTAATTAACCCAGTTGTGTTAATTGTTATAAATCAGATTTCTTTCTGTGAATTTATTGTGCAATTAATCTATTGTTGGGTTATAGAAATTAACACATACCATGTTTCAAAAGAGCTCATTTCGACATAGGCATTGAAGTTGCTGGCAAAGTTTATGAATTTTTTTTTTTACACCTGTTAATTGCATTTTCTTGAAAGTTTTTGAAGCCTTTTAAACAAATCCATTTTTGTGCTTATCCTGCAGCACTCCATTCCTCAAATCGGCGTCCAAACATGCTTGCTAATTTATACATTTTCTTGAAAGTTTCTTAAGCCTTTCTTGATTTTTGTATTTGGCGTATTCTATTCTTCAAGCTGCGTTTGAGGATTCTATTCCCTGTATTGCAATTTTAATTTGGGGATCATGTTAATTTTAACAAACCTCATCATGGCATCCCCCCATATTCTAAATATAGTTATTGTTGTTCGAAGATGTCATACGGTGATTCCTATTGGAGTACTCATGGACTTATTCATGCTCGTAAAAGATACCCATCCTTTTAGACTAATTATATTTATTTTGATCTTAAGGTACTATCACCATAGATTGCTTTAAGAGAGAGCTTTCTTTTAGGGGCCACATATTTATCCTCTTAAAAACTTTTCTTTATTAAATAGTTTCCCTTGATTTTCTTTAGTAGTGAAGCTACTTTTCCATGGTGTGGGAAAAAGTCTTAATTTTAAAAGAATTACATAAAATAGGTATTTAGTGGTATTAGATTTTAAAGAGAGGAAAAATAAAGCATCCCTTTTGTTTATTTTAAATGTGTTTTCTTTTACTTTTCATTAAGGGAAAATGAATGAAATACATATTTAGATAAGCAATTGGTTAATTATTAATTAAAGTTATATATATAATTTTGGATAATGTGCTATTCTAGATAAAAACAGTAAGTTGAATATATTTTAAAGGATGTATTTTAAATTGTGACATGATTATGTATATATTAACTAATTGCATTTCCTATTTTAATAAAAAACAATTAGTTTGTATAGATGTGTAATTTGATACTTATAGTTTGTTGTTAACTTAATTTATAAATACATGTATAAAAAGAATTGTGTTTTCATGAATTATTGATATAAGCAAATTAGTTCGTATAAATGTATAACTAGATATTTGTGGTTCTTTCTCAATTAAATGTATTTATTTGTTTTTGATAGAGGAAAAAACAGGTTTTAAAGGGACCCGAAACCCTTTACAGTAAAAAATAGGGCTGCAGAAAGAACAACTGACAGCCAACCAAACACCAGTCCCCAACAAAGACCCATCAAGATTTACATTTAGAACTACTCTTGTGGGAACGAGGAATCATATCAGAAGAAGACCTAAAGAAATTTGCTTTCTTGCCCTTAACAGTAGTTCAGCCTTCTTCCACTTGTGTTGCCTTACTCTGCCAAGCCAACACACAATTTTCCTGAAGATGAATTTCTGCAATCACCATCTTAGGGATTTCATCATTAATGTTTAGTGCAGGCAAAAGGCGAAACAGAGGAACCACTAGAAATGATAGCTGAAGCGCAGTCACCAGGAATGGCATTCATAGCCCCAATCTCACGATCTTTAGGGGTTTCAACATGATGTTCAACTTCAACAACCCCACCACTTGAAACATCCAAAGGGGATACCTCACGAGCTTCCGAAGCAACCACCTCAGAAAAACTCTTATGTTGATCAACAATCTTCTCAACCGTATAATGTTGTTGAGAGGCACCTTTCCACCATGAAGTTAAATTTATTTATTTGTTACTATTGTATTTAAATGTGTTTAGGAATTGCATAGGGTCTTTAGTTGATCTTATATGGATATGTAAATAAATGTAGTGTTTTAGTTAAATTTATATATAGGTATAATGTAAATTTCATGATTTAGATTAAAGTCATTTGTTTGTAATATGATAGGTAACTTTGGAACATTAGAATACGACTTTGTAATTCCTAAGTATGTCATTAGTAAATCTGTAGACTGGTTAATTTTAAATTTTACATATAAATCCCAGTCTCTATTTAATTCCTGATGGTAAAAAAAAAAAAATAGGTAGTTGTATATTGAAATTTACGTGGATTTGATTTGATTAAATATATGAATATCTTTGTATATTTATACTTGGAGGTATATATATATATATTTACATAGGTTTGTTGGATAATTAGATTTGGATAAATTCTGGAAAAGTGTATTTAGATAAGTGGTTGGTTATTTACTAATTAAATTTAAATATTTTTATATATAAATATCTATGTGTTGAATCATGAACAAAAGAAATTGGGTTATATTTTAAATGAGTAATTAGACATTATATATAGATTTCAGTTATTTAGCTTTCTTTATCTTTTAAATGATATGATCTTGAATATGTAATTAAAATTTTAATTGATCATTTAGAAAAAATTCTTTAAAATGACTATCTTGAATATATAGTTTTACACATTAAATTTAAAAGAATAGAGCATATGTATGAATGTGTATATGAATTGCACAATTTCTTTAGTTGTCTAACTAGTGTTAAATTTGTTGTATAGATAGGCGTAGTGATTATTATTTATTTGTTACATGGAATGTGTTAGTAGATTAAGAAATTACTTTTTTATGCTCCCATGATCGATTTCATCTTTCGTTTGCATTTTTTCCGTTTGAATAGATTATGTGTTTGGACTTGTTGTGAGATCATGTTGGGAATCCATGTCATTGAGTTACTCTTTTGGGAGTGTAAGAGTAGGTTGTCCTATAGGGTTCTAGAGGCTAGGGAAAGAACTTGTTCCATGTTGAATTTTCGCGGTTTGATCATTGTAATAAGTTTGATCTTACTACTAATTTTGAGTTTATGTGTGGGTTGTACCTTGTATCAGGATTGTCTTTGTAAGTGGCTTTTTGCGAGATGGTTCTTGCCTCACTTGTTGTGTGTTATGTACACCTTGATTTTTTTTGCATGAGATAAGGTACACCCCTTGCATGCCTTTGGTTTGGGTACCCGTAGGAAGAGTGGCTCTTCATGGGGGCCGACGCACAAAGGGGCTGTCAGGATAACCCATGGAAGAGTTTCCTAAACAAGTGATAATGTAATTAATGAACTAGTGGGTTTGGGTAGTTAAACACTAAATAAGATTAATTATGTGCCTCACCCATACTGTTAGTGCTTTCACAGGCTAAGGATGGGATGAGAAGACCTGGTTGGTAAGATTAGTGCCTTGTCTTCACGAAAGGTAAGTGGTTCCGCATGAGTCACCCTATGGAGCGACGCCTTGAGATAGGCAGTTAGGATAACCATAGATGGAGGCGACACCTTGTGATAGGTTGTCTAGATAATCCATGCAAGGCCATGCAATGACACTCTCCTACAATACCTGTTTATTTTTCCTTGTTTGGTTGCCTCTGGGAGTGTTGCTTGTATTTGTTTGATGTTGTTTTATGTTGGTGTTGTGTTAGCCTTGTCTGCTTGACCTTTGTTTGGATGTGGGTCCTTTCTTGTCATCTTCTAGCACGGGGGATGGACCTTCAGGTCCATGTGGTCGAGTGGAACGTGCTATGCACCCCATTGGGTTCCCAGGTTGTGTTCATGATGTAGAAGTGGATGTAGAGTTTCCAGAGCTTCACTTGGTTGAATATTGTTCCACACTTTGTACCTCATTCTTCATTGATGTATTATTCTTGTACTGGATGTACTTTTCCCGCTGATATAAGGGAAGTATTATGTAATGTGTTACTGTATCCATGTTGTGTTGTATCTATGGAAATATGCTCCACAATTGTAATATTGAACTATGAATTGAATTGTAATAAAATGATGTATCTTTTTCATCTCTAATGATCATGGATGGTTGTATGTTATTTTCATGCAATCTTGGATTTCATTTGATATTGTTTTGGTAAGAGTTTAGGTTTCATAATGTTGTCATGTGTACCCCAAAGGACGTAGATGATTTTGTAAATGCATAATTGCTTTTCATGTAAAGTATGTACATACTTATCTTATGTAATGTTTCACTTTCAAAAAAAAATTGTGCAGTATTTTGTTGTCCTTTGGGGTTCACACGGTGGGGAGTTACAGCTTGGTATCAGAGCCAAGGTTTACAACTCTGGGTACTCTAGGTTAATTGTGCCCATTAGGTTAACCTTTGTGCTTAACTCTTGATCTCACATGTTCCCCTCTAATGTTGCATAGGAACATGCCTTGGGGTAGAGGTCGTGGCCATGGAAAAGGTCAAGGTGGTGGCCGAGGAGCCAACCGCCAAAGTTCATTGTCTCTGATCTCCCATAGTTCAGAAAGTGAGGAACGCTAGAGTTACCAATACAATCTGGGAGGCGGAGTACAAAACCCAGAGTAGCCAAGTCAGGAAGGAGGGAAGTTGTGACACCTCCTCAAGGAGATTCTTGGCCATTTAGGCCCTAGGCCAGAAGAGGAGCAATGGGTAGAGAGAGAAAGAGAGGTCTCTGAGGCGGAAGGAATTATTAGCAGAGCAGGATGAAGTAGTGGTAGGTCACATGAGAGACCTATTGAGAGCTCATCCTCCCACTTTTGATGGTTCTGGTGGAGGACTGGAGGTAGAAACATGGATGATTGATTTGGACCGGTGCTTTTCTATGCACCCTTATGGTAGCAATACTAAGGCTAGGTGCGCCATCATGCACCTCAGAGGCTTTCCATCCACCTGGTGGCACCTGGAAGAACAAAAACTGCACCTAGACATTAGTGTTGTGACTTGGGAGTTATTTATGGAGAGATTTAGGGCTTGTTTCCTTTTAGACCACTGGAGACAGCATTAGGCAGATGAATTCCATGATTTGAGACAAATGGAAATGTCCATTGAGCAGTACGAGCACCGATTCTATGAGCTGAAACAATATGTAGGAATTGGCAGTGATGAGGCGATGTTGGTACGATATTTTGTCAGGGGCTTAAATGCCCAAATTAGTGGTGGAGTATGAGTCTTTGAGCTGAAGACAATGGAGGTAGCTGTTGAAAAGGCTTGTTTGGTGGAGGAAAACTTGGCCATGGCTTGGGAAGGTCACACAGGAGTGCAGATAGGTAGTGCACCTGCATCTGGTTTTGGATCTCGAGATGGACAACCTTAGGCTGCAGGATCTTCTAGGAGTCATCATGCACCTTCTAAGGGCGGTCAATAACTGTAGCAGCAACATTCGTAGCCTAAGCATAAAAATTTCCAATCTCAATAGAGTAGCAAGTCTCAGACCATAAGAAATTAGAGTTGGCACCAATTTTGGCAGGACCGTTTTGAGTAGCCTGCAGAGAGTTCATAGTCAGCACCTAGTCGGGGCAGTTTTCAACAATCTAATGCATCATCGGGTAGCAAAGGTTTTGGTCGAGGTATAGGTTGCTTCTCCTGCGGTCAACAGGAACACATTGCTAGACAATGTCCACAGAAGAAGACTACAGGTTTTAGTTAGAGGCCAACTGCTTCCAAGCTGACGATGGGCGATGCAGGAAGATCTCATTGAGTTTTTGTGATGGTTGACAACCGTCAAGCTGATCATTAGGGCATCGTGGTTGAGACATCAGGTGTGTTACAAGGCACTAGTATTTCTATTCTCTTTGATTCTGGTGCATCAAATTTGTTTATTTCACCTTCAGTAGTAGAGCATTGTAGACTGGTGGCAGTAAGGCAAGGCGTTAAGTGGTAGGTCGAATTGGCCTCCAGGGCAAAGGTAGTAGTTGAAACATTTGTTCAGGGTTGTGTTTTGAAAATTGGGTCGTTGGTGACTACGATGGACCTTCAAATCCTACCTCCTGGTTCCTATGATGTCGTGTTAGGTATGGATTGGTTGAATGCTCACCGACCTATAATAGATTATCGCCGCAAGGCTGTGTGATGTGTAGATGATTCAGGAAATGAAGTTGAGATTGTTGGCATACAAAGACCCATCTCATTACAGATGATTTATGCTATGCAATTGAAGAGGTGTTTCCGTCAGGGTTGTCAGTTGTTTGTTGTGTCAGTCAATGACTTGGATTTGGGAGAGAGTCAAGAGGTGTCATTGGATGACTATCCTCTCCTTAAGGACTTTGTAGATTTTTTTCTGAGTGAAATTCTGAGGATGCCACCAAAGCGTGACATCGACTTCATAATTGATCTTGTACCTAGAGCTGAGCCTATATCTCGGGCTCCATATCAGATGACAACTTAGGAGCTTCAGGAGCTTTGTTTGCAGTTAGAGGAGCTTTTAGCAAAAGGGTACATTCGTCCTAGTGTTTCCCCATGGGGAGCACTAGTAATATTCATGAAGAAGAAGGATAGTTCCCTTCGTTTGTGTATTGACTACATGCAACTAAACAAAGTGATAGTGAAGAACCGATACCATTTGCTGAGAATCGATGACCTTTTTGACCAGATACAGGGGGCTTAGGTATTCTCAAAGATTGATCTTAAGTCGGGATACCATCAATTGTGGATAGCCGAAGTTGATATTCACAAAACAACATTTCACACTCGTTACATGCATTATGAATTCACTATTATGTCGTTCGAGTTGACGAATGCACCATCAATTTTCACGAGCTTGACGAATGGAGTCTTCATAAACTTTTTGGACATATTTTTTCTAGTGTTCCTTGGTGATATCCTGATATACTCAAAAACTATGGAGGAGCACAAGGAACACTTGAGACAAGTGTTGCAATGCTTGAGAGGCAATCAATTGTATGCTAATATGGAAAAGTGTGAGTTCTATAAGACTAAAGTGAAATACTTGGGTCACGTCATCTCTGGTGAAGGTATTTCCGTGGATCCTTCGAATATCCAAGCCATTGTTGATTGGCCTGCACCCACAAATGTTCCCGAGATTTGTAGTTTTATGGGTTTAGCGGGATATTATCAACAGTTCGTGTAGGGATTTTTGAGGATTGCACATCCCATCACTACCCTTTAGAGGAAAGGGAAGAAGTTTGTTTGGTCAGAACAGTGCCAGTTAGCTTTCCAAACCCTTAAGAAAAAGTTGACCAATGCACCGATCCTAGCAGTTCCTAATCCTACTAGGGAATTCATACTATGTATAGATGCTTCCTTGGAGGGCTTAGGAGCCATTTTGATACAAAAAGGTTCTATGTTTTCATTTGAGTCCCGCAAGCTCAAGGATCATGAGCTGAATTACCCTACACATGATTTGTAGTTAGCCGATGTTGTTCATGCCCTTGTAAGATGGAGACACTTTTTATTGGGGCATCCGTTTGAGCTACATAGCGATCATCGCAACTTGCAGTATATCTTTACGCAACCGAACCTGAATGCCAGGCAGAGGAGATGGATGGAGTTCCTTTGCAAATATGATTTTGAGGTTAAGTACATCTAGGGAAAGGAAAACGTAGTGGCAGATGCTCTAAGTCGGCAGAGGCATGAGATATTTGCAGTGACTCTTGAAGTGGATTTGAGGAGCCAGATCCTCGCAACCCTTCCTATAGATAGCTGGTATCAGGAAGTGAAAGCAGAAATTGAGTCAGATAGGGCTCTAGAGGGAAAGTTTGTGGGTTATTCTCTGGAATCAAATGACCTGTTGTGGTATTTAGGTCATATGTATGTACCTCCTGTAGAGGGTCTTTGTACCCTAATCATGACAAAGGCACATCGGGCTCCCTATTTTTCTCATTCAGGAGTCAAGAAGATGTATGCAGACCTTTGCTCACTGTACTTTTGGGTTGGAGTGAAGAGAGATATTGCAAATTTTGTGGCGAGATGTCTGGAATGTCAGAGAGTTAAGGTAGAACACCAGCATCCCGCAAGACTTTTACAGCCTCATCTCGTCCCTGAATGGAAGTGGGATATCATATCGGTGGACTTTATTTTACATAGGTTTGTTGGATAATTAGATTTGGATAAATTCTGGAAAAGTGTATTTAGATAAGTGGTTGGTTATGTAATAATTAAATTTAAATATTTTTATATATAAATATCTGTGTTGAATCATGAACAAAAGAAATTGAGTTATATTTTAAATGAGTAATTAGACATTATATATAGATTTCAGTTATTTAGCTTTCTTTATCTTTTAAATGATATGATCTTGAATATGTAATTAAAATTTTAATTGATCATTTAGAAAAAATTCTTTAAAATGACTATCTTGAATATATAGTTTTACGCATTAAATTTAAAAGAATAGAGCATATGTATGAATGTGTATATGAATTGCACAATTTCTTTAGTTGTCTAACTAGTGTTAAATTTGTTGTATAGATAGATGTAGCGATTATTATTTATTTGTTACATGGAATGTGTTAGTAGATTAAGAAATTAATTTTTATGCTCCCATGATCGGTTTCATCTTTCATTTGCATTATTTCCGTTTGAATAGATTATGTGTTTGGACTTGTTATGAGATCATGTTGGGAATCCATGTCATTGAGTTACTCTTCTGGGAGTGTAAGGGTAGGTTGTCCTATAGGGTTCTAGAGGCTAGGGAAATAACTTGTTCCATGTTGAATTTCCGCGGTTTGATCATTGTAATAAGTTTGATCTTACTATTGATTTTGAGTTCATGTGTGGGTTGTACCTTGTATCAGGATTGCCTTTGTAAGCGGCTTTTTGCGAGATGGCTCTTGCCTCACTTGTTGTGTGTTATGTACACCTTGATTTTTTTTACATGATATAAGGTACACTCCTTACGTGCCTTTGGTTTGGGTACCCGTAGGAAGAGTGGCTCTTCATGGGGGCCGACACACAAAGGGGTTGTCAAGATAACCCATGGAAGAGTTTCCTAAACAAGTGATAATGTAATTAATGAACTAGTGGGTTTGGGTAGTTAAACACTAAATAAGATTAATTATGTGCCTCACCCATACCGTTAGCGCTTTCACAGGCTAAGGATGGGATGAGAAGACGTGGTTGGTAAGATTACTGCCTTGTCCTCACGAAAGGTAAGTGATTCCGCATGAGTCACCCTATGGAGTGGCGCCTTGAGATATGTTAGGGTTAGAAGGAAGATTTCTAACAGTTAAATGCAAATTTGATCAATAAAATAGAGAAATAAAACACAGAGAAAATTATAGCATAAACAAGACAACACAGAGAATTTAATGTGGTTCACCCAATCTGGGCTACATCCACAAAACCATAGCAATCCAATGATTTTATTATCCAATGCAAAACATATTAAAATCTTGCGAATAATCGCCTTTTTCTACATACTATAACCCCCATCCCAACCCCTTACGACAAGCTTTTTTAGAAGCTCCCAGAATTAGGGTTTTACAAAGTCATTTTTTTTCTTTTACGGTGACAACGCAATTTTTTTTTTCTCGGGGGCTGCTGCCCCTGAACCCCTACCTGGCAAGGATACATGCTAGGGTGTACAGTATAGCATGATAAATCACCACATACCAAAAATATCCCACTTGGAGACTGATCAGGTTCCACACCAACATAATCTCCCACTTGGAGACTGATCCCTAGACGACACTGATGCACTTACAGCTCCCACTAGAAATAAGTACCTTGGACCCTGTTGCTCTGTTATACTTGAATTCAACCTTGAAGGCCAATCGAAGCTGAAGAGGAGCTCAAATTCTACCTTGTCACTACCTTCGTAAACATATCTTCTGAATTGGAATTTGTATGTATCTTGTCCAGCTTGATCTATCCATCCTCCAACATTGACCAAATGAAATGATATCTCAACTGTATGTGTTTTGTTTTAGAGTGCAAGGCATAATTCTTTGCAAGATGTATAACACTCTGGCTGTCTGTAAACAAGTAAGTTTTAGCCTATTGTTTTCCCAACTCTTCCATGAAAAGTTGCAACCATATCATCTCCTTTGTTGCCTCTATTGCAACAACATACTCTGCCTCTGTGGTGGATAAAGCAACCACCTTTTGCAACCGAGAAATCCAACTCACTGTTGTCCCACCAACTGTAAATACATAGCTTGTGGTACTCCGCCTGGTATCAATATCCCCTACCAAATCAGAGTCAACATAGCTTTTTAAATTAGTATTAGAGCCCCCAAAACATAAACATTTATTGGATGTACCTCTCAAGTACCTGAGAATCTATTTTATCGCATTCCAATGCTCAACACTAGGATGACTCATATACCTGCTAACAACTCCTACAACATGTGCAATATTTGGTCTTGTGCAACCATGGCGTACATTAAACTACCTACAACTAAAGCATATGGTACCTTGGACATTTTTTCTTTCTCCTCTTGTGTCTTTGGACACATATCCTTAGTCAACTTAACATGATTGGGCAAAGGTGTGCTGACAGCTTTTGCATTTTCCATATGAAATCTCTGCAACACCTTTTCAACATAATCAGCCTAAGATAAAAAACAAATTTCTATTTTTCCTATCCCTTGTAATCTTCATACCAAGGATTTGCTTTGTTGCCCCCCAAATCCTTCATAGCAAATGAATTTGCTAACTGTTGTTTTAACTCTCTTATGTGATCCATGTTAGACCCCGCTACAAGCATATCATCAACATATAAACATAAGATAATGTAGCTATCATCATCTAACCTTTTAAAATAAACGCAATGGTCTGAATTCCACCAACTGTAGCCTTGCTCAACCATAAAACTATCAAATTTAATATAGCATTGCCGAGGTGCTTACTTCAAGCCATATAGACTTTGCTTCAATCTACACACAAGTTTCTCCTTACCTTTGAACTCAAATCCTTGTGGCTGTTCCATATATATTTCCTCTTCCAAATCACCATGGAGAAAGACTGTTTTAACATCAAGTTGTTCTAAATGCAAATCTTCATCAGCCACAATACTTAAAACAGTACAAATAGAAGTCATTTTAACAACAGGAGAAAAGATTTCATCAAAATCAATACCCTTTTTCTGTGCAAATCCCTTTACAACCAATCTGGCTTTAAATCTTTTCTTACCCCCATCCTCCTCTTTCAGCCTATAAACCCATTTGTTTGGTAAAGCCTTTTTATCTGCAGGCAACTTGCATAATTCCCAAGTCTGATTTTTTAGCAAGGAGTCCATTTCTTCTTCCATTCCATGCTCCCATTGAACCTTGGTATCCACCTACATAGCTTCATCATAACATTCTGGTTCATTAGCATCAGTTAATAAAATAGAATACAAAGAGGGAGAAAATATTTCTGAAGGTCTACTTATCCTTGAAAATCGTCTAACATTCACTGGAGTTTGTGGTATTTTTTGTTGTTGTTATTGTTGCTGCGGAGCATGAGAAACCACTGAAACATTGTTGTTTGATGTATCATCCAACACTACATAATCATTTTCTTTCTTCTCATGCTGCTACAACTGATATTTGTACAACACTTTCTCATTGAATATGGCATCCCTGCTTCTCACAATTTTTTGATTTTTAAAATCCCAAAGCCTATAACCAAATTCATTAATGCCATATCCAACAAATATACATTTCTTTGATTTTGCATCAAGCTTGGTTCTATTTTCAGAATCTACATGTGCAAATGCTTCACAACCTCAGGTCTTGAGAAAATAATAACTCACCTTCTTACCTGTCCATGCTTCATTTGGAATACCAAAACCCAAATGATTAGAGGGATCTCTATTGATTAAATAAACAACAATGTTTATAGCCTCTACCCACATGTTTAAAGACAACCCAATATGTAATCTCATAGTTCGTGCACACTCCATTATTGTTCTGTTCATGCACTCAGCCACTCCATTTTCCTGTGGAGTCCTTGGAACTGTTTTCTGCCTACAAATACCATTAGAGGAACAATATTCTTCAAACTCTTTGCTACAATACTCACCACCATTATCAGATCTGAGATATTTTAACATTTTTATCTATCTCATTCTTAACCAAGCTTCTCCATTTCTTAAAAGTTTCAAATACATCAGATTTTTGCCTAAGGAAATAAATCCATACCTTCCTTGTTGCATCATCAATAAAAGTGACATAGTACTGAGAGCCACCAAGAGAAGATACTTGAGTTGGTCTCCATACATCCGTATGCATAAGCTCCAATTTCTCATCTTTCTTTTGCTTCCCATCCTTGAGAAAACTAAATCTCTTTTGTTTGCCATACACACAACTTTCACAGAAATCCATATTAACACATTTTAGACCTGGTAAAACATTCTTTGAATGAAGTACTTTCATACCTTTTGCACTCATATGCCCAAGTCTATTATGCCATAGTACTGATTCAAAATCCACAACAACTATCTGATTTTCTACCTGCTGAATTGTAGCAACTATTCCTGAACATTGATTTTTATTTGCAATAGCTAAAGTAGAAGGAACAATATGACCTTTACAAAGTTATAAGGTGCCTACTTTCACACCTTTTGCTACCACTAAGGCACCTTTTGTAACCTTCCAATTTTTATCACTAAATGTAACAACACAACCTTCATCATCTAGTTGCCCTGCTGAAATTAATTTTTTTTTTTAACTTTGGAACGTGCCTTACTTCATGTAGTAGCCAATGATTCCCATTCTACAACTTAATCTTGATTCTTCCCTTTCCAAAAATTTGATAGGGTTCATTATCTCCCAAATAAACCAGCCCAAAATCCCCTTGGACATAATCAAGAAAATAACTTCTATGGGGCATAGCATGAAATGAAGCCCCTGGATATAACACCCAAGAATCATTAGCATTATCAAGGGAAATAATCAAAGCATCCTCATTAGATTTATTACTTACCACATTTGCCTCTTTATTGCCTTCTTTTTTGTCTCCTTTATTTTTCCAAGACCATCAATCTTTCTTTAAATGACCCGACTTACCACAATACCAACAATCCCTCTTGTCTCTAGATTGGGACCTTTTGTCCTTTGATTTTCCTCGTGACTTCCCACGACTTCCAAAATTGTTTCCTCTCTCCTTTGTTTTTCCCCTGCTTTCTGCATTCAAAATACTGCCTGATGTGGATGTTCCACCCAAGCTTTTCCTACGAATTTCCTCGCTTAAAATAACATCAACAACATTATCAAATTTCAATGTATTCAAACCAGAAACATAATTGCTAACAACCATTACCAAGCTATTCCAACTTTTTGGCAAAGAAAACAGAATCAAAAGAGCCCTAACTTCTTCATCAAACTTTACATTTACAAAATTTAATTGATTGGTAATCATATTAAACTCATTTAAATGATCAACAACTGACCCACCTTCTACCATTTTCATATTAAATAAATGTTTCATAGGAAATACCTTATTCGAAGTGAAAGGATTTTCATATAACTTCGCCAGGGTTTCCATCAACTCTTGAGTTATCTTTGCTGTTGTAATATTGAATGCCACCGATTGTGTCAGGCATAAACGAATGGCTCCCAATGCCTTTCTATCCAAAATTTTCCATTCCTCATCACTCATTGTTGTTGGTTTCTTGGTTATTCCTTCCAATGGCCTCCATAAATCCTTCTGATAGAGATAATCCTCCATCTGCATCTTCCATAACTGATAGTTCTTCCCATTGAATTTATCTACCTTCAATTTACCCTCATCTACCATTGCTCTCACTTAACTGTGAGACTCCCACTCAACCGTGAAACTTTCCTTCAGACGATAATCAAACACAACCCGCTTTGATACCACTTGTTAGGGTTAGAAGGCAGATATCTAACAGTTAAATTTAGATTTGATCAATAAAACAAAGAAATAAAACACACAAAAATTTATAGCAGAAACAAGACAACACAGAGAATTTAACATGGTTCACCCAATCCGAACTACATCCACAAAACCACAGCCATCTAATGATTTTATTATCCAGTGCAAAACATATTACAATCTCGCAAATAATTGCCTTCTTCTACATACTGTAACCCCCATCCCAACCCCTTATAACAAGATTTTTTAGAAGCTTCCAAAATTAGGGTTTTACAAAGTCATTTTTTTCTTTTTCAGTGACGAAGCAAAAAAATGGGAATTTTTTTTTTCTCGAGGGTTACCACCCCTGAACCCCCACCCGGGGCCCCAGCGAGGATACATGTTGGGGTGTACAGTATAGCATGATCAGTCGCCACATACCAACATGATATGTAGTTAGGATAACCATAGCTGGAGGTGAAGCCTTGTGATAGGTTGTCTAGATAATCCATGTAAGGCCATGCGATGACACTCTCCTACAATACCCATTTATTTTTCCTTGTTTGGTTGCCTCTGGGAGTGTTGTTTGTATTTGTTTGATGTTGTTTTATGTTGGTGTTGTGTTAGCCTTGTCTGCTTGACCTTTGTTTGGATGTGGGTCCTTTCTTGTCATCTCCTAGCACGGGGGATGGACCTTTGGGTCCATGTGGTTGGGTGGAACATGCTATGCACCCCATTGGGTTCCCAAGTTGTGTTCGTGATGCAGAAGCGGATGCAAAGTTTTCAAAGCTTCACTTGGTTGAAGATTGTTCCACACTTTGTACCTCATTCTTCATTGATGTATTATTCTTGTACCAGATGTACTCTTCCCGTTGATATAAGGGAAGTATTATGTAATGTGTTACTATATCCATGTTGTGTTGTATCTATGGAAATATGCTCCACAATTGTAATATTGAACTATGAATTGAATTGTAATAAAATGATGTATCTTTTTCATCTCTAATGATCATGGATGGTTGTATGTTATTTTCATGTAATCTTGGATTTCATTCACTATCATTTTGGTAAGAGTCTAGGTTTTGTAATGCCGTCCCGTGTACCCCAGAGGACGTAGATGATTTTGTAAATGCATAATTGCTTTTCATGTAATGTATGTACATACTTATCTTATGTAATGTTTCACTTTCAAAAAAAAATTATGCAGGATTTTGTTGTCCTTTGGGGTTCACACGGCGGGGCGTTATATCTGGTTAGAGGATCTTTCTGATCCCTTGAGTGGTGGTAACCCATGGAGATGAATGCAATTTGGTTAAGAGGCAAGGCTAGGTGCTTTTTTAGAGGATCATAGTGGTGTTGGGAAGGGGTTTTAAAATGAAGTTGTTATGAGATTTGCTTTGTAATCTTTTATTAATATTAATAAAATAAACATTATTACCGATAAAAAAAAAATAGTTTACCTTGTTTTTCTCTAAAAATTCGTTCATAACACTCCAAACTTCTTCGTCAATTATGTTCAAGAGAAATAATTTTTAAAATTAAATATTTTACATGTTCACTTTAAAACAATTAAATTATATTTGAAGAGCATAAAATTTTAATTTTTAATTGATTCAAAGCCAACTTATTAATAACTAATTAACAAAAACTACTTGAAGAACTCATTGCAATAGTATTGTGTGAGGGTAAGTACTAAAAATTAGATCAATCTAAATCTTGTAAAAAAATCATAAAACATAATACAAATATATCAAAAATAATATTTTAAATTTAATACATGACTTCAAATAAATAAAATTAATTAAAATAAATACATCTTTTAATCTATTCCACTATTTATTCTCTAACATTTACTTTAACATATCTAGGGGAGAGGATCTGATAGTTGAGCACCCTAACTTCGCACTTCTCAAAATCTTATGTGGAAATTTCAAATCACTCCTAATTTTTTACAACTTACTTGGCAAGTCCCCTACTTATAACTAAGGTTTTAGGGTCACATCATCACATATGATGCCACATCAACATGCTTTTTATCAAGGTGTCGAAAAAGGCCCAAAAAAAGTGAGACCAATACTTGTACATCTACATCATGTTTTATTGGTGCGTTGATGTGGCATCACATGATTTGTTGCTTTTTAGATCTAAGGAATACATTTCATTTAATTATGGGTAGTCATTATCAACACTAACAACTTTAAGGTGACAACTATTGGTCTAATATTGCTAAAAATATTGGGCATTATATAAACAAATGCTATTACAACTATTGAAACATGCTCAGGTTTGTATAATTATGCCGAAGGCGTTTCCTTATTTGAGCTTCACAAGCTCATTTTGTCCATGAATGATGGACATTAGCAGATAAACCTTACAAGTCAGTTGAAGCAATTAGAACTGTTGAATTTTTTCACCATTTTCCCGGTTGTTTTCCACCGTTTTTTCAACTGTTTTTTGTCATTTTTTTTCGCTTTCCCCGCTGCTATTGGTTTATGCTCCTCCAAACTCTTCCTCGGTATTTTTGGCGAGCTACAACCTGAAAATAAGGTTTCGAAGAAGGTTTTAGAGTATGTTTATTAAAATAAAAATTATGGCCCTAATAATGAGCACATTTAGGTTTTAACATTACGACATCCTTTCCGTATATATTAGCATAATTAAAATATATTGTATATTTTATTTAGTAGAAAATAAATTATAAATAATATACTTATTAATTATTATATTTTTATATAATATAAAATAGAATTAATATATTATATATATTTTATATAATAGATTATATGATATATAATATAATTATATTTATTATTATATATAATAGTATATATAGGTTATATTATTATTATTATTATATATTATACTTTATAATAAAAATTTATTACATATAAATATGAAATTATTATAATTAATAATTAATATATTTTTATATAGAACAAATTAAATTAATATATAAAAAAATTGGTAGTTTAATTGAGATTAGGAAAAATAGAGAGAGATAGAAGGGGAGACAATTCTATATAGAGAGAGGTATATATACTAGCACTTGCACCTAAAGGAGGTTCAAGGATTACACTAATAAAAAACTATATGTAAATATGTTAGAGAGTATATGATTGTGCAAAAAACTATATGTATGTTAATATGTTGGAGAGTATGTGATTGTGCATGGATGCGCTCCAAATTATAGTTACATGTGGCTAGATTAAACAATTAATACTAAGTGCTAAATAATGGAATGAAATAAATTAGACAAAATCTATATTTTTCTTTAAAGAAATTAAGTATTATTTTATTATGAAATATTTGCATACAGATTTAAAACATAAAGCCATGCAAACGAAAAAAGAAGTTGCCATCAAATCCCTAGACATGTCTCCCTCTCTCTATCTATTGATCTCTATCCCTCTCTACATATTTATCTCCTCTATCTCTATTTATCCCTCTCTCCTCTCTCTCTTTACCTCTCCCTCTCATTTTCTCCTCTCCATACCCCTCTCCTTCTCCTTCCCATTTCCATCTCTATCTCTATCTCTATCTTCCTCTCTATCTATATCTCCTTACCACTCTCTCTCTTCCCCCTATCTCTCCCTCTTTTTATCCCTATCTCTCTCTCTCTTTGTATTGCAAACATAACATGAGCTTGTTGGTAATGGAGTCTAATTATCTTCCTGATTGAGAGGTTTTATTTCAATCATGTTTAGATCCCTGTAAGTGGATGCATAGTTGATTTGAAGCTATCACTTTTCATTAAAACATTTGTTGTACAAACATCATTTGCTAAATGGCCTACCAATTGACCTCATGTACTGCATAAATGTATGCAAAAAAATAGACCAAAATTTGTCCTAATTGACCTTCCACACGTCTTCCGCATTGCACACTAAGATGCGATTGCTAGTTATCATTATCAGTCCATAAACTTTCTAAGTAGACTTGCAAGTCCACAATTTACCCGTAAACCTGTCTTACACCTGAAACAACTTTTAACTCGCTGTTAAACCATCTTCAGGCAACGGGTAATCAGTATTTTCGTTTAAAAGGATGCAAAAAAATCTTGTTTCCGGCTCCAGAATTTGGTAGCTCTAAAACCCCGATGTTTTAAATCTAATAATCGTTTATTGAGGATAGATTAAAGCAGCACGTTTAGGGAGATTGGTTTTGATTCGTCTCATATTAAAAAAAAATTCTGCTTTGCTAGGATTTCGTAATATTTTTTCTGCAAAGTCTACCCATTTTGTCTCATCGGCATCGTTGACATCACGACACAATTTGTGCAGATTCTTGAGGTAAGTCACTTGCCATGGTTTCAGTGGTATTTTTTCAGGGCACCTATACGCGGACGGATCATTTTTTGTTGTGTTTTATTTCATTCGAAGACAATTCTGTTGTTATCTGTTAAATGAAGGCATACAATTCGTGTTTTTATTTATGGCTGTTTTCGTATATGATATTACTGTAATACCGAATCTCAGCGCCCTATTTGTTTCTTTACGTAGAGATATTTTGAACTGTGAGATGAATTTTACGTTTATTTAAAAAAAATGTTTAAATCTTACCTTTAGAACTCATGTGGTAATGATATTTTGAACTTTGAACTTGGTTGCTGCGAGAGGGGGGTATCTTCTCCTTCAAATTTGAACTGCGCATTTAAAACCCCATGCTTTTATTACTTGAGTTCATCCCATTTTACCGTTAATCTGCAATGGGCTCTATTCGGCATATGAAATTTAATTCATACAAAATACCAAAAATGTCCCATGGCACGGAAGCCATGATCTAGTGGTGGTAAGATGCAACGATTTCCATGATGATCAATTGGGTTCTAACTATCCTAAGTTTGAGAGTGCACTCCCTATTGACTGTGAGTGGCTTCTGATTTTTCAAGCAAAAGAAGTACTTATGGTTGAAGCTTTTGTGCTGTTGTTTAATAAAATTTTAGTCAACCACGTTATCTTTCTTCTTGAAATCTTTTGAGACATATACATTGAATTATGATCTTGAATGTACAATGTATGCTTTAATGTCCTTTTAGAAGATTGTTCGCATATACCGAGTCGTTTAGGGTTTACCAATTTGTGTTTAGCCCCCATTTCTTATCTATTTTGATCCCCACTTGTAGTTTTTAATATTTTATTTTGGTTTTTCTTTTTAGCACTCTTGATTTGTCATTAACTTGCTGTTCTCTTGAGTTCTATTGACCTACTTGATGATTCATGGACATTAATATAATTTCTTTTTCCTTTCTGTGTAAATTTCCTATCATCTCCAAATAATATTGATTAACTTATGGGTTTAATTTTTGAATGAATGGTGGTTATATTTCTTTTATAGCCTCAAAATTTTAATTGTTCACCTACATTGATTTTAGTGGGCTTGTTGGTACTAATATAGTTCAAGTTATTGGTCTGCTATTGTATTTCCATTCAAAAATGGAAAATAGGGCAAATGTTTAATAACACTAAAAATTTGGATAAAATTCATAATAATATTAGACAAATATAAATCTTCTTTCTTTCATAACATAATTTTTTACAAGAAAAACAACTTATTGTAACAAATATTAATCATAAAAAAAATGGAGATTGTGTATTAATTTTTGGAGACAATTATTTGTCCCTTCCAAGATTTTTTCCATGAGAAAGCCAAAGGTGTAGTTTGGGGGTAGGTGGTGTTGATGTGAATGGGGTATTTTACCTAACTGGTTTCCTATTAGGTCCTCTTCACACTTGCATGCTTAAATTTATTTAGGTCATTTATCTTTTGTGTCTCATATCATAGGATTAAGATGCTTGTCATATCTTAGTTTGTCTCAAGGTTTCATCCTTCTCTCTCTATATAAGGTTTCTCTCATTATACATCAATAATGCATTATACCATTTTGTATGCTTCTAATCAATTTTATGGCTTTGTAGCATTTCCATTGCATCTCTCTTGTGTGAAAAGTTATGGTTGTAGATGATTCTTGGCTTTTGTGGGTTGCTCATCAACTATTTATATGGTATCAAAGCTCTTGCAATTCTCTTCTCTTGTTTGAAGAGTTTTTGCCCATAACTTTCATATAATGCATTTTTGTGTAAAATGGACCTCACCATTGAGTCTAGAAGACCCCAAGACTAATAAATCATATACAATTTGATAGTTTTTGGCACTAAAAGATTTTTTTTTTGGGGTTTGGCAGAAAATTTGGGTGTAGAACTTTGTATAGCTGTATAGTTGCTATGTAGTCGCCATATCATGTGAATGGTTGGAGTAAAGTGAACTTTGACAGGGCTTTGAAAGGTAACTCGGTAGTGGTAGGTGGTGGTGTTCTTAGAAATCACAAAGGAGAACTTGTTGCTGCTTATGGTATACACTTGGTTCATCAAACAAACCATTATGTTGAGGTTGTTGCGACATTTAATGCCATTCAAATGGTGATGTAAGTAGGCTCAACATGCTATGATACCACTAATGTAGAGAGGTTTCAACACAAATCCCTCTCCCACAAACTCATAAATTCAGACAATAGATATTGAAAGCGAAATCAACAACTATATTGCAATATTATATCCCAAACTTCTTCAAATGATTACAATCTTCAACAAATCTGATTTTATATCAGATTATACAACCCCAAGGACTGATGAACAGCAAATAAAATGGTTTCCAATCTGATTTATAACATAAAATATTAAAACAACAACAAATAATTCTTTCTCCTTCAAATGCAACTCAAATATGCACTCTCCCACTTGCAATCTTCAGCATGCAACTATTCGAACTTTGAATAATTAAATCTTATCTTCATTTGATGTCACCAAGACCTTCAAAACCTGCAATAAACCTGCAATAACAATGTCCAAAATCCTCCCACCAAAAGAACTATGGCTGCAACAACCACCTTCAAATTCTAGCCAAGAATGGCTACCAAAACATAACCCAAATTGCTTGTAATCTTCAAAAACAAGCTCCAAAAACTTCTCCAGCAAAAAGTCACGACCAAGATGGGAAGAAACCTCAAAAAATGCATGCAAACAACTTTCAATAATATTAAAAATTCTTTCCTCAAACCCATTCCCACGAAAATTGCCAAAATTGGAGTCCATTCCTAGATTTTAGAGCAGTTTCCAATGTAACTCCTACCAACTCACCTTGGGTGCCCACCTTTGCATGCATGATTTTAGAAAATTTTAAATGAATTTTCAATTCATATTCTCTCCAAGACCCATGTCCAAGAATATATATTTCTAATTTTTAAATATAGAATAATTTCCAAAATTTGCCCCCTAATTTATCTCCACACCATTATCTTGCCACAAAATGACAAAGGCATTTATTTAATAAACATTTTGATTTTACTCTAACCTTACAAATCACCCTATCAAATAAATCACCTACCAACCTTAGGAAAATAAATTAAAATATCATTTTTGGTTGATGCAAGATTGTTAGTCAACCACGGATGCTCCTGCATCAAATGGCTTATCAAGCTAGTGTCAAGAAACTCGTAGTTGAAGGGGATTCTCTTAATACTATCAAGTATCTTCAAGGCCAGCAATAGCCCAATTATACCATAGATACTTTAATTAAAGATGCCATAATGCTTAGTCTAAAATTGGAAGAGGTTCACTTAATTCATGTGTTTTGGGAGGGCAATAGGAGTGCTGATTTCTTTGCTAATTGTGGGTGTTTAATAAGGGTTTATTAAATGGAAAAGCAAAGATGTGCTGCTTGCACAAGTCAAAAGATTACTTAATTATGATGGCCAGTAACATAAATCCTATACCTCACAAAGGAAAGATTGTAGAGATCAGAGGCAAGAGGTGAGTACATCATCTCTAGTGATGACGGGTACTTGGCTAGAATAGAGCCTTCTAGCGATTTCCATATTGATCTAATGTTGCTTTCTAAGAATAGTTGCAAGATTGGGTGGGACATTGTTGTAGTCGACAACAAATATTGCACTATGGGTGGTGACAAAAATAGAGTGAAGACCTCTACTTGTAATGGGATTTGTAAGAATGAAATGGTGTGGAAGATTTTATCTCAAGAGGGATTGACACCTTATTTGAAAAGGTTGAAGGGCATGATTTGGTCATTTCCAAAGCTTTGCCAAATGCTAGAAAGAGAGGAGAGTTTTAGTCCAAGAAATGAAAGGTCTCATCACCTAGAAATTGGTTGCTCATGTGATGGGCTTATCTATGGAAGGCATTAAGGTGTTTAAAGAAAGAAGGGCTGGATACATTCCTTAAACATGGTGAGAGAAAGAAATTAGTTAAATTGTACTCTAGGTATGAGTGAAACTCTCAAGTCACTTTGGGTGGATGTGGTGCAATGTATAATGAGGTATGTGAAACTCAAAGGTAGATTTAAATCCATGTATGGTTATTGTTTCGTTCTGCTAAATCATTTTAGGCTTAAATGACAGTTTCTTTTCCTTTCTATCTTCTCCCTTCATTGGAGATTTCTATGAAAGATTGTAAAAAAGCCTCGGGAATGACCCCCCTTCACCAGGAGCTGATTTTCCTCATTGTTAACTTATGAAAGCTTAGAAGTTGAGCTCTAGAAGCCTTGTCTTGAGTTTCAAGTCAAGGGAGGATAATATGTTCAAGGTGGTTGATTATTCTTACCCTTTAACAATTTTGTGCATTCTTTGAGGAAGTCCCATGAGATTGATCAAAAGAGGGTTAGGTTAGATTTTGGGTCCATGGATTCTTCTCCTAGCGAGAGTAGTCCGGAGTCTCTAGAGGATTTGGAGTGGCATGAATTTGAGTACAAGATCCCTAGGGAGAGCAAGAGAAAGAGAGTGATGGAGAAATCCAAGACTAAGCTTGATCTTGTGAGGAAAACAAACGGGGAAGGTAAGAAAGTGGTCACTAGAGAGATGTTGAAGTGTTGGATGAGAAGAATGATAAGGAGGTCAGTCAAGAGAATGTCTGAATGGAGGAGCAGAGGGTAGATAGTAAAGGGAAAGCAATTCTCCCTAAACCTTCGGTGGGGGGTCCCCCTTTTAGGGATTTTGAATCCCTCTCTAAACATTCCCAAAAGACTTCTCAGTCCTAGTGGCAAATTCCTCTTCAAGCCAGGGGATATCAGACATACTAGGGAAGGTCTAGGAGGTTGTGGACACTCAACACTCATTCACCAAATGGTTTTTTGTGGAAATCAACCAGTTGAATTTGAAAATGGTCATAATGGAGATAAAGATGGGAGGTCAGAGTCAGGTTTAGAGGGAGGATGATAGTGGAATTTTTGAGGGATGGGATGCTGTTCCAAAGGTCAATAGGTGGGAGGACTTGATTTAAATAAAGAAGCATTGCCATGCTTGGGGACCCAGAAAAATGGAAGGATGATCACAACAGCAGATTGGTCACCCTTGAGAGAGAGTTAACAAGCATAAAGGATAGTTTCAACAGGGTTATATAGGCAAGCAAATGTTCTATCCAGAATAGTGCCACAGGTGTTAAGATCCTAACCGAGAAACTTAAGGAGTTAGCCGAAGACCCTGAGATACAGTGTATGGAAGACAAGATTATCTGTGCTGACAAGAATGTTAAGGCTGGCCCTAGTGTGAGGACTAGCTGCAGCTAAAAAAAAAACCGCTTGAGGAGAAAAAGGAGTCGCAAGACTTTGTCAAACTCTATGAGAGTTTTTATCAGCAGGCAATGGAGGTGGCTGAAATCCTTAAACAGATGTAAGCAGGAGAGTTCTGTGTTGGCTGCTGTTGTTTTGTCTTGTGTTATGTTTTCTTTTGCTGTTGGTGTTGGGGTTTGCTGTCAGTGTCTGTGAATGTTTTGCTATGGGTTTGCTGTTATTTTGCTGATTTCAGCTGTTTGTAAAGGGTTCCAGGGTCCCTTCAAAATCCGTTTTACCTATCTAATAAAAAACTGTGTATTGATGCTTGTTAAGTGAAAAATAATGAATTTTCATTTTGTAGAAGGTTTAACAAGTCTGGATTATATGAAGTTTGGATTCAATTCTTCATTTACATTACAAGGTTGGTTAGGTGGGCTCCTAAATTTTGTATCAGCTACGTAAATGTGATATGAATATACAACTCTTACAGCTGAACAATGGTAATAGTCTTGCAAAACACTAGATTATTCACTCTTATAACCCAATATTTTTCTCTTAAAGCACAGTAATAACGAAATATATTATCTTCAGCATTTTTTCTCAAGATAGCAAACAAGTCTCATATATCTTTGGAGTGGTAAATTTAAAATGTCACCATGTTGTATTTTGGCCTTTGTAACTTATCCTGGATTGCCTCTTCTTTTTACATTCTGTCACGGTTGCAATTCTGAATAGACTATGAACAAAGCTCTAAGCAAGATCGTCAAATAGTTATTTGGGCAAAAGCTGCTAAAATCACTCTACTGTCCTTAAGGCCTATGACTCCCTCTACGATGTTAACAATTGACTATTGCATTGAAGGAGGAAGTTTGGTGAGGAGTGAGAAATCAGAATTAATTTATAAATAATAATTTGTGTTTAAACTGTTCTAAAGTGCAATTACAAAATGTCTACAGTTATGCATATAATCAAAATTTGTTAGTGATAGCATAGTTATTTCTTTGTCTCTCGTTTGCTCATGGAAATATGTCCAAGACCTAGGTGGAAATCATAGGCCTCACTTAACCTCCCAGTCCTAGGCATTTGGTACGAACTTACCTGTGAAAGATGTTTAAAACAAAACCAACATGCGAAAGAAACATGATGCTCATTGAACTTAGAGAATAGCTGCAAATATACTTAAATTCATGAATCAAATACAAAGTATTGTAGGTCTCTTTGAGGGTGCAACCCTCTTAAGAGCAGAGCTCTTACACAAAATATGATTCAAGATGGTCCTCTCTTCATTGCAACACCAAAAAGTAAGGATCACAAAAAATGATGTATGAGATACAACCCATGCAGGATAAATGCACACACTCATGAACTCAGTACACTATTACGACTTCATGCAATGCTTGTGAGACAAATCCTAAAGGCTGTTTTTCATAACGCTCATAAAATAACCATAATAGAAGGGTAGGGTGTAAGGGTCCTAAGAATCCTAACAGAATTGTAGACATGTCGTCCAGAGAATCTAGAATTGGTGTTGCAAGCCACACAAAACACACATCAAGAGCATCTGAATTGTTCAAGCCTGTAGGACCAAGGAATTTCAGAACATAACATCTGTGCACATAGAGAAAACTGACAAAAATCAACCCTATGCAGTTATGCTAACAAATAAATGTACCAGTTTTACTCCCGTCGAGGGCACTTCATCTACTAAATAGTTCCTATTCTCAAGAAAGTGTCAAAACTCAAATTCTTAACTATTGAAAGTAAAATGAACTATTCTTGATCTTTACACTTGTTATTGGAATTTGGAACAGTTATGTACTCTTATTTCTCTATGTAGATGATTTGCATTCCTTAGGTTTTCTGCATTCGAACAGACAAGATTTTCTGAAATGTGTACCATAAACTAGCAACAGAAACTACAAACTGTGAGTATGAGAAAGCAGTGTGAGACGTTTTGCCTGGTTGAACATAGTATTGATCATGTGTGGCTTACTTAGTTCCTCTTAGAAATATTTTTAAAGGTAATTCATCTTTTATTTTTTTAAGAAAGGTGACAAGTTATTATTGGATTACTTTCAAACCCATCAGAATTTTTTTTTTAAAACACTCCCTTCAATTTTTTGGTGGGGCTTTTGCTTTGGCTTAGACACCACATATGAGGGCTACCTGTTCCGACAAAATGCCCAGGGCTTGTACATGGCCTTGACTATTGAGGTATGTCACATTCATGACTTGTCAAGGTCATCAAAACTTCCTCACGGTCTTGAATGTGATAGCCATGATTAAATGCCATAAATATAGCTTGCATGTCATTTGGGTATTTAAACTTGAGTGTTGAGACTCAATACTACTAGCCACTTGACTTAAAAGCTGAAGCACAAACTAGTGACAGTCAAATCCATGGGGTTTTGTGTTACATTCAGCACATGGAATGCAGATTCTGCATTCTAGGACTTGAAAAAATTGACGAATCTTGACCTTCAACCAAACCCACAGTTGGAGTGCCTTAACCTGAATGCACAGAAAACTGAAAGTATGAAAACCTAAAAGAATAAGCTGAAATAAAAAGAAGTCTGCAATCTGGAGAAAACTTAAAAAGAAGTCTGCAATCTGGAGAAAATTTATAAAGAAATCTGCAATCTGGAGAAAATCACAGCAGCATTTATCTGCAGTTTGGATTACAATAAAAATAATGATGTCAAGGGTGAATAAATAACCCATGAACTAGGTGAACACAATCTGCTTTAGATTGTTTTAAACACCAAAATCTGACCTAAAAATATCCAGCCACCCTAGAATAAAATATTTTTAAAGAACTTAATATAGGTACTGTAGCCCTAAAAATAAGACAAAAAGTGTCCAAAGAAAAAGACTGCTTTATTCACTCAAATAAGTCCCTAAAGATAAACTGAACTTGCACTTATCATTAGGACAAAAGTGTTGGTACCCATACCAAACTCAGCTTTTGCACCCCTTTTTGTCTGATATGTTGTTAGCTGATACTCAAATTTGTGTTAATAGTAACTTAATACCAAGTTGATTGTGGTCTTCCCAGTCAGTTTACAAGGTCATCCTGTCAGGATCTATGTACTTCCACCAACACATTTTGCAGGGTAAGGATGATTGCCTCGGGTTTGATAAGGATTAAACAATGATGATGTTCAAAGGCAAAAGGAGGAGCAGAGAACGACAGATCAGATCAATGGAATGGGTGTATAGAAGTGACATTGAGTGAACAATATTTTGCCTTGCAGCCAGGTGCACTAAGTCAATGACTAAACCATATGATAATTCTGCATGGCATGAGGAAATGTGGCAGTAAGTCCTTTAGCATGCATCAAGGTTAGAAAAGCCACATAAGAAATCCACTAAACACATAAAAACAGGGCAGAGATCTGTACCTAAGCATTCAGAGGGAATTCAAATCAGGTCTAGAGCACTTTGTGGGATGGTTTTGCCCTTGCTACACTCTGCCCAGCAGTTAGAAAATTGGTAAAATGCTAAGAAAAATGCGTCTAAGGTAAGAAAGAACAATTCATAAAGCTGACAGAGTTTTTAGGTGCTAATGCCATCTATTTTCTCCACCATAGTTGCTCAAAAAAGGGCTGTAACCTCACAGGCATCTACTCAGGCTGCAGTAAAGAGTTGTGTTAAGCTTAGTATACACTTATCTTTTATCTTGGAAGTAACTTTATGTGTTTTTGAGTGGTTTACTTTACTTAGATCTTGCATTGTGATTTCATTTAGTAGATTAATTTTGTTTAATTGTCTCCTATTGATGTGGATTTCATAGTCTCTGCTTTAGCCAGTACTAAGCATTTGTCTTTAATATTGTTTTGTTACAAACTTTAAATATAAGAAGCTTCATTTGTGAGGTAAGTACTTTCAGGTCTTGTGCATAACCTTTTGAGATCAAAAAGATAAGTCAGATTTACTTTCAATCATTTCCTTTCATGCAAACTCTATTGATAAATTTGCATGGTGTACAGAATTGTAAACTTGTTCAAAGCTTTGAATTATAGGAGCAGTTTCATATCCCTTGCTAATTTGTAGAGAGGTTTTATCCTGTATGCTATACCCTTTTGCGTTGTCTTGCAAGAAACAAGTTAAAATGCTAACAAAAAGCAAAGACTGTCAAATAGGTATTTCAATGCCCAGAAAAGTTGCATAGCTGCATCCAGAAAAGCCTGCCAAAAATAGCGTATAAATTCTAAATTTTCTCATTCTAATTTTCTAATTGCCATGCCTGTTCCTAGAATAACTGTTGAGCAAACTGTATACATTCTAACACTCCTCCATGAAGAAGGTGTTCTTTATCCCGACTTCTTTCTCAATATATCAAACTTCCCTTTTCATAGGGGCTTTGTCAAAATTTCTGTAACTTGCTCATCTGAAGCAAAATCCTCTCCTACAGATCTCTTCAATTATTGAAGACTCTTGGGCATCATACCCACCAAAATAAATCAGCCACTTACGTTAAAATCAATGTTTCAATTGCTGGGAGATCTTGGGCATCATACCCAACCACCTATCAGAGACCCTTGTGCCTCTGACAAGTACAGATCAGCTTCAATCATTGAAACTGTGGCAGCACAACAGCTGAAACCCTCTGACAACTCCCTCTCACAGGCAGCAGCCATTTCCATCCACATAAACCTTGGGAGATTCTCCATTGTAATACCATGTTAAAATTCTGCATATGTTATGCTGATTCTGCACTCTAGGGTTTGAATATAATTGATGAATCTTGACCTTCAGCAGTTGGAGTGCCTTAACTTGAATACATTGAAAATTGGAAGTACAAAAACCTAAATTAATAAGTTGAAATCGGAATAAGTCTGCAATCTAGATTTTTATTATTATTCTGGAAAATCATGCAGCACTTCTCTATGGTTTGGATTATAATAAAACGGTGATGCCAAGGGTAGTTAAATAACCCACGAACTAGGTGCACACAATTTGCCTAATAAATATCTGGCTGCCCCAGAATAGAATATTAAAAACTTAAAACAGGTATTGTAGCCCTAAAAATAAGAAAAAAAGCTCCTAAAGTAAAAAACAACTTTATTATTTTTCAACATGTGCCCTTCAACCAAAAAAAGGGTGTTGAAACCATAGAGCGAAATGGACTCGCACGGGAGAGTGCGCGCGCGAAGGGGATTTGAAATCCGTTGTTGGAGAGGAGGACTTGGAAGAGGATGATGGTGATCCGAAGACAGACGTTGGCTTCTGAGCTCTGCGTTGGGTTGGCTTGGAGCCGTTGGCTGCGGCAGAGATCGAGGGATTTCAAATATTTCTGATGGATGTGGCTGGAAACTCAGGTTTTGGAGTTTTTGGGGGGGATTTCAGAGCCCCTGCAGGGGGTGGTGTCAAGATCTGCTCGGATGAAGACGTTTCAGAGGATTTTGTTTCTTCTGACCCCCCCCTTTTCTTTGGTTGGAGGCTTCTGCTTTCTGCCATCCCTTGGCTTGTGGGTTATGGTGGAGCTTCCTATTCTCTGCTGTCTCCTAGCTTGTGGGCTTCGGTGGAGCTCGGTTGCCTGTTGAAGGTTTCGAAACCTGTGAGGGTTTGTCTTCTTCTTTCTCTTTGGCCCCTGCTCTTTTCTGGATCCATTTTCCTGTTAAGGGGTTTTGCTGTTAGTTATTTTTCTGCAGGGATGTTTGGAAGTTGTTTCTGCCCTGACTGGGAGAGCTCATCGTTTGTTTATCTGAGGGTTTCTGTGATTGTCTCAGCTTCTTCTCTGTCCCCATGGCAGAAAATTATTGGTCTCACTGTTTTTCTTCTCTCCTTGTACTCCGAAATGTTTTTTGATTTTCTGGGAGAGGTTCTTTTGCTCTAGATGCCTTTGGAATCTCATTGGCTTGTGATCTTCCAAATGTTGGGGTCTGATTTCCTCTGTATTCATCTTATGACCTCTGGGTATCTTTGTGGAGAGGGTTATGTTGTCCCTCGCCTTCTTGGTTCCACGACGTTGCTCTTTGTGCTTCTTCTTGGGCATCTTTGGGTTACTCTGGCATTTCCTATGGAGGTGGTCCTATCTTCTATTGAGGGGGAGATGGATGTGGCTAGAAGTGACCTATCTCCTATAGAGGTGGAGCGGGATGCTACTGGTTTTGCCTGGAAGTGTTGCTGTGGGGCTGATGAAGTCCTGCTTTGTGGCTGCAAGAGAGCTGTTGTTGGCCTTCCTATTGGCTTCTTTTCTTTATCTTCTATAGAGGTGGAGATCTTGAAAAGTAAGCTGATTTTTGTGGTGTTCACTCTCAAGGATGTTAATGTTAGGATCAGATTTAATAGAAAGCAGAAAAATGAACATAAAGAACAAATGAACATAGTATTTATCCTGGGAAAACCCTCCTTCTCGAGGGAGAAAAACCCAGCCACAAATATGTCTCTTATATATTGAATGAAGTAGCAGCAAACAGCTTACAACTTGACCCACAGAAGAATAGTATCTCTCATAGATACATGCATACAAAAGAACTCTGTTTTCCTCTTTCTAATTTCAATCTGCTCTTCAAAAGATAATTCTCTGCTATAGATGGCAAACTCTCCTTGAAATAACCACTTAACTTAAGCAAGAATCAATCCCAAAATAGGGAGTCGTCACTTGCATGTGCATGCAAAAGGAGACGCACTAGGAGCATTACAATTGCCTATTTTTAGGAGCAGTTACAAATACATTTCATGCAAAGATTCTCTTGCATGTCTGACCGAAGATTCTATTGCATGTCAACCATCTTAAATAAGACATTTCATGTGGGTCAGCCAGCTTGTCATAATAGCTATTTAAAGAAGATGCCTCTGCTGCTAGAAGATACCTCCTGCTGCTGATACATCAACATTAAATATAAAATATAATTTGTAATATGTAGGCCACCAAGCCTTAATTAAGGAGAAAATATCTCCTGAAGCTACCAAACACTAACACTCCCTCTTAGCTAAGGAGATATTTTCCAGATATTCATGCACCAGTGTGATGTCATCTCATCATGACGTCCACCATGGCTACTCCAAGAGAATGAAACAAGGGCTTTCACCTCAAGTCTCTCTCGCAGAGAGAAATGCATTAACCAGGGTTGATACCTCAAATCTCTCTTGCAGAGAGAAATGCATTAACAAGGGTTGATACCTCAAATCTCTCTCGCAAAGAAATCATTAACAAGGGCTGATACCTCAAATCTCTCTCGCAGAGAGAAATGCATTAACAAGGGCTGATACCTCAAATCTCTCTCGCAGAGAGAAATGCATTAACAAGGGCTGACACCTCAAATCTCTCTCGCAGAGAGAAATGCATTAACAAGGGTTGATACTTCAAATCTCTCTCGCAGAGAGAAATGCATTAGCAAGGGCTGATACCTCAAATCTCTCTTGCAGAGAGAAATGCATTAACAAGGGCTGATACCTCAAATTCCTCCGTCTCAGAGGAAAATGCATTAACAACAGATCTCCATGATGATGAAACTCCCTCTGAAGCTCCAAGTACTTGCATCAACCTTCTGACCTCCTTGTCCAAGGTTGCTTTTGATGAATTGTCAAACTCCCTCTGAATGTAAATCCCTCCTCTTCGAAGAAACTGATCTCAAAGATAACCTGAATAGGTTCCTCCTCTTCGAGAGATGTCTTCAGCCACCAACTTAGTCCCATGGCTGCAAGCTATGACTCCATGCTTGATCATTTCTCCAGTTGGCATGAGTTCCTTACAGGATGCCTCAAGTTCTTCTTCTCTAGGCAATCTCTCATCACCCTCTTGCTCCTCGATCCATCCTGGAAGCATTTAGAGAGAGATTACTAATAGTTTAAACTACCCCAAAGAAATATCAATGCTAGAAGCATACAAGATTCACTATCCCAATGTTATAGCATGAATTAATAACTACATAAAAATTCATGAATATTATTCAAACAGGAAATACTTATCTTTCCTTTAGGTCTGCTCATATGAGCATTAATTCTGCTCCTGAATGCTGACTCTGCTTAAAACAACAGTTCCTTCTCACGTATCTCCTGGGGAGAAGTCCTATGCCAGATATATTTATGATGATGCTCTATAATCAGCAACCATACCAACTCATAGTGAATATGCAACTGCACAGGCTCAGACGTCTATCCTTCCTGAAGTGACTATAACCTACTTAACTCACATCAAACACAACAGCTAGTGGCCAAGATACAATAGACTTGATGTCTTGATTTACACAATCAGCAATAGGCTTAGTCAACCCAAATCTGATCAGGTCTTTTCAAAAAACCCGCTCTGATACCATGTTAATGTTAGGATCAGATTTAATAGAAAGCAGAAAAATGAACATAAAGAACAAATGAACACAGTATTTATCCTGGGAAAACCCTCCTTCTCGAGGGAGAAAAACCCAGCCACAAATATGTCTCTTATATATTGAATGAAGTAGCAGCAAACAGCTTACAACTTGACCCACAGAAGAATAGTATCTCTCATAGATACATGCATACAAAAGAACTCTGTTTTTCCTCTTTCTAATTTCAATCTGCTCTTCAAAAGATAATTATCTGCTGTAGATGGCAAACTCTCCTTGAAATAACCACTTAACTTAAGCAAGAATCAATCCCAAAATAGGGAGTCGTCACTTGCATGTGCATGCAAAAGGAGACGCACTAGGAGCATTACAATTGCCTATTTTTAGGAGCAGTTACAAATACATTTCATGCAAAGATTCTCTTGCATGTCTGACCGAAGATTCTATTGCATGTCAACCATCTTAAATAAGACATTTCATGTGGGTCAGCCAGCTTGTCATAATAGCTATTTAAAGAAGATGCCTCTGCTGCTAGAAGATACCTCCTGCTGCTGATACATCAACATTAAATATAAAATATAATTTGTACTATGTAGGCCACCAGCCTTAATTAAGGAGAAAATATCTCCTGAAGCTACCAAACACTAACAAAGGATAGGGGTGTTGTAGCTGCGATGGTATGGTAGAGCTTGGGTTTCTCTCCTATAGAGGTGGAGAGTACAGCTGGTTTTTGAAGAGCACTGTTGGAGCCTCGTGTATTTGTGATGACCTTTCCTATAGAGGTGGAAAGGGTGTTTTGCTGGGCTCTGATACTTCTGTTGTTGGTGCTTTGTTCCTGATCTATGTTTTCCAAGTTATATTCTTGGGTTCAAAGTCCATGCCAAATCCTGAATGTACAGGGTTGTGAATCCCTTCAAAATCCACAACCTTGTTTTAAGGTCCCGGCCAAAACCTTGTCTTAGTGGGTTGTTGGTCCCGTCAAAACCAATGGGTTGTAGTGGGTTGTTGGTCCCATCAAAACCAATGAGTTCAAGATTCATGTAGAGTCTTGTTTCTTTTCTGGGCAGCCTGCTGGCTTTTAGCTGATTGTTGGCTTGCTGTTTCCTTGTTTCGCTGCTGGTTGCTTCTGCTTCAATCTTTTGGGCAGCTTGTTCATCTTTGTGTGGGTTTTGGGTCCCCTTAAAACCTGATGGTTTTGGGTCCATTCAAAACCTGTTGTAAATGGTTTCGGGTCCATTCAAAACCTGTTTATCCTCTAATAAAAAAAAAAAAAAACTTTATTCACTGAAATAAATGCCTAATGATAAACAGAACTTGCACTTATTGATAGGACAAAATTAAAGACTATCAATAGGTGTTTCAACACCCAGAAAAGCTGCATCGCTACACCCAGAAATAGAGTTTAAATTCTGAATTTTCTAACTGGTGTGCTTGTGCTAAGGACAGCTGTGGAGCAACCAGCAGAAAGTTAACATTTTGAATTAATCTCTCAACAGAATTTTTGCCATTTAATTTATTTATCCTGTTTCTTGATTTCTGTTGTTTTTAAACACTAACTTAAGTGTAGCCTGTATTTGTTGGTTCCTTTCACCATATCAATAATAAATTAGATCTCTAGTCAAATCCTCTTCTTGATGGTAGCTTGATTTCTGGTGACTGAGTCAATATCTAATCTTTTTATATTTTTTATGTGCTACAAATATCAGGGAAATGACAAGCTGTATTCAAAATTTTCCTCCTGGGATTCTATAGAGTTATATAGTATTTTAAATTGCTTTCATGATTCAGTATATGGAATCTAGATATTATAAGAAGCTATATTTCTTCATTATAGTGCTCGTGGTTATTTGCCATGTTAATATTCATTGTAGTCCACAATCATTTTTTTTTTTAACTATAGTTACACTTTTTTCTTTCTTGTGGTGGGGAGATCTAGTAAAGCTTAATTTTTGTGCTGCAGGATTTCCAATGAATAAGCCAGTGGGAGGTGGCGTGGGAGGTGCAGGTATTGGAATAGGTGCGAGAGGTATTTCTGGTCCCACTGCTGCAGCTGCTCAAGCTGCAGCTCAGAAGCAGAAAAATCTCACGCAACGGGCAGATACAGACATAAATACTATTCTGGATAACTTTTCTCACCTTATTAAAGCTGCAAGGGTAAGATGCTTTCTGTAATTCCCATTTTTAATTTCTGCTGTTGTGCTAAAATTTAATATCCAGAGGGTTGAAAAATCAAGGAATCATCATACCAATTTTCTAATTCAACCCTAAAATTAGCAGATGGAGTTGTATATTTATTCTTTTTCTATCATATATTGTAGTTGACCTAACCGTGAGGCTTTTTAATTTTTTTGGCATCAAATTTATAGTCAGAATTGCCATCAGGTTTAAATAAACAGTTTAGGCACCAGTTTAAATAGTCAGATTTGGGTAAATGACCTGTATCACTTACCAGTAAAGACAATGTGCTTGCTTGCCATAGCTAGAATCATGGTGGTTTAGAATTTAGGAGTTGCATTGTTTTAGTCTTCAATTCTCATCACCTTGAGACAATTTAGTGTTTACACTGCATGGAAAAGTCAGCTTCCATCTCACATCTCGGATGTCCTGGTGCTATCCAATATTGAGTGTGCAGTTGCTACTAGCCATGTAATTTTTGTATGTTTTTCTGTTATTTGTTGGTTTTCTTTGCTACTTGCCATCTTATTCTACTTTTTCTTTCCTCTTCCTTGTGCTTTTGGCTGGGCCCTTTCTTTTGTCATGATTGTATTGCATTATATGGTTTTATTTACTAACATTTGTAGGGACTTTCCTCTTGTTAGGCTCTTTTGCTTCCTAGTTGTAGTCTTTAATACTTGCATTATATGGCTTTATTTACTAATGTTTGTAGGGTTGTTACTTTCTTTTTCTTTTTAGTTGTAGTCTTGAATGCTTTAAATTTGGTTGTTTCAGTACCTTTTGGCTTTTAGCACTTCTGACCCTCTTGTAACTTGCTGTAATCCCGAGTCCCATTGATCACCTTATGTCATTTGTGGATTCGTCATTTCTAGTCATTGTGTTAACACGAGCTTTCATTCTGTCTTGTGTCTTGTATTCTTGAAAACTAGTGAGTTGTCTGCATAATTCCTTATTTTCTTCTTGGCCTGCTAACAAAAAATAAATTGCAGTCTTAGGACAAGTTATCTTACATGTGCTATATTAGATCTTACTATCATCCACATGTTTGCCCTCTTTCTAGCTCCAATTGGTGTTTTCATCATTGGTCAAATGTTACAATAAAATGGATCCAATCAGAGGACAAACTTGTAGCCACTTGGAGGATAAACCCCAAGTGCTGGTAATGCAAATGTAATTTGGAGCATTGCTACAGATCTTATCCTGTCTGCATATCATTGTGATCAAGGCAGCATGCAACTTCCAACACTGCCACATGGCAAAGGAACCTTGCAAGTGCAACAAAGAAGACAACCCATCAGCAAGAAACACATATGTGATTTTATAAATCAAGTCAAAATGAATGAGATTAGTACACATATGTGGTATAGGTGCCTGGCCCTATCATCTTGGTGGCTAATGTGAATGACTAGATAATGAAATTACAATTTCCCAAAACCGCCATCTCAATCCCCTTGCACTCACATGGGTGAGCTCTTAATCCTTACGACCTCAACTATCACCATTTTTAAAAAATTGTGACTAGTTTGAATTTCCCTTGCAGAATGATCATTTTGAAAAAACTGTCACAAGAGCTATCGGCAGCCTAAGGAAATAGAGCTTTCGTCGTAAGTTGCCAAATTGGGTATAGGTACGGGTATGTGGGTATGATACACCGGTATGGCAGATTTGGTGGGGGGGCGGGTTGGGTATGTCCGTACAAAAATAAAATAAAATATATATAGCCTAAAAAAAAATTAAGTTTAGAATGTCATATACCAATGCATATGCTAAACAAAACCATGACAAATTTCAAATTTTGAAACATAATATACTAATTTAAATTCAGTTTTCTATATCAAAAGGATCAAACTTGAATGCCATGATAAATAATCATTGTTTAACATTTAAATAATACAAATAGTAATCAATTCACTAATCTGCATCGTATGGGTTATCATCAAGACCAAGATCATCATCAACATTAACATTAGATGATGGAACCCCACTGGCACTTGCACCAAAAGTATGCTGGCTACTTGACTCCTAAAACTGAAGATTGTGCAGCAAAAGAAAGATCCAGGTCAGTTCGCTTTGATTCTACATCCCATAACTTTGCTGCCCCTTCCTTGTACTCATCATCTTTGTGAGTAAGAAGATGCAAGTTGGAATGAACAAAAACTAGCTCCTTTGCTTTGCTTGATGCCAATTGATTGCGCTTCACTAAATGGATGGAGTATGTACTCCAATTCTGCTCAGCTGAAGAACTAGCAACCTATTGAAGCAAAGGGAGCTCTCATTAGAGTTGTTAAATGAAGAATTTTGTAAATCAAACTTCAAATTTGAAAATAACTCATTTTAAATGATAAAAGTTAAAAACAAATTTAGAGTGGTAAAAATTCAAAACTTGAGATAAAATTTTTATTGCAAGAACTTGGAGGTGTGGCAACTTGTGGCTATTGAGGTATCACCAAGAGTGAGCATCCTTCCTATATTTGTCACAGGGAGTAGAAGCACTTTGATCACGAGAGGTAACAAAATCAGCAAATTCAATTGCAATTGCATCTTGCATATCAGGATCAGTGAAAGAGTTTAGTAAGAGCTTTCCTAAACCCTTTGCTGACTTCTGTATCATGGTATGGTGGCACTCTTGTTGGTATAGCAAGGACCTCTTCATTGTAATATTTGGGAGTCAAAGCGAAGGCAAGAAAATGGAGTGGGGTGGTCATTTTGTTCCACCGCTCAATGCAAATTGACTGCACTTCTTTGAAGAAGGTTTGTTTAGGATCTTGCTTTTTTGCATTCATGATGGATTTCATCTTCTCAAGTATTGGATCGACGCCATCATAAACCTCTCCCAAGCATGACTTATCCATGTTAGTAAAATGTATCATACTCATGATGGGCTCAGCGAAACTAGGAAGATATTCCACCCGATCCCACCAAGTGTCATCTAGAATCTTTTGTTTTACATTTGCTGCCCTCTTAGTGTTTGATTGCCTTCATATAGACCATGATTGACTAATGACCATACCAGAAAGTGCCTCGTGCACTTTCACAAGTTGTCTCAAGATGATTGTGTTGGATGCAAATCTAGTCTTAGCCACCTATTTGAAAATAAAAATTAAATAATTAAAATCAATGAAAAATGTATATATTTAAAAAATAAATTACTAAAGTAAAACATAAAATAAAAAAATTGCATTATTTGAAGTTTGAGTTACTTTCAGTAGCTCTAGTTGTGAGAATGATCTAAAAATAGCTTGTGACATGTGATGATTTGTTATAAACATTTGGATCTCTTCAACTTCAACATAAACTTGTTTGATCTAGTCTATCTAGTCTATTTTTGTACCCAACTTTTGTAGCATGAGGTTGAGGGAATGCACGGCATAAGGTGTCCAAAATATATGTGAGAATCGTGTCTCAACTAACATACCAGCAACTCTACAATTCTTTGCATTGTCCATTATAACTTGGACAACATTTTGAGGACCCACTTCATTAATGCACTGTATAAGGATGTCAGCAATAAATTGTGCATTCTTCACTTGCCCCTCACAATCCACAACTTTTAGAAACATTGCCCCTTTAGGGCACATTGCAATCGGAGTAATTAATGGTCTATTTTTTGCATCTTTCCATCCACTAGAAATAATAGACACACCTGTTTCTTTCCATGAGGCCTTGATGGGAGATAATTAATCTTCTATATGTTTGACCTCCCTTGACAATAAAGTGCTAGGCACCTTCTTGTAACTTGGGCGTGTGTACCCCTTTGGAGTTTCATTTATTTTTCTCACCATGTCTTGCCAATAGGGTGATTGAACAATGTTGAAAGACAAACCATTTGCATAAAGGCTTCTTGCAATGGTTTGGTTAGCAATATCTCTGGGATCATTATTAAATGCCCTCTCCAATGGTCCCTTTGCTCTCTTTGGAATAATAGCCTCATTTTCATTTCTACTCAAAAAAGGATGGCTTTCTACTACAATATCAGGATCAACACTATGTGTGTGAGATTAAGTAGGTGGCCTTCGTGGGCCCCTTCTGTACTGAATGGATGCCCCATTCTATTTTCAACCCTTGCATTTGCTTCCTCTTGCTCCTTAATATATTTTGCTATTTTATAAGGTGGTGTAGGTACAACATTTTTCCTTGGACAAGCTCTGATTCTCTTCCCAGGAATTGCACACAAATGCCCTTGCACTCGACTGTAGGAACTTGTATACCGCTTATCACACCCACGACATATCCAAACATATATTCCCCCACCTGGAACCTGCTCTACCATTTTTTACATGCCTCCATAGCAGTGAAGCGAGGTCAATGTTGAATGAGGGTTTGCCAACAAAATCAGAACTAGCTGCCATGGAATTTTTGGTATAGTTTCTTTATATGCAATGGATCCAAATTTGAAAAATAAATTAAACTTAAATAATCTACATAACATCTAAATGATTAATGATATTCTCAAAGGATGGAACGACAAAGCGTGAGTGGGAAAGGGCGCGGGGTTGGAATTTTCAAATCTGCAGTTATTGGTGAGGACGATGATGGTGATCTTGATGGTGTGGACGAGGATTTGGGGGTTGCAGTGGGTGCAGTTCGCTCCGGTGTTGCTTTGGAGCCGGTGCTGTTGGTGGTTTGCGTGGACAATGTGCTTCTCCCTTGGTTGGAGCTTCGCACCTGTTGATGTTTGTTTTCCCTTCTTGGTGGGAGATCTTCTTCGGTGCCTGGGTCTCTTGGAGCCTTTGCTGCACTTTTTCCTTGGTTTGCCCGGGTTTGTCCTGGCTTTCCTCAGAGAGTTGTGCCTGCTTTCTTGGGCATTTGGCCTGGGTTGGCTTGGGTGGTGGTGTTGGCTAGTGTGCTCTATTTTTTCCATTGGTTGGGTGTGTTGATGGGTGAGGTTCCTTCCTCTCTCTGTTTTAGCCCCACTTTTGGTGAGCTCTGGTGGTGTGGTGGTGCTTTCTCTTTTGTTTGGTGCGGCCTCAAAGGCTTTGCTGTTGAATATTTTGAGGGCCTTTGCTGGTTCTGGCTGGTGGGTGTGGCACTTTGGGGCTGTTTTTTGTCCTCAGTGGATGGCCTCTGGTTTCTGGATTTCTTTGGAGCCTCCTTCTGGATGCATTTGAGTTGGGTGCTGAATCCCAAGTGTTGCTTACAGATTTGTTTCTTTGTCCTCATGTTGGTTGGGTTATCGTTTACAACCTTGGTGGAGGATGGTGTGTTTACTTTTTCTGCAGGAGTGGTGGCTTTCTCCTTGATTCTACAGCCTATTCCTATCGAGGTGGATTCCCCTTCTATCGAGGTGAAGATGGGTGTTGTGGGTTTGGTTGGAAGCTTCCCTTTCTGGGTTTCTCTGCTGCTGTCCCTTTTGAGGTGGGATCTACTCCTATTGAGGTGGAGTATGGGCTGATTTGTTTCTCTGTCCTCATGTTGGTTGGGTCATCGTTTACAACCCTGGTGGAGGATGGTGTGTTTACTTTTTCTGCGGGATTTGTGTCTTTCTCCTTGATTTTGCAACCTGTTCCTATCGAGGTGGATTCCTCTTCTATTGAGGTGAAGATGGGTGATGTGGGTTTGGTTGGAAGCTTCCCTTTCTAGGTTTCTCTGCTATTGTCCCTTTTGAGGTGGGATCTACTCCTATTGAGGTGGAGTATGGGGCTGCTGGAGTTCTCTGGGTTCGGTGGAAAAGGTTTTCATGTGATCCTCTCCAATAGAGGGGAGCTTTCTCTATTAGATTCAGAGAATGTGTTGGCTTCCTAGTTTGATAGGTGTTTCAAGGGGTTTTGTTCTTCCTCCTCAGTCCTGCCTTGTATTTCTGTTATTGAGCTAGAGTTCTTGGTTGGACTGTTGGTTTTGATTGGGAAGTTTTGTTGCCCTTTTCATAGTGGCTCAGAGTTGCTGTTACTGAGCAGATGGTATGCTGCAGCCTGTGGGGTCTATGGTTGGTATTGAGATCTTGGTCTGCATCCTGTGTTTGCTTTGTAAGTTCTTGTTGGCTCTTGGCCTTTGATGTTTCTTTGGCTTTGACTTAGGACTACTGTTGGTTTTGAGTGTTTTGTCGCTCCTGGTTATCTGGGGACCAGGTGGTGGTTGTTTGTCTACTGTGTTTCTGTAGTGTTTCTGCTGGTGCAAAGTTTGATACTTTGGTGTTTGGAAGTTTCCTTTTCTTAGCTCTGTACAAGGTTCATAGGTTAGTGGTCTGATGGAAAGTGTGGAAATGTGAAATGGATGTGTTTTCAAGTTTTAGCTTTTTGCAAGTTTTCAAATCCCTTGGAAATTGTTTCAGAGAATTCTAGAATCGCTAGAATCGCTTGGGTACATACGACTGCAAAAAAAAAAGTTTCAAAGGGAAAAAAATCGATTCTTGTATGCATCCACAAGGATTCCGACTTCGACTCCGATTTTAGTACGATTCATACTTGGAATCGCTAGGAAAAAGTTGTGATTCAACTTCTTAGCGAAGCATGAATTAGGATTAGAATATCACATAGCATCATATAAAAAATTTGAATGTCATTTAAAACATGCATGATATATATAAATATATATATAGCCTAGAAGCATGAATTAGGATGAGAATATCACATAGCATCATATAAAGTTAAACAACAAAACCATCATAAACTTGAATGCCATTTAAAACATGCATGATAAATATTCATTGTTCAAATGTCAAGTTCAATATTAAAATAATAATATCAAGTTCAACACTACTTGGTTGTGTGATTTTGCCAAGCTACTTGGTTTGACAGGTCTTAATTGGATTCTCAAACCTTGTCCTACATGACCTTAATCAATGCAAGACTAAATAAAATCATTTCACAAGGCTCTATAAGTGAGAGAGGAGGTGGTTGAAATACAACTACCCTCTTAAATTTTTCTTATAAGATTCTAACCAAAGCCTCATCTAGATTTATCAAGTTGTTGATGACACAAATAATATTAAGAGCATAGAGTGGTTTTATAAATGGCGGATTTATTTAGGATAGCCTTACAAATAAGAAGGCATGTAAGGGGCAAGAGAATCTGATAAAAATGATCTTTTTATTAAAACCAACTTTAACAATATGGAATAGTTTAAGTAGAAATTCATTTTGAAAATGCCTAATTAGTTTGTCTTGGGATTTTGCTTCCACAAGACAATAGAGTCTTTTTTCACATGCTTCTTTCACAAGGCAGTGGAGACAAAAAACCAAATGAATAAGCATGTGAAAAAAACTAAAAAAAGTGAAAAACCATTTTCTGCGCATCTGGGTGCGTTCTAGAAATGCTTGGAAACTGCAATCTCAAGGGTGGTGGCCCTTGTATTGTGAAAGCATGGAATGATTCTAGATTTGTTCCATCCCTCAGTCCGCCTTGGAGGCTAGCTGTCCTCCTCAATCAAGCCCAAGAGCACCATTTGGCCTCCCGGCCCATGACTATGGCAGAACCTCCAATTCATCCATCGCGGGGTGGCGTGCTTGATAAGATGCATAAAGGCTGTCCTCTTTAACCAAGCCCAAGAGCTCAAAATGGGTTTCCAGTCCATTCGGCCTCCCAGCCCACAAACATGGCAAAACCTCCAGTTCATCCATTTCGGGGTGGCGTGCTTGATATTAAGAATTCCTAGCCCTTCAACATCTCATGACTTAGAAGGTTGGTTGGTCTCCCTATTTGCAAAACACTTCTATAAATTCAAAATAGATTGCTAAAGGTTGCTATATTAATTGTTAATAAAATATCATTATGCAATTATAATAGATTTACTTACAGGTGGCTGTAATAACTTGATTTCTGCAATTAACACACACGCACACACACACACACACATATATATTCCTAATTTATATTCTAAGATTATCTTTTAAACTTACTTCTCAATGATATTATTGCTGAAAACAATATTTATTTCCAATAGATATCTTTATGTCAATTCCTTATTTTTCTTTTTTTCCAATTTGCTCCCCTTGATGCCTATCCCCACTCATTTGTTCTACCTCATATATCTTCCATGCTAGGGAGTCACATCCTTTCATTGGTCATCTTAACAAGGGACACAACCCTCTGCAACCAAGCATTGCCCCTTAAATTCTTTTAATTATTAATTATTTATTTTCTTATGGAGTCGCTGCATTAGCATCTCCCTTAATTAATTCTCATCAAACCCTCTGAAGAGTCGCCACTTTCATATCTCCTTGGTTGCCGCTTCCATATCTCTTTGGATTGATTATCATTAATCCTAGGACAGGCTGCGATTGGGGGATTGTGATGTATGGTGGGGGCATGACATCAGGGAAATTGCCACCTTGCTTTAGCTCTCTGTAACACAATGGTGGAGATATCATTCACAGAGATCCTAGGCATGCCTGCCTGTCTTCCAGCAGGTAGGCTGGTTAGATTACTTTAAGAGACTAGACAGATATATTGAAGGGCTAGCTCATGAATTTGCAAGGACATTGGCTAATGATGTGGTAGTAATGAAAGAGCTCAAAGTGTCTCTGAAGGAATTATTGCAGAAGTTTCAGGGTTATCTATAAATGGAGACCTATGGCTAGAAAGACCTACTGTAGTACTGTCTAGGAGTGAATTTGCAGCACCAGGAGAACAATTTGAGCACTCCTCACAAGGCACTAGGAGGCTGTCACTACCTACATTCTAGGCTGAAGTAGCAATGCACATCATCAAGTATATTACTTGTGAAGGTAGGTTTTCTTTACTGTATGTAGTGCACTTTAAACTCTTAAGCCACCTTCGGCACAATAGTTTGGTAAATGTCCTAAATTTCTTGCTTTATCCCACCACTGTTTAATTCAGTTGCTTATTAAGAAAAGCTTGAATGATCAATTTCCTGAAGTTTCATGGGAAGAATTTCTTGTAATGAATGATATTGGGGACTGAAAAAACATAGGGCAAGGCCCTCATGACAGAAGGTTGAGGGAACAATAGCCTCAAGTACAATAAGAAGACGCTAGGGCAAGAAGAAGGTTGAGACCGTAGGAAGATTCAGATGAAGAAGAAGGGTGAAATGTGGAGGTAAAGCATGCAGCCACACATATTGTCCATTCAGCCTCATTCTTTGCACCTGCAGCCACTCATACTGTCCATGAAGCCTTAACCTCTGCACCTGCAACCACACATTTTGCACATGTAACATCATCCCCCATACATGCAACCATTGTAAGAAGAACCTGCATGCAGCAATTCCAGTGACTGTTAATACCCCTTCCTCCTCCAAACCAACTAAAAAGAAACAAAAGGTGGCCTCAACACCAAAATCTCCTAAACTTAGGGTCTCAAACTTTCTCAAGGAAAATGGGCTAACACCAAGCACCTCTAAATTGGCTTCCAAGGTTGTCTTATTGAGAGAGATAGATACTGAGCAAGAACATTTTTTTCAAAGAATAAGTGAAGACTCAGATACATCTAGTAGCTTTGGCTTTCATCTGGATGTAGAGGCAACCCCTTCCTTTGAGCCTGTAGTGCGCAAGTCTGAAGAAGAACAAGTTTCTGTAGTAGTAGGTGGAAATAAGGAGTTGTAGGTGCCCTGCTAAAAATTGAAGAACTAGAAGCAAGGCTTTGAGAATATGAGAATCAAAGAAGTGAGCTAGATATGTTGGCTCAGATGGTAGAAGAAGAAATAGAATGCACAAAAGTTGAGTGAGTGCAGCATGCAGCCAAAGAAGTATCATTTGCAGATCAGCCTGCAATCATTACCATAGGTACTCCGAATGATGATCCCCAAAATCTTTGGGAATTTAATGATTTTAAGCAATTTGAAATAGCATCAACTCAAACAGATGGACCCAACCATGAAACATTAATATAGAAAAGGGATAGGGTCATCAAGTCTACTAAGAATATATGGGTTCAAGAGAACAAAGAGTCGGAAGAAAAATTTAATAAGGAATTGAAAAATAAGGATATGGAGATAAATAGATCAAAGGAAAAGGTTGAGAAAATGTGTGAACTTACTGAACATATAATGGTATGTCGCCCTCCTGCTAGGGTATATGCAATTTATTTGAAAGAACAATTGATCAATTTTCAATTTATGCAAATTTACTGTGATTTGACTTCTAAAAATAGATACCCCTAGTTCTTTTTTTAGAGCTTATCAAGAAAGCATCACTGAGCTACAATGCTAGTTGTATGAATTCTATCTTCATGATCTAGCTATGCCATATAATTCAAAATGGAATCCCATTCTGTATGTGAGAGATCTATAGTTGAAAGCATTTAGCTCTTTTGTAAGAAATGAAAAAAAGAGGGGAACTGATGCAAAAATATACACTGTGTGAAAAATGCGTTCTTCTAAAAATTAGAGGGGAAGCTAAAAATCTAGAAGAAATCATAGAAGAATGGATACTCTTGATGAACATTCTTGCAGTAGTTGAGAAAGTCTAGCATAATCGAGTTGATGAGCAGCATAAGTACCTCAAAAAGTACCCGAAATTGGGAAGTAGTCATTTATTTTTAGCAAATTGAGATGGCAAGAGCTCACACCTAACTTGCAGAGGAAAAATCCCTATTCCATGTACAATTATAGAGTAGTAGTGAGCAGGGCAACAAGGTGCACCAACCTGGCTAGATGACACAGCCTTAGTTGGCTTCCACTAGCCTTCCATCTACCTTTGGTGGGGCCACAATGTTTGATGGAACAGATGAAGATGCCAGAAGGAATAGGATTGAAGGATAGAAAGGATTCTACCTCAAGCAGTATGAAGGGTCTAAAGAGCCATTTGATTTCATATTACTCTGTTTGATGTATAATTACAGGCCCTAGTTGTTTGAGGACAAGCAACCCCCTAAGCTGGGGGGTGTGATGAGCTCCAACATTGCCCTGATCTAATGCTCCTTTTCCCTGTTTTCATTTGCATTTCCATAGACATTTACCTCCTTTAAACAACCTTTTTAATTGATACTTTGATAAAAAGTTAAAAACACTAAGCTTAAATGTATATTGTTTAATTGAATGGTTATATATTAAAGTAGTTATTTTTAGAATAATATAGCATTTTCTATTTTAGTTATGATAATTGGCATGCTTATGAGTATTTGAAGTGCTGCAAAAGGGATTTTAGTGGAGTCAACTACTGCTTGCAGCCATGACAGCCTACTTGCAACGATTTTTGATAAAATCTCGCCAATAAATTGCTAAAAACTTGAGATTTTCATGAAAAACTTGCCTAAATGAGTATAAATTCATTTTTTTCACCTAATGTTAAAAACTTTATATGATTTTTGCATTTTGGGCACACAATTGGTGATGATTTGCGGTGATTTAGGGCACATGATTGGTGGTGATTTAGGGCATGCGATTGGTGATGCGAAATGCACAGGTTTTCATTGATATTTTTTTTGCTTTCATTCCAATGTTAAAAAAAGTGCTATATGTTTTTAGATCCTTCTAGTTTTTTCTTTCCTTGCAAATTGGTTGAGGGAGAGTCCTTGCTTGCAGGTCATTTACATTTCTCAATATAAATATAAACGACTTGCAGGCTTGAAATTTCATATTTTAAACTTTAAAAGTTTAATAATATTTAAAATTAAACAACCAGCCAAGAGACCATAATGGATAAATTTTTTCTATGGTGAAAGTGTTGATTTAGAGATCAATAGAATGTTGGACGTGGAAATTATATGAATTTTTGTAATTTTGTTCATAATACATATTGCAAGTTTAAACAACTTACAGACTGTAATTCACAGTTTAATATCCTTTGATTCCTTTCTATGCTGAAGCCTAAAAGTGTTGATTAGGAGATGAATAGAATGTCTTATGTGGAAATTATATGAATTTTTAAAATTTTGTTCATATTGCAAGTTTAAACAACATGCAGACTTGAATTTTCATAGTTATACCTTGATACGCATCATGCACTTGACCTTGATGACATTGATCCATATTTAGATTGCATTGTCAAGCTTGATGATGTTGATGTCATCCATTGTTAACCGATGACGACTTAGCTAATTTGGAGAGGGAGGCAGCTGGATGGGAAGGGAATGTTGTAGCATATGAGGCAGAAGGTGAGGTTGGTGAGTCATTAGGGGCGGGTTCCTTGCATACACAACTTCATCCTATCACTATGAGTATGTATGGGGCACCTATTGACGATATTGCAATGCCTATACCATCCATTTCCGCAACACCCATAAGAGTGGCAGCAGACTTTTTTGAGCCTTAGTTGTTGAAGAAATTTATGATTTTTATAATTTTTATTCATATTGTAACTTGAAGTTCATATGTATTTAGAGGTTGAATTTGTTTCTTGGTCTATGATATGTATTGAACTCTAATTTTGATTTATATGTGATGGAAATTATTAATATGTTCTACAAATTTAGTAACGTGCATTTTTGAAGAATATTTTTAAAAATTTAAATATTTTCAAATGTTTGATAAATTTGCTTAGTTTTTCCCCAAGTTTTTGCTGATTCCTTAGATTTTAAATTTTTTGGGCCTGCTGAGTAATTGCCAAGTCCAAGTTTTTCAACTATGGGTTTACATAATATCCACTAGTAAACTGCATTTAACTTTATGGCTATAAGAATTTGACTGTCACCATAAGTCCCCTTGATCATTAAACAATACCAATAGATTGAGGCATAAGAACAAAAAACATGTAAAAATAAAATATATATATATATATATATATATATATATGCAGCCTTGAAGCAAGAATTAGGATTAAAATATCACATACATCATATAATTTATAAACAACAAAACCACCATAAACTTGAATGTCATTTAAAACATGCATGATAAATATTCATCGTTGAAACTTGAATTGTGGTAGCTTGATATACAGAGTCTATTGATGCCAGGGTTCCAACTGAGTAGAGTTATCAGCATTCTTCAGAAATCATAAGAATTTGTTTATACACTAGCCATTTTGATGTCTTCTTGCAGTCTCAAACATTATTTTGTATCATTGTTACATTGGTCTTGAGAGTGGTAACTTAATATAGCTCCACAATACAAAATTTGTTTACCTGTGCAGTGTAACAGTGGCATAGGCAGATTTTTCTTTGAAAGAACCAAAGGGTGACTGCACAATCGAAGTGTATAAACACGTATCTTTTTGTAATATCAAGGATACTTTTTGAATCTTCCATGCATTGCTAAACTAAAAGGAAAGGTCTTTCGCCTAATTTGTATGCAGCCATGCTTTTGACATTGTCAAAAAGAGCAAAACAAATGAATAAGAATGAGGTAGTTAAGGTGTTTGAAGTGATTAGAGGTCACTTTTAGGGTTCCCTTGGGCGTGGGTCATCAAACTCCATAAAACATTAAAAAATGCTCAAAAAACACTTTTTGGATGCCTTTCAGACCCAAAAATGCCCTCATTCAGGGAAAGGATGTCTAATTGTAACATATACTGAAACAAATACATGATATGATGTAAATTATGCCTTTTTTTTGGTTGTGGGATCTGCTGGGATGAACCATGAAACCCATTGTTGTAAACAGATATAGTTGTGGTTTATAGTTGTGTGTTGAGCCCCATTTCATGGATTGTTATATGATGTTTGTGGACTGTATTTTTTCTAACAGACTACTGACCGATTGATAAGTTTTAGAAACTCAAAATGAGCCTGTTTCAATCCCTGTCGAAATTGAATTATATAAGCTGTATTTTCATGGCCACCTAGACAATCAATTTCTTCCCTGCCTCTTTGTTAGCCATCCCTGAAAGGAATTTCCTTGGCATTGTTTTAGCTTTTTGGTGACAATTTTTTTACAGAGGATGATTAACCTACTGCAATTCTCCTTGTAAAGTTGTAATCTAGAACTTTCTGGTTGTAGTTTTGGATTTCTGTACAGTTTTTGGCAAAGTAATCTGTTACAGATGCCACTTATGTGCCCTTGATAGTTACTTTAGATAAAGGTTTTGTCTTCTGTAGTTTCCCATTACAGAAGAGAAAATGCGATTATATTAGAGAATAGAACATGAAGTTCTTTGCAAGACTAGACTTCATTCCACAGAGGATATTCTTATATCTATTTCCTATTATATGATTTTAAAAGATCATGAAAAAAAAGAAGAAAAAAGCATAAGATGTTCTGCGACTGTTCTCTCATGATATGCATTTTTTATTGGCAGAACAAGAATTTAGGATATGTTATGATGGTCTGTCAGAAAAAAATGTTTTTTTTTTTGAAGTAATCAAATATTGAATTCTAATTGGCAAATCTTTCTGGTGAACTATTTCTTATTCAATTATTCAATTAATAAGAAGGATCTGGTTAGACTAGATGCATTATCCTGTTTTAACGGTCCTTACTCTCTGACTATGTTTTGACCTTTGTACAGGCTTGGTGAAGAAACAATATCCCACTTCAGACATCTGGACCCTCCAAGAAGGATTATGCCGTAAAGTCTGGACGTATGTTTTCACAGATAAATATTACTGAGCATAAAGGAATTACTGATCAAAATAAAGAATTAGGAGACTATTTCATAGAAACAGATACCTGAGCAAAACCGAAAATCTGACCAAAAATATCCCTGCAACAGAGATGCAATGTCATTTCTATGGTATTCTTAAGTCATATCTTTAAATGATCTTTGTTCTGCCTAAGAGTTTTTAGAAGTATGCCATTTTAATAACCTCAAGTTAACCATCTCTATGAATCTTGAATAAAATTCAAAGGCTTTGCATGGGCTTAGTCTGAATTCTGATTACACGTAACTTTAATTCTACCCTTGGTCTGAATTTTTATTATACCTTTAATTCTTACATCACTGGCATCTAGATTTAGAATCTAGAAAAATCTAGAATCCCTTATAGTAGCGTAAAACACCAAAGTAATATGGGTGATCAGCGCCCAGTGCCTTGGCCATGGCGAGTCAAACCAGCAGGTCAGGATTTTCGTAAATCTGGTCAAACCCAGAATATATTTGGGTTATTCCCTTCTTTAAGAGAACTCCTCTGATTTTAGCTTATAAATTCCCGTTTTATTAATTTTTGCAGTATTTATGCATTTTTAAATTTTCTGTGTTTTTCATGTTTTAAACCTGTGTAATTGAATTCCATTTACACTTCAATTTGCTATGTTTGTTGCTGCGTAAATGTAATGCTACTAGGGCCTGAATATTCAACACTCTAATACTCTCCATTCCAAATAATCCATATGCATATAAAGATATGTGGTAAGTTGGTAACATATAGTGGCTGAAAATCAATCTCTAATTGATAGTTTCTCAACAGAAAAGGCAACTTGCTGTTGTTAAACAAATGTTATCTCTAATGGCAATAAATATTGTTGACAGGTCAATGATGCACCTTTCCGAAATTCACAGGAGGCATTTCAAATGGAGATACATGCTTCACGTGTGGTGAGACAATTTCCTGTCTTCTATTTTTGGTGTTTTCCTCTCCTCAAAAGGCACCGTTTCTCAGACGAAATATGTATTTGTTTCAAAGAAGAAAACATGTAAATGGGGTGCTTGTGGGTCGAAAACTTGAAAACAACCAAGATGCTTGTGTAATTTAGCATTTATGTCGTCTTTTTTCTCAGAGTACATACTACAGATGGGATTTATGTAGTCAGATGAAAATTGCACTTCTCAGATGAATAGCTTTTCCTCAGAGTTTAGGAGCAACCAAGAGTAGTGCCTTCTTTCTGATTGTAATATTTCTTCATCCTTGACTGATTCCTAAATTTAACATCCAGGTTCAAGCAGCTGACTCACTCTTGAAGCTTGTTTCCGAATTAAAGCAGACAGCTGTTTTCTCAGACTTTGCATCTTTAAATGAGCATGTTCAGCAACGTGTTGCAAACTTTGAGCAGCAATCTGAAGAAACAGACCGACTTCTTTCAACAGTAGCTGAACAGGCTGCAACAAGTTTAAAAGAGCTTGAATCTCATTATTACTCATCCATTTACAGGATACCTGAATGAAAGCTTTTTTTGGTAAATAGAAGACTTAGACCCTGACATCCAGCATAGTCAGGGTTCCCCAGCTACTCGCTGTCTTCATAGAGGGCGATCTTGTAATTTTAATGAATTGGGTTTGTGTGGCAGCGAAAATAGCTCAAGATGGCTTAACATATTTTGATGGGTGTACAATTCAAACAAGGGTAATGTTTGTCTTGCTTCTATTTTTAGCTTCGCTTTGATAACCTTGGACTTTTCAATTCCAATCACTAAATCTAACCGAACCAGCATCTTTTCAACTTTCGAACTATGTATTTTTTGAGTGTAAATGATAACTGTTTGGATAACGATTTCATGCATAGCAGCAAAAACCATTTGGGGAAAAATCAGCAAACCAGAAGTATAAGATTTTTTTTTAAAAATGGGAAAAAATTTGGATTTAAAAAAAAAACGTAAAATATTGTAGAAAAAGAGAAAAACTACTTAAAAAAAATAAAATTTAAGGGCATTTTCATAGCATAGAGTTTAACCCATGAATGGTAGAAAATAGGATTTTGTTTATATTCATATTGTTGATTACATTGCATTGCACAAAGCATACTTTATAGTGCATAAATAATAACTAGATGGTTATAGTTGATAAAATTTCAATTACAATATAGTTTGTACAAAGTCAACTTATAAACTAAGCACAAATTTCCAAAAAATCAAATGTAGCCAATGACTCTGGCTACTACAAATAGGGCCATGCTAGAGGGCTGCAGGTCCTAATGATGAAGTTTTTTGTTCAAAGCCTCTCCTAAGTTGTTCAACTTCATGATTATCCAAGTTGGCCTCTAGGATCTCAAAATCCTTAGGCTCAAAAAAGTCATTAAAAAAATATTTTCCTTTGCTAAGCAAACATCATAAATTACAAAACGAGAATCAGCTCGTTCATATTTGTGTTTTAACAGTACTTGCAATTTTTAGAACAATGTCAAATAAAACTATATGAATAGTGTGAAAGGGAAATTATATGATAAAGGAAACAATTGCAAAGTTCAACTTAATATGTTTTGAATCGAACAACTCAAAATAAAGTAATAGAAAATGCTTTTGAAACAAAATCTTAAATTTTAAAAGACCATAAATGAGGTAACACTCAATGGCTTCCCTTTCTTTCTTGGCCTTGAGGTAACGCTCATTTCCGATTACTGACTTCATTGCAGTCATCTTGAAACACACCATCCTGGCACAAGAAGTACAAGTATTAGATTCACATAATATTGGATGAAAGCATAGCGAGCTCATATGTTTTAGAGTTGAACATGACTTTGATACCACGTGTAACATGCTCAATGTTTTACCTATTGATTTAACTTAAATTTTAACCCATATGTGAATAATTTATATTTACTAATATAAAACAATACAATTTTTTTTTTCTAATTTAAATAACAAGATGCACATTCGAAATAATTCCATTTCAAACTCCTATTGCATTTATAAGGAATCCCAAGTAACAATTTCATATTACATAATCCCATATAAAGATAACATTTTTCCAATTACAATTACATAAAGATAGAGATACATGATACACACATAGCTTCCAAGAGCTTTAATGAAATAGAGTGCAAATGGTCCAGATGTCCTTGTTGGCATACATCCTCAAATTTTGACTGCCAACTGTATGAGGGGGAGTATCACTCAAGCGTTTTTTCGCCAACCACAGACTTATTGCGGTCTCTTACCCTTCGACGAAGAGATTGGTCTAGTAACCTCATAATACTAGCCTTCCTAAGCATGGTGTTGTGTCCTACATAACTAAAGCCACCATATAGTGGCTACAACCTACATGACATTCCCAACTTAATTATGCAAAATTGACTCATAATGAACTGACAAGTGTAATCAGTGGCTACTTACACTACTTTGGCCAAAGATTTTGTAGATATATAAATACAATCATTTAGTACTTCGAGCGTAGTTGTATGTTCACACACCTCTTAGCTCGATTTGGTATTTGACCACTCATACTCAATCATAATACAATTTCAACCTAAAAGGTGATGACTTATCTAAGTGACCACTAGGTTACTCCCATTCATGGATTATCCTAACCTTGGAATCAACCAAATTAACCATACATGTACATATAGTATTACAAATTGACATTTTCAACATAGAACTTAAAGATAATATCAATTCTCATATTTCATACTTTATGCAAGCATACACATATTCTATGACAACCTAGGTATTATACTAGTACGCCATGATTATCTTGTTTAGCAAATACAACCACAAAATTTCCAACATAAGGAATAAATATAAATAAAAGTATCAACCAACATGGTTTCACCAAAATAAGAATTCACCAAAGATCTTGCAAGCTCACCCAAATAAGAAATAACCAAAGTTCATGCAAGCAAGCTCATTAAAACATATAATTCATCTTTTCCTCAAACACTTGCATTCATAAACAAATACAATGTCAACATAAAAGAATAGACAAGTAAAATCAGCATGCCTAGAATTATAGTTTCCAACGAAGATATTGCTTCCTAAGCTTAATTCTCACAATCACATTTGTTGCTCCTATGATCAGACTATCTCCAATCCTAGCCTTTCTCAAAACTCTCAACAAACTACAAACTCCCAAAGCAGTCTCTCTTTTTTCACTAATGCACTCAACAATCTATTTGCACAAAAAACTACAACAATGAACTTCAAAAGAGTGATTGAAAGATAGGGAATGAATGAATGACCAAAAGGTTAAGAAGTTGCCTCTACTTATACTAAAATCTGAGAAACTTATTGCTACAAACAAACTCTATAATCCGCCACATTTTCTCTTACAACTGCCACCACTTAACAACAAAAACCAACTTCTCCTCTAAATGAGTCAACTAAGCCAATTGAAGTGAAATGTGACTACTCAAACAATTAAAATGCAAACACATAATCAATTTGTACATTTTCAGTCTCTCTAATATGGCTGAGTTGTCTTTTTAACTAACAACAACTGCTATTTTACTAAGTCAAACACAAAAAAATTTACCTACAGGTTTCCTATTTGCATGGCAAGTCAACTTCTTCCAAGCTTCAGCTAGCTTGTGGCTTTTGACATAGTCTAATGCTCTTATAAGGCTGTGTGTCGCTTTTTAGCGCAACACTTGACTTTTATTTGCATTCTATCTCTTTACATGGCGTAGCATATTATCTCTTAAAATGCCTTACAAATGTTTCCCATGCGCTTCCATCTTATGCGTTTTATTAGCAATAATAAACAATCCACCTTTTATGCGCTATCAACAACAATACTATTCTCACGTATGCGAGAGCCTTTATGTGCAACATATGGTTATTATGTTGTTGGCTTTTATACAAGCCATTCACCATTATATGTTCCACACATTAAAGTTCATAACATTTCAAATATATATAAGCATTATATATATTAGTATATATATATGTTATAATGCATCATTATAATATATATATGTATATTAAAATCATTGGTTGTTATTTAAATATATCAATATATATATGTATATATGTATATATATATATATGTATGTATATATGTATATATTAATGTAATCATATACATATATATTAGTTATATAATATACATATATCATTATTTTAGTATCCATAATAAACCCATATATTTACATATTCATCGATCGGTGTGTGTATATACAAAAATGTCATATATGTCCAATCGATATTCTCATGCATATGATATATCCACACATAAGTATGTGTAAGTACTTCTACCTACGTATACACACATACATATATACTCACATGTATGAGTTATTACAATCACATACATATATACATTCTATGTATATATTCATCGATTAATACATAAATATAAATACACGAAGAAGAACTTATATTTAATACAGAGATTTAGTCACATAATCCAAACTAAGAAACAATCAAGAAATCAAAGACCAAAACCAAAAGCATAACAAATCATCCCCAAACTATGTTTGAAGGTTTACTTACCTATTCCCATACTAACTTGACCCAACTTGACCAAACTAGGATGTGAGTGTGTGATAGCTCAAATGGGCATATTAAGGGTTACCAAACCAAGCTCTTCTCTTGAGTGATACTCCCCCTCTCTTCCAGAGGCTCGATTCTTTTCCTGCATCCAACTTAGTGCATCACTATAGTAGTTAGCTGATAACATTACATTCATATGCATCAAATATTTTCATCTTCAAAGTATTTAAAGTATCCATATTGCATTGCATATTCATTCATCACATTTTCCATCAAAATATACAAAACATAATCATGTATTAAAGTATTTTAACTCATCAAAGTAACAGTAAATAGGTAATAACACAATGAGGTGTACCAAATTGAATCCAAATTTGATTGAGTGTAGTGCAAGAATTAACATTAAAGAGGAGATTAGGAGACATAGACATGCATAATATCCTAAAAGCTTCATCACATTTCTTATATCATTTTATCTTTGAACTACAACTATGACTAGTTGAAGTTATGTACCTATGGTCACTCGTTTACACCCTTGTTTATTTAGATTGATTTCTAGTTATTTACTCCATCCATAATAATTGGTTTGAGTGAGTAGAGTAATGTGGGTTGGGTTCACGATTTTTTTTTAAAAATGTATAAATTTGAATGAGAAAAAGTAATATAACCTCACAATGCAAGAAAATTATCCCCTTGTTCCAAAAAAAAGTTTGTAGGTTTTTTTTTTAAAAAAAGCCAAAAAAGAGAATTTGACTTCTAATGAAAATAATAGGTATTAGGTAAATATTCTAGAAAATAGGTCTAAGAACTGTATAGAGTATTGAACCAAGTTTTCAACATCAAAATAATTGCAAAAAATGGAGATTTGAGTCAAAATTTGAGCTTGGAAGCAAAAAAAAATGTAAATTTGACTTCAATAGGAAATAATTTTCACCAACAGTAAAACTTAGAAATATTATCAATAACACTAGAAATTTCATGGAGCCAACTTTCTAATACTATCTAGTTTATGAAAATTTAAGTTTGTAGGACAAATTTATAATTAATTTTATAAGTTTGATTTGTTTCATATGGAAAATAGGGAGGTTAAAAAGGGTTTTCCCCTAGTCATATGGGGGACCGACTACTAGCTTTGGGGCAATGGAGTCGTGTGCCATCCCTTGGTCACTATTGGGACTTTAGGTTGGTGGCTTTCTAGTGTAAGGAAGTGGAGTTTTTTGAGATTGGTGGTGTTGAATATCCCACTCAAAGTCGAAGCAACTCATGCCAAATGACCTTCTATAAGCAGAAATAAGATGATAACTGGTTAAAGTATCGTGGACTTGAAAGAATGACAACTTCCTTAAAAATAGTGGCTAGATAATGATAAAATCCAGCAAGGCAGATCAATGATATTTCAAGGGATAATATTAATAGAAATTAATTATCCCTTGAGCGATTAAGGGAACCATAATTAGTTAAGATAATTAATAATGTCCTTTGATGAATGCATACCATGAAGGGGTATGACTCTCAGCCCATCGTGGGTATAAGAAGGGATATAATTTAATGGAAAAAGGCAGCGATGAGTTGGATATTCACACATCATAATTAAGCAAGTATCTAGGGCTCCTTGGGAGCGTTGGATCAGGTTGTACAGGATGCAAAAATCAAACACCCAACCAAGAAATTAATCGTATAAAAGCAAGGCCATATTCTGAAACAATGATCTGCATTAAGGCATTCATTCATTCCATTTTAGTGTATGAATTTAGAGAATTAAATAAAAAATAGTACTCCTTGATGCCATAATTCTATAATCATATGGTGATAGTGTATTTGAAATTGATTCTCAATCAAGATTTCCATTACAGAATTTTGTAGAAAAAATTGGCTCATTGTTCTATCACAATACCTATTATTATTCACACACACACACATATATATAGAAGATTGAGTTACTCGTTTGACATATCAAGTGATATCCTAAGCACTAAATTTAAAAACGAAATTTATCATAATTCTAGAAGGGACATTATAGGTGGTATAAGAGCTAGTGAACCTGCCAGCCTTTGAGTAAATGTAAAAAAATTGGATTAATCATGACAATAGAAGATATCAAACCATTGGCAAGAACACTCTATGAAGCAGGCAACAAACTTACTACGAAATTTCAATCAAGGGATGATGTCTTGAACACAGTTAAATTGGTGGAAGAATGTATAATTCATATTGAGCAGTCATCTGAAGTATTAGATCTAGCCCTAATGCCTACAATAACCACCTTGAAAGAACACAAATGGTTGAGACATCATGATGAGGAGATCAAGTTGTTAGTGACTTCTTGTTTAAGTGAGATAATGAGAATTTTGGTTCCTCAAACTCCCTATGATGATGACACGATGAAAGAGGTTGTACACTTGATTATAGAAAGCTTCAAAGATCTAGATGACTCCAATAATATGCATTATTCAAGAAGGGTGACCATATTAAAAACATTTGCGGAAATCAAGAAAAGTATCCTTCTTGTGGATTTGGGGTTCAGGATCAAGTCCGTGACATGTTCCATTATTTCTTCACCACGATCAAGAACACACATAATAAAGATATTTTTGTAGGCATGAAAGATATCATGGTCCTAGCCATCAATGAGAGTGATTATCTCCCAACCCATCGCATATATGCTATGGACTATTTGGAAATAGGAATGGGCTCTCTCTTCATCTGCATATACATTATTCCATGAGGCATTCAAACAATGTGAGAAAAGATTAAAGCCTCGCTTGAATAAGGGACAACAAGAAAAAATCAAGTTAGGAAAGGAATGGGAGGAAGTTCCCTTAGTTGTACATACAAAAGATGAACGCAAGTAAATACAAGATTGAAAATTGTTCATAAGGAAGAAGATGAATTTTCATACGTCTCTTCTATTACAATGAATTAGGTACTTGGGTTCATGAGGGTCATAAGGCAACTACCAACGAGGAGTTGATGCATGAGGAGCAAACTAAAAATAATAGTGGTCTTACATCTGCTATAGATGGTAACTTTTTTCATTTCAATGAGACAGGAGGTTTTTGGTTTGACTTTCGGAACAAGGTTGTGGAAGATAATGATCTTTGTGATTCTAATGCTACTCTTACCTCATTTCAAGAATCATGCATTAAAGAAGACATTGAAGAGATTAAATCTATTGATCATAAATTAGATTATGAACAACCACATAAGGATAAAGATTTTAATCATAGTTCTCCCTCACCTTTTGAGGAGGACATGGTCTCCTCCAATCAATCAATTATTGTTGATGAGGAGAGTGTCCTTTCTAGTGACAACACATCAAAAGAGGAATTACATGACAATTTGATCATAGAGGATAAAATTGGAGGAGAGGCAACAAAAGTACAAAACTCGGAGGAGGATAAAGATAATCAAATGAGAAAAATGTTTGATGAAGCAATGACAAGCAACGAAATAGATAGGGAAAGTTTGGAAATAGATAGGTCCAAGTTTGGAACTAAGGATAACTTTTAACTTGTTAATAATCCTTTGTTCGAGGCTGAAGCTAATATGATCTATGATAATCTACTTTTTGAGTTTGGCAAAAGACCTCTTCAAAAATTAGGAGATGAGACTGAAGTCAATCACAAAACTTGGGATCTAGGTGCATTTCCCATCGGTAAAGTTTCGGGACATAATCAAGGTTACAAGACAAGTCCTAGTGGTACTATCATTAGCCACTCTCCAAACAAATTTCAAGAGATTGCAATTCCCAACATATCGATGAGTTATATACACTCTTTTGATCAACAATCAAATGTGGGATGTTTAATCTTGGTTGGAAGAAGAGGCAACACATCAATACAAAATAGTTATGGTTACTATGTTTTCCCATAGTAATGACATCAGTTTGCAATCAAGTGGATTCTAAACCATTGATAGAATGGAGGTAGCTAATAGTGAGAAGTTCTCCAAGTGTAATTCAGATTCTCATTTCCATAGTGAATAGTAATTTTTACCAACATTCTAGAGCATTCATAATTGCAATAAGTTGGAGTATTTTCAATTTTCCCCTTGACACCTTGAGGGAATGTGTCAATATTTTTAATCTATGGTTGAACAAAGCTCTCTTGCCATTAATCAAGAATGAGACCAACAATAATATCTATTTTCATTTAAAGTTAGATTAAGAATACTTCTTAGAACTCTAGAAGAGACTAAGGCAGTCCAGGAAAAGGCCCCAACTTTCTGAAGGTGTAGGTTGTCCTAGCATAATTTTGATCTAGGGAGCTAATGGTTAATATATTCATTCTATAAGGATATATTTGTCTTTCTCTACTTCTCTCTATTTTTCTATCTCTTTATCTCTCTCCCTCTCCCCCTCTCTATATCTCCTTATATCTCAATCTTTATATCACTCTATCTTTCCACACCCTCTCTATCTCTCCCTCTTCCTCTCTATCTCTTTATCTCTTCCTCTCTATCTATCACTCTCTATCTCCCCCCCTCTATCTCCCTATCTCTCTCTATCTTTATTTCTTCCTCTATCTATTTCTCCTTCCTCCCTCATTCTATATTCATCTCCACCTCTATCTATTTGTCTCACTCTTCCTCTCTTGCTCTATATTCATATCTAATATTACTCTCCCCCCTCTATCTCTAGAAATGTCTCCCTCTCTCTACCCATCCATCTCTCTCCCCATCTCTCTACCCTCCCTCTTCATAGACCTTCATTGTCTTCTTGATTCATATGTTTTCTTTCACTCATTTTTAGAGACCTTTGTTGCACAAACAATATCATTTTCTAAATGGCCAACCAATTGAACTCATGTAATACACAAATTAATACAAAAAATATGCTTAAATTTTCCCTAATTGACATTCCACACCTCTTCGGTGTACCCATTGCACACCAAGGTGCGATTGCTAGTTTATTTAATTCTGAAGACAACAACAATAATATGATTAAAAACAAGAGTTTTGATACCTTGTTTTGGTAAGCTGAATAAAAATATTCTAATTTACTCAAAAAAGTAAATAGAAAATCGATATATATATATATATATATATAAGAGCACACAAAAAGATTATTCTATAACATATTTATAAATTTGTATGATAATCTTGAAGCTTACACTAGTTATTTTAGCTGAAAGTATCCAAATTAATATTCAAAGTTATTAATATGGCTTGGAATCCATAAATATGTACTTATTCATGCAAAAATAAATAGATATTATGCTGAATATTTATTAGCATTTTGAAGTATTTTCTTGAATGAAGAATGAAGGAGAAAACATAAAAACTAAAAATATTTATGAAACTATTTGATATTAGTGAATAAAACTCTTATTTTTACCTAAGTTACGAGTTGATAAGACCTCAAGTGAAAGATAAAGAGTCATGAGTTAGTTTCATTACCTGAATATACTATAACTTGTAAAAGAATTTTAGAAGTCTTATGTATGAAAATAGGAGAGCATTACAGAAATAATTGCAAAATCATATGAGCATGTAGCAGTAGCCAAGTTGTGAGAAATTGTGAGTACGCAATATAGATGTTCATTGTTAGGAGTGTTTTTTTATGACCTTAATCGTTTACCGACTATAAAATGATATACATTATTAATTTCAAATCCTTGTGAAAAGTTAGATAAATAGTCAAGTGAGTCAACCGTGAGTTAAACTGTAGGTTGAATGTCATTTCTAAGTTGAGTTAGATGTGTGTGAACTCATGACTACATTTCCTATGGAAGTGTTCATTTTATTTAAAAATTTGGCCAAAGCAATGCGAAATTCTTTGCTTGTATTTAGTCGGTTCACAATGTTTTGGATTGCATAATTCAATTAGATTGGTCATACTTAGTTAGAGGTTTTCTAAAACTTTGTATGGTTGATTGGGTTATGTAGGACACAAAACTAGGACTCAAATGACATAAATTTGTTGGTTTCCTTTGTCTATACTCTTCATGAAGGGTAGGACCACTTCCATATGGAAGGTGTGTGGGGACTGTCAGTCTGTGGTTGGAGGTAAAGCACTTAGGTGATGCTCCCCCTCTTGCAGAGGACTTTGTCAAGACTTGTGAGATAGATGCATATTTTAAAAAATGGAAGACTTTATAACACTTTTGGAGTATAGTAAACATGTTTATTTTAAATTCAATTCATATCTATAATATGAAAGTAAATGTTATCATAACTTTCCTTATTGAAATTGTTGCATTTCAAATTCAAATGATTATAGTTTCCATTTATTTATTGTTCATAATTAAAACAAATGTTATATGAAAGTCAAAAAATTTACTATCGATTTTTAGCATGTGGTTGTTTACTTTCTAGTAAATTCATTAAGCAATTTCAGTTTTAAAAGATGAGTATGTTATATATGGTATCAGAGCTACTAGATTCAACACATGGACCTATGATCTCATTACGATAAATTTTTTCGAACATTTAATAGTTAGCTAATGTTTGAAAGTGTTCTTGTACCAGAATGGTAGGAAAAAGTACAAGGAAAACTACAAAGAAATTTGTACCTAAGAACTTATCTAGCCTAATGGCCAACAAGGAATCATCTCTAGAGGTAAAAATATACGAGAATACCAAATAATCAGGAGGTGCATGGCTTGTTGAATTTGAAACCCTTGCTAATGCTCTTAAGCGCATTCGGTTGAAAGGAAACAATGTAATAAGGTGGCAAAGAAGACCATAGTACCTATTCCCTCTATTAAATCGAGTAAATAATCTACACATCATGATAAGCCATTTTTTTGCGGTCATGATGCACCTAGGTAGGAAAGGAGGTGATGGAAGAGTACCTGCAAGTACACCCACACTCCAAATTTATCTTGGTAGATTCTGACGATGAAGAAGAACCTGAAAAGATACCTTTGTCCAATAGAGACCTATAGTTACATAAAATCAAAGAAATTTTGTGTTAAATAAGGATGTACTAAAAACCACTAAATAAAATATAATATTTTTTTGTTATTTTAACCAAATTTGTACATATTAAAATAAATATTGCTATAATTGATGATTTTTAAGTGCAACATTAAAAGTTGGAGGATCTATAAAACACTTAAAATGAACTTCAAGTGAGGGAAAGTAAATTCAACATGGTGCAAACTCCAATAAACCCTAGAGGAAGTCAAGAGCTGTCAAATCCTTCTGAAAATCCAATGGCTAAATTGGACTAGATTCTAACCATGTTAAATGAAACAAAGGAAAGGCTTGGTACACTGGAGTAGGAAGTGAGGGGTAAAATTAAACCAGAAAGAGAAAATGAGGCATCTCAAGAAGGGGAAGATGAAAATAGGCATGATCACACCACTCAAAGTGAGCAAGGGGAATATAATTCTAATACTAGAGTTAATAATGAAAAGAAGAATCAACTTGATCTTGAGTTGTCAAGAGATATGAAAAAGGTAATGCCACCCAAGTTTGATGGAATAGTGAGTGGTGATGTTGCAGAAGCTTCGCTCACAGAAATGGAAAAGTACTTTGAGATTAGAAATTACTCTAAAGTAACTAAGGAAGTTTGGGGTGCCTATCAGCTGGCAAGAGAAGCATCCACATGGTGATGAATAAGAAAATAGAATTGGGGTTAAGCTCCTTAAGTTTAACTTAGGACCAGTTTGTGGTCATTTTTAGACAAAGGTGGTTACCTCAACTTTTCTTTGGCCAAAATATTATAGACTTTCAATATTTGCATCGAGGAGACATATATGTGGTAGAGTATTGGGAAAAATTTACATATTTTTTGAATCACATACCCTAATACCAAAACTAGGATAAAAGGTTTAGAATTAGGAAATTCATCATGGGAATGAATTCCTAGATAGGTGGAGAAGTTGATGTGCATAGTCCAACCACTATGGATCAAGTATTTGAGAAAGCTATAAAGTAGGAACAAAAATTAAATTCAATATCCACTTATTATGAGAAGAATCGTAAAAAGTATAAATGGTCACAATATTCTCAACCTTTTAAGAAGAGAAATGATAAGAAGGAAGCAAGAAGGAAAAATGACAAGGGATTTAGGAATAATTGGAATGAGTCCAATAATGAGGAGAAAAATAACAACAATCCCAAGAGGAATGGTGATAATTCTGGTAAACCTTTTGAAAAGCAAGGACCTCTTGGAGGATGTTTCTCTTGTGGAGGTGATCAGTATACAAACCAGTGCCCAAACAAGAACCAAGGAGCACAACAATTAGCCTTCTAACAAAGGATTTATGCAGCCTTGGACAACCATCAAGTAGAGTACTAGATTACTCCCATAGAGACAATAGGTACATTATTTGGAGTTTCTATTTCTATTTTGATTGATACTAGTGCAATGAAAAGTTTTATTGCACCAAGAGTGTTAAGTAAATTTCCTAGAAGAGCTTGATTTATGGCTAAACCCTTGTCAATTGAATATGCTAGCTAGACAAAAAATAAAGTAGAGCAATTCCTCTTTGAAGCCAAAGTTGAACTTTCTCAACCGAAGTGAACCTATATGTAGCATCTCTAGGTTCCTATGATGTTATCCTAGGTATAAATTGGCTATGGAGGCATAGAGCCAAGGTGGATTTTTTTGAAAAAATAGTAGTGTCTAGATGCCTTAGGAAACAAGGTCTTCCATCAAGGCACTCAAAGATAAGTCAAGATTAGATAGATCTCTACCATGCAACTCAAAGGGATCCATCTTTCCTCAGTTCATAGTATTTTTTAATTTTTGTCATGGGTAAGGAGGGGTGGAAGTAGAAACTTGACATGCTTACCCCTCTGAAAATGAAAAATTCTAGGGCCAAAACTTTTGACCCTGAACGGTTTATTGGTGCTTTAATATTGAGAATCAACAAATCTAAATTTTGGCATGGATTATATTATACTGAGGATATAATAAGAAATAAATTTGATTTAAATGATATTGAGGATAGGAGAATAAAATGGATTACCTTTAAAAATATTGAAAAGGAAAAGAAGCAACAAGATCCCTCTTTCAAGGGGACATATGTAGACATTGATGATCCAATTCTAAAAAGTGAAGCTATATTGCAAATTTTTGACAAAGTGGTTGGCTAGATAAAGGAATAGGAGCAAGAACATAAACATGAATAGGATAAGGGGAAGGCCCCTATGGTTGAGGAAAGACCTGCATACCAACCTCCTAAGAAGCAATATGTCTTCACAAGAAGACCTAAGGGAGAATTTTGAAAGAACAAATAAAATCTACTCCTACACAAACTGAGGATTCTAGAGCATCTTCCCCTATGCCAAAAACAACCCTCTCTCCATAGAAAAACATTATTGATATTAATTCAGCCCCAAGGGAGTCCTCTCCAAAGAGGAGGAAGATTGAACAAGTTGGGCTTGTGGACTACCATGTGGATTTTGATGATGAGGTTATTGTAACGTCAAATGAAATTATACAACATATGCAATCTCCACAGAGGGAGAATGATTTTCCAAAACCTGACAATAGAGTTACAAAGGCAATCTTGATAGGTGTGGATAATGTTGATGATGTAAGGGATGTAACCTACAAATATTTTATGGATGATACATTCACAAAATGTGATGTGTTCAAAGAGTTTCTCTGGAGAACACAGAGAGATGAATATAAAAGAAGGTTGAAAGAAGAAATGAGAAAATTTCTTGAGCAACCTAGAGATGTGATATCTACAAGGTTGGTTGCAGAGATGAAGACAAAATAAAAGGAAATGTCTCCTGAAGAAGGCATAAAGCTATTTAAAGAAAGTGGCATTCTTTTATTGCTTGAGTGGGACATGGCTTCAACCATTGCTTTTGACATAGTAAGAAAACATGATTCTTAGGATTTTTCCACAAATGAAGAGGCATTGTGTGCTTTGTCTAGATCAAATTTCAGTCCAATATGGGATACTCTTGCAATTTGGGCTCTAGCCCCAAACACCAATAAGCCAACTGAACATCCAAAGCCAACTGGTGACCTGAGGGGAGGTCTTATCACAAAGAGGGTTTTCGATACCTCAACAGTTGAAGCAACCACATTTGTTGTCAATGTTGCAAAGTTTACTAAGGTAACTACATAGTGACTAAAAGAGAAATATGACTCAGGAACTAAGAAATACAATGATTTATTGATTGAGTACAATAAAGACAAGCAAAGGCTTGCAAAATTAGAAATAATGGTTGAAATGTTGCAAAATCAGCAACCACAAGTGCAACCGGTACAACTCGCTGCTCTATCCCTTTCTTCTCCACCACCTCCTCCAATTCAATCAACTGAGATGGTTGTGTATGATGAAATTTTTCCATAGGTTCCCAATACTTATGTTGCTCCTCCTCCAAAAAGAAGAGTTAGCAAAAAATATATGATTCAGTAGTTAAAGGTATATGATGAATTGTTCCAAATTTATGATGATGAAAGTATGTAAATAATGTACTTATAATAACACTACTATTTTGGAACATTTAATGGGAAAACCAAAAAAGAGAGTGAATAGTGTACACAATAATTAGTCTTTGATATTTATTGCAATTATGATGTTTGAGAAAGACATAGCAGAAGCTATTCCATTGATGTAATTGTGGATACCAAGAATAAGTGCACTTGTTGGTATGATCAAGGGATCAGCTCATGATCCAAATAATCTAGAACAAATAATCCCACTATACAAAAAGGTGAAGGGGATTACAGACTGTCAGAGCATGGTTGACCCAATGGAGAAGAAAATAAAGGAATTACTCCAGGAATTCAATGAGAGTGATCTTGGCCTTTTTCTATACATTCCAGACAGTAAAGGAGCAGTGAAAACATATGAACATTGGAGGTCTCAAATGGACAGTGTTGTTGCTACCCAGACCCTGGAGAAGAAAATAAAGGAATTACTCCAGGAATTCAATGAGAGTGATCTTGGCCTTTTGCTAGACATTCTAGACAGTAAAGGAGCAGTGAAAACATACATATGAACATTGGAGGTCTCAAATGGACAATGTTGTTGCTACCCAGACCCTTCTCATTTGTGAGGACAATTCAGTGGACATGGATTTATTGAAAAGTAGCATGGATAAACTTTGGTTCACTAGTAAGTTTTTAGAAAACTTTGATAAAGAGGCAAATCAAGTGGTAAAAAGGTATAGCTCATATAGGAACAAATTAGATGATTTCATGGCATTCAAATGGCCTTTTGAGGAAGAATATGATGCTTGGGACATGAAGAAGTACAATGAGATGTCTAACTTGTAAAGTTTTCCTAGTGACATGGATATATTTTTTGTCATTCATGCATATTTAGTGTTTCTAACTACCTCAACAACACCAACAAAAGGAAAATTTTGTCTTTTTGTACACTGGGGTTTTGTCTTCACTTGCCAACTCATCATTCTCGGGTCTGCACCGACAAAGAATGAAGAAAGAAGCTACAAAGTACCAACTATCGATATGAAACATTTTGGGAAAGGACAAAGACTGTAACAAGTAATATAACTATATTTGTCCTAGGAATATTCTATCCACGAGCAAGTGTGCTCACGTCTTCAAATGAAATTGTATGTCTAATAAAAAATTGACATGTTTAATTGGCCTGAAGCTTATTGCTCCCTTGTCTTATAAAAGGGAATTGAAGGCCATTTGCATGGGATGATTGATCTTTTTGGAGAGTTTTTGTAATGCAGAACGTAGAGAAATAAATTTTAAGTTATTTTCTAAGTTATTTACTCTGGTCTTTGTTATTTGAAAGAATTGTATATGTAGATATTGAAAAATGTCTTGATTTACGAACGCCATTTTTCTGCATCAATCTATATTCTTTCCTTCATAATTAAATAATTTTAATTATTTAATTAATTCATTTTCTTCATCTTTATTAATCCTTCGATTAATTAAATTAAATATTTATTTAATTACGTCGCTAACATCTCATTTATTTAATTATTTAGCCTTTTCCATTCGTCTATAGTTAAATAATTATTTTAATTATTTGACTATTTATTTAACCTCTTCCTCTATTATTAAATAATTAATCCAATTTAATTATTTAATATTCTCATTTCCATTTCCTCCACATTTAATTAAATGGTCAAATAATAATCATTTCAATTAAATACCATTTTCCCTCTTTTTCCATAAATGAATAATCATTTTTTAATTATTTTATTCCTCCACTTCCTCTTCCAAATTAAATAATAATATGATTTAATTGTCAAGATTCCCTTCTTCAATTAAAAATTATTATTTAATGGCCCACATTCTCTCCCAATCTTTGACTGTTGATTCTCTCTAGTCTTATTTCAATCTTGACCGTCTATCTTTAGCCGTCCCTAACCCTACCACTATGTGGTGCATTCATCCTTCACCGTTGATCTGGGCATCTTCTAGAAGTTTAATCTCGTCGGTCTGTTCAAATAGCTCTTCTATAAAAGAAGGCTTTCTCCATCATTTTGGATTTACAACCATATTTCTCCAACAAATCTTGCTTGTCATTGTCATTTGCAGGTACTTCAAAATCTGAGGGCAACATTGCAAAAGCTATTTGAAGGAGAAGCAATGAAGGAAATCAACTTTGATAGGGGAGTTTTTTTTATTTTCTTTCATATTGCTTATTTCTCTTCTATCATTTGTGCTTTCTTATATGGGATTTGGGATTTGGGCTTAGATCTTAGGTAGAGTGGTTGCTACTTGGTTTTAGCTATTTTGCATTTTTGAATCCTTACAGTATAATAGTACTATAATTTCTGAATACAATAGAATAATTTTGAAGCCAATTGTCTCCTTTTGTATGTTTTGCACAGGTTATGAATGAAAAGAATCAAAGATCATTCAATTCGTTTCCATTGTCTTTCCTGTGGATGTATATTTCTGTTAATGCTCTTATTCAAAGAATGAGTTAAATGCTTTAATAGAAGTATAGATTTATGTGAATGTATGTAGGGATCTGATAAGTAGAATTGGTTAAGAGTTTTAAGTTTAATGGTGTAATGCATTGTTAAAAAGCTTTGTAATGTTTAGGTGGAATGTTATTTTATACTTTCAATTACATTGGTTATGACTCCATGCCCTAGGTTAAGGCACCGATCCCCTAAAAATGTGTCTAAGTTACATCTCTAGGATCTTTCATATACAAACATCTTCAATATTTGAATTTAGTTGAAATTATTTGTTGAATTGAAGTTTTATCTTATTCTATTGTCTTGAAAATGTTAAATGCTTGAAAGGTGTGCCAGATATTTTCATTTTTCATAATCCTCAAGCAAATCTACATAGAACATATCTTCTATTTATAGTATTTGTGATAATTAGCACATGATATTAATAAATACTATCAAGGATCACCCTCTAGGGTTTCTGCAGAGCCCAAAGCTATTCTTAGCTTTCACTTGTTTGTTGGCCAATCCCTCCAAGTAACTAACAATTGAAAATGGAAAACTCATAGATTACTTGTGAGATCTAGTTGGGAATTGAAAAATAACCAACAAAAAATTTAAGTACATGCTTAATTTGATCCAAAGATGACTTGTGGACCACAAACAACACTTAAAATTAATCTAGAATATTCCATCAACACCCTAAAATCCAACAAATCATTTGCAACAACATTTACCTAAAAATATATTCGTTATGTACAACCAGTTAACCTTCCACACACTGCAACTTATAAATCCAACCTTGTGGGGCACAAAAACTCAAAAAACTCTAAAGGAAGATAGATATAAGCAATATAAGCACACTACCAGATCTACAAGACCAGAAACCATGACGCGAAGAAATGTGGAGCAAAACTATTTCTCCCAGACAACACTGCTTCACACTTGACACACTGGTGAACACAACTTCCTTTGTTGAACGATCTAGAATAAGAAACTCTGGATATAACACCTTTGAATACACCTCTAATCAACATATCTGAACCACATAAACATAGCTTCACTACAAAAGAAATGTGGAGCACAAACTGAAGCACCACTCTACCACACTAAACTCTTTTTTATTCAAATTTTCTCAAAAGTACTTGGAAACCAAGCACCATCTCATCATTTGCTACACTTTCTCAACACCTCAACCCCACTAGAGGTTGAACATCCACAAGCATGTATGCTCATAAAAGCAACACTAAAGGTTGAAATTAGTGAGACTACTAATAACAACATAGTGTAACCAATTAAAGCATCTCCATAGGTCAATATCAATGCAAAAACATAGATCCATTGACATCGGTGACAAAACAAACTTCCAACATGGGGAACCATGCTTTTGAGTGCATGAGATAATTTGTGTAGAATCTTGAGACGTTATATTTTCTGCGGGGCGGAATAATCCATTGAAGTGTCTATTTGGCCAATACACCAAGAAAATCTCGGGAACCACATTTACAATGCCCTAAAAATCCAATCGAAGGAGTTGGTTGTATCGTAACAAGCCCTCTAAAACACATGAACCTTTCCATCCTAGGATTCCACCACACAATCATCTGATTAGTGAATTTAATCAGTTGTTAACTTCAGCCACATCTGCACAATTGTGTGGGAGGCTTATGGGTATTCCAGATACTAGAACAAACTTCACTGATGGACCATTCACAATATATGAGGCAGGTAGTTCATTTCTTCAACATGGATTTGCAGTGCACATGGTGAAGATTTGAAGAAGCAAATTGGGACTGTTTCATATATTGAAAGTCAATTGTCAGGCAAGGTTCTCTTTCAACGTTGAGAAGGGCCAAGATACTGTTACATAGTTCAACAAGATAGGAAGAGTGGTGAATGAAAGGAAGTTACAGGTAAGTGCACTTGTTGTTTCACCTCTTTTTATTCTATTGTTCTTGTCGACGTATAACAAATTTCCCTAGTGACCTTGCATTCCATGGAGATTATATGCAGTGATTTTATGCGCAAGTTAATAGGTATGTTGTATTTTACAAATCATATAAATAAATCATATTAATCAAAATCAACATCCACTTCTCCACAATAAGGTATTCATCGAGGCATTATAAAAAATTCATAGCTATCTGTAGTATTATGAGTATAGATAGAAGTTTCTATTACATGTTGCCTCCACAAAATTCATCTAGACCCTTTATGCTATGATAGAAGTTTATACCTTGTAAATCAAAGCTCCCAGTTTGGCACAGGTAGGAGAATGCTAACAAACATTGTGGAATCTAGCTTTACACCCGCCAATTGCAATTGTGTGAAAACTTCTGAGCCCCTTTTTAATAAAGCAGTTTGTGCATAATCTGAGATCATTGAAGACCTGAAGACCACATTCTTTGAGACATTATCTAAAAAGAAATAGCTCATGTGTCTATTTTACGCCTCCACCACTTTCCGTTCTATAATATTCCGTAAATTTATGATATTGCTATCAGGATTCAACCATGTAATTTTATCATGAGAAATGGGTTCTTGTGAACTACTACTCGTGAAACATGGGTCAATGAGTTTGACTCATAAAATTACACTGTTGAATCCTGATAGCAATATCCTAATTTGACACGCTGTGGAAAATACCTCCTACTTATCATTCGGTAAATTGTTAATCTCAACAGTCTCTTTTGCATCTCTTTTCTAATTTTCCCCATTAAAGTAAATATTTCTAATTATTCTCCTACACCACAATATTTTCTCCAATTCAGAGTTATCGAGTCATTTCTCTAATAAGTTCAGTTCCCTTTTGTATTTATTGTGTTTGATTACACAGAGATTTCAGTTATTGACATTTTGACATTCAAGATCATCTCAAGACATTTTGAATAGAAAGAAGTGAAGAATATATTATGTTTTGTTATTTTTGATTCTGCTAGATTATCTCCATGATTGCACATACAATATGTAATGGTTGATTGATTAGCTCCAGTATTGTGTAATACATGTTCAAAGGATTATTGGGTTTTTCCATTTTATTTTTTTATTTTCTATTCCTCATCATGTTAGCTGAATTATGGTTAAACTTGTTACCGAATATTGTGTAATACATGTTCAAAGGATTATTGAGTTTTTCCATTTTATTTTTTTTATTTTCTATTCCTGAATTATGGTTAAACTTGTTACCAAGTAATGCAAGAAGAGGAGAATTACCATTTCTTTGAAATATGCATACACTGCACACAAGTTTATGGATAATTATGATTGATTTTCTACAAAATAAAATAACACAAACCAGATTTCAATTCATTAGATTATGCAGTACAAATTTTTCTTTCTACCTGACACTCTTCTCTTCTTTCTTATTTCAGATATGGATATATTCTCTCCAATTTATTGCTAATTTGATTTGATGTGTCAAAACTTTAGCCAGATCTTGGTCAAATTTTAGCCATTATAAATGACAGAGTCAAATTTGTTGCCTCCTCTATCTCGCAGTCAGACACGTTTTTTTTTATGCATTCTGAAATTGCTTCAGAAACGGGGTTTTAGAAATCGGGAAACACCAGTGAATTTTTGTAGGGTAATTGTAACTACAAATTGTTTTGCTAACATTTGGATAACAATATTGTAGAAAACTACTCCTTATGCATTAACTTTATTGTATGAACGTTGATTCCATTGATTCTTATATAATCACAATGTAGTGTATAATTTTATTTTTTTAAATATACTTTGGATTTTGTTTTACTTGAATTCATATGATTCGCTTAACCGTATTGTATTTACTCTCCTATTGGAAGGCTAAATTAAATATTCATGAATATAGTTATCATAGAAAAGTTTTAGATTAATGTGGGTAACTTTGTTAGAGCTTGTCTAATTTCAGATTCATTTTGGTTTATTTTGAATCTTTACTTTGAGTGCATGACAAAGAGTGTTTTTTTTACTTGTCTCGAGGAATGAGCAAATTCTAGATCAATTGGGCTCATTCTGGATCAATTGGGCTCATTCTGGATCAATTGGGGATTAATTTTTTACATTTTTCATTATGATTTGAAGTAGAATGGTATTGTATATTGTTACTGGGATTATATTTACTTAGTTTACCATGTTACTTATTATATCAAGATCTATTAGGTTTTATACTTAGGACAGTACTTATTCTTTGATTTGATAATGCATGCAAATATATATGGGGGAAAAATATATTAAAAGGATTGTGTTATTAGAATTATTATTAAATAATATAAAATAGATGGTATTATGTGAATCTTTGATGTTGTCAACCTTTGTAGATTAGTGGATGGTTTAGTATGGTTACTCTGCATACTAAATGAGTGAATTTTCTATCCTATGAACACTTATTGGAGTCACCTTATTTTTTCTTAGCATCTTGCTATACTTTGTAAAATTGTTTAAGTATGAGTATTTAATTCTATACTCCATACTTTTCTAGTAATCCTTTGTGTATAGCATAATTGGTATTTGAGCGTTAAATGTGGTAGAGACATCTTTTGAACCTAATGGATATGTACCCTTGTTGACTAACCTAGTATGTAATGGTTGAAGTTTGAAGTTATCGAACTTCAAAATCTCTATGCTTACATAGGCAAAGGCATCAAAGATGAGCCCCCAAGGCATAGGTCTAGCCCTTAGGTCTTGTCTTTTCAAGGTTTTATTGAACTCACCAACCTCTTTTGATGATATGCATACTCTATCCCTCATTGCAAATCCAGTCATAAAATACCATCTATTTGTCTAGTTAAATTAATGATATGGCTTATCTTGATGATCATGTAACTAATCATCCATTGATTTTATGTGTGTATCTAGTCGTGTAGACACCTTGCAAATATGGGTATTAGGAGTAAAGAAATTACAACACAATGGAATGTAAGAGGAACTTGAGAAAAGATGAGGTATGTTATGTTGTTTTTGATAAAGGTTAAAATAGGTTTTGAAGGGACCTGAAACCCTTTACAAACAAGAACATGACTACAGAAAAGACAGCATGCAGCCAGCCAAAAAACCAGCTCCAAAACAAGACTCTTCAAGATTTACATTTAGCATTTTTCTTGTGGGAGCGAAGAGTCATGTCTAAAGAAGGCCTAGAGGCTTTAGCTTTCTTGCCCATTACAATAATCCAGCCTTCCTCCACTTGCTGCGCCTTATCAAGCCAGGCCAACTCACTATTATCTTGAAGATGAATGCCCGATGCCAAAGTCTTAGAGATTTCATCATTATTCCTTTGCGTAGGCAAAGACATAACTAAAGAGTCACTAGACAAGGAAGCCTTGGCGCTATCACCAGGACTGGCCACTTGAGACCTAGTCACCTGTTCAAAAGGGGAAGCCATAGCAGCCCCACCATTTGAGGCATCCAAAGGGGATGCCACAAAACCTTGAGGTTCTGAAGCAACCACCTCTGAAAAACTCCTAAGTTGATATGATTTCTTCACAACCGTATAATGTTGTAGTGAAACACCATTCCACCAAGTAGCCTTCTTAGTTTTTTTGTCAAATCTGCATTGTGCAGCAACATGTCCTGTTTTAAAACACCTTCTGCATCAGAGGGGAATTCCTTCATAATCCAAAGATTGGGTCCAAGAACCCTTTGAAGATTTGAGTAAGACCTCGGCAGGAAGTCCTTTTGAAACATCAATTTCAACTAGAATACGAACAAAGGTGGAGTGATAAATATCAGAAGATTCTTCATCCACCAACAATAAATCACCAAGGGCTTCACCCACTTCCTCTAGAAGAGAATCACTCCAAAGGTGGAGGGGAAGATTAGGCAATTGAACCCATATCAAAATCTTATTAAAAGTTTCAGACGTAGGGTTAAAATCAAAATGCCAGGGTTTAATCATCAGCAAATATTTGTCCTCCCAACTAAAGAAGTTGTCACATAATATTATATTTTTGTCTTGAGCATTATCAAACTTAGCTACAAAAAACCCCTTAGCCATGGGGAAAATCTACACTTTACCAGAAATCAGAGGCTCCCATTCAGAGGTGATCTAGGAATGCAATTGAGGAAGACTTGGCCAAAATCCCCTAAAGCGGCAAATCACCCCACAAGTAGAAAGCTCAACAACATTATCATTTATTTCTTCTTATGTCTCCTCCTTAAGCTTCACAGAAGTGGCGTTGGTCAAAGGTATGTTATGTTAATCAAAGAAGTAGTCATTTATTGTTTTAAAAATTTATTATTGTTATCTTGACTCTTAAATAAATGATGTCATCAAATGTTTCCTTAAATTAATGTATTATGTTATTATTTAAAAAAAGATATTTACAAATTAGAAAAATTGATGTGGATAAGTTAAGTTGTATTGTGTTCATTAAGTGTCTAAAAGTGGGCATGACATAAAATTAGTATACTTATTAATTAAATTATAATTCTAATCCTATTATTATTAATTATTATAATCCTAAAAACATTATAATTAGGATTAGGATTAGAATTAAGAATAAGGTAAAAATTATGGCTAGAACTATTCAAAAATTAAATTAAATTAAAAAAATATTATGAATAAAAATCACTTAAATATAATTAATAGATATAATGCTCCAAAATTATTCATCTAATATCTTTATTCCAAATTTCTTATTCCCAATATTAATTCATAGATTTTTTTTGTAATTTCACTATAGAATTCTTTACTAAATAATCATTGGTCTTTAATATTTAACAATTATTGATTTGAATGAAGAGATTTAGTTGCACTTGTGTCTACTAAGATTCAAACCTGATAATTTAATATAATATATATTTTATTTTTAAATATATATATATATATATTAAATTAAAAATAAACAACTTGTAATAAATAATCATTTTAATATATAACAATTTTATATTAATAATAAGAGAAGAAACATTGCTAACATGTAATATCTAATTTTTATTATTTTTATTATATATTATATTTTTTATTTATAAAATTTATTTAATATATAATAATTACTAATATAAAATTTTAAATATATTATTTATTTTAAAGTTAACGATTAAAATTAGGTTTATAGTTATGGATAGTGTTACGATCATAGTTAGGGTTAGAGATAGGTCTAAGATTATGATAATGGTTTAGAATATTGTTAGGGTTAGAGTTAGAATTAGGGTTAGGGTTAGGATTAGGGATAGAATTAGAGTGTGGGTTATAGTTAGGTCATGCAAATAACTTTAAATTAACAATATTAAAACACTATAATTAACAAAACTTACATTTATTTTTATTCAATCTAAAAAACAATAATTACAATACTATAAAGGCAAGTACTAGCCGAACTATTATAATATATTTAATAAATATTATATTACGTTCATTATTATATATTAAATAAATTTTATAAATAAAATAAATATAATATATACTAAAAATAATTAAAAGTTAGATATTACATCTTGACAATGTTTCTTTTCTTATTATTAATATAAAATTGTTATATATTAAAATGATTATTTATTACAAGTTTATTTTTAATTTAATATGTATTTTTTAATATATAAATATTAAAAAATATAATATATTGTATTAAATTATCAGGTTTGATTCATAGTAGACACAAGTGCAACTAAAACTCTTCATTCAAATTAATAATTGTTAAATATTAACAAACCAATGATTATAGATGGTATTATTTTTTCAAAGTCCATGAATGATAGAGTAAACACTTCTGGGTCAAACTATGTATTCTATTTTGAATCGACATTTTGAACCACACTCAATGATTCATCATAGGAAGAGAATAATGAAGAATATGATTATAGAAATGACCTTAAAATCTTGAGTTAAGAGGTGGGAGAGGGTAGGGAGGGATAAAATTAGAAAATGAAGTAAAAGGATAATGAAGAATATGATTGTAGAAATGAATTCAAGATGAGTTAAGTGGTGGGAGAGGGTAGGGAGGGAGAAGATTGGAAAATGAAGTAAAAGTGAAAATAGGCGAAAAAATGATGAAAACATAAAGAAAATTGAATAATATAGTAATATGATATGACACAAATAAATGAATCAAAAAAGGTTAAAGGTTAAATGTTTCAAACAATGAATAAATAAAGAGAATTATAAAGATGAATTATATAACAAAATGATTGAAGGAATATATAAAGGAAAATATACAACAATTTAAAACAATAATAATTTAACCAAGGAAAAAAGAAAAAAATGAGATTATACATAAAATATAAATTGAAAAAATAAATAAATGATTCAATTAAAATAAAAAAATAGATGGTTAAAATATAAAAGGTTATAATATATATTAATATAAATTAATATGTTACAATTAACTTATTTACCTACAAAATATTACCTACAATAATATTAAATACAAATACAAATTATATATATATATATATATATATAGTTTGAGCAATAGCATTACAAAATGATGAGCTGTAGTATTACTGCACTAACCCCACATTACAATACAATCAACATTATCTTGACCCTTTACAAAGCATAATATAGTTTTAGATTTTTACATAGCCAATGTACAAATATACAATATGCAAAACCAAGGAGGACTGTGAGCATTCCAAAACTGCTTGTATCTTGGACCTGCAACACTTGCATTGCATACCTACTGTACAAAAGTACCAAAACTATCAAGAAGGAACCATACTAGCCTGAAGGAACATCTGTACATAGCAAGGATCCCACATGGTTCTCATAGCCCTACAAAAATATCCAAGTCTGTGCATACATCTGCCAAAGGAAACACCAAACTGACTAAAATTGTGTACGAACACCTAGAAGAGGTCATACTGTGTTGCCAAAAGGAACAAAAATTGATGGTCTTCATGGTGTTGCACCCTCTCTACAGATCGAGTTCTTCATTCTCAGAAGAGCACTCGTTGCCTCAACTTCATCTCTGGTAAAGTCCTCAATACTAAGAAGCGGTGGAACATCCCCCTTCTGGTTGTCCAAGTGCTTACCTTTTCATTAAAATATTTCTGGAAAACCTCCAAGGACCTGAGGAAGATCTCAGTGGTGTGTTGCCAACTATGTCCAAAATTAACCTCGTGAAGTTTGACTGGCATTGTACCATCCTCCAGGAATTTTAGAAATTTGAACTTGGACACTTTTACAGTCACTGAAACCTGCATAGTAGTATTGTAAAATGTGAGTCTTTTAGAAAACTTAGTAAGTTCCCTCTTAAACCCATTAAATCTCTAATCATTTCTCGCTTTCCAAATTCCCCAAAGAATTTCAATAGCCACAAAGTTTGAAAACAAATTTATTTCCTTCCCAATTTTATTATTTTTTAGAAAAAGAATTTTGTCAAGTCTTGGTTTTCGACTTACAAGTGTCCCAAATTTCTTAATTATGACAAAACTGTTGAAGTGATCAACCCAAGATCTTCAATCTGCAACACCAAATAACCTCCACAAGAGATAGAGAGAAGCAACAATGGAAGATGCTATTCCACCAAACAAGGATTGCAATATGATACAATATGATCAATGCAATACTATACAATACAATGCAATGCAAAATATGGTAGAGATGCCTTGCTTATAAAGGCAAGGATGAGAGATAGGATAAGACAAGATGATGAAAAGTGTCTCAATCCTATCACATGAGACAACTAACTCATAACTACCTAGGAAAGTGTAAAGTCTAGATAAGACAACTAAGACTTCTAGAAGATACAACTAATATCCTAAGTAAACTTAACATGTGAATTAAGTCCCCTAAGTCCCTAGTAAAGGAATAAACTAGGTAAAAGACTTATTCACACCAACACCCCCCCTTAAGTGCAACTTAGGGAGGAACAAACCAATGCAGAATGCAAAAGATGGGTCCCGGCAACAAGGCCTGATGAGGTACCCATGTACAAAACAAAAAACTCTCATAAGCGGAGAAAAGGAGAAAAACCCTGTGGGAGAAAACTCCTCTCCAAAAGAGAAAAAAAGCTACAAAGAAAGCTAAAAACTAATGAAGGAAGGAGGACTCCTCAAGACCCCCCCAAGGACAACTTCCTTCACCCCAAGCATCGATCACAACTAAAGATAACGAGGCAATTCCAAAGGTTTAGTGAAGATGTCTGCAACCTGTTGATCTATAGGAAAATACTCCAAGCTGAGAACACCATCCTGGATGAGATACCCATGAAGTGCATGTGGATCTCAATATGCTTAGTACGTTGATGCTCCACTGGGTTGTGAGAGATATGAATGGCACTCTAATTGTCACACCAAAGAGTAGTGGGCTAAGTGGATGGGAATCCAAACTCAGTCATCAACTGATGAAGCCACAAAACCTCCTGACTAGCCAACACTGCACCTCGATACTCAGCCTTTGACGATGATAATGCAATAGCAGTCTACTTCTTGCATGATCATGCAATCAGACCAGAACCAAGGAAAAAGACAAATCAAAAAGTAGACTTACTATCATTGACATCACCAGCCCAATCTGAGTCAGTGAAGCCTACAATCTAAGATACACCTGAAGTATAGTGAATTCCAAAATGAGTAGTTCCCTGAATGTATCTCAAGATACATTTAGTAGCCTTCCAATGACTCATGAGGCTCTTGTGAGAAGTGAGAGACAATTCCAACCGTAAAGGAAATATCAGGATGACTATGTGTCAAGTACAAAAGACTACCAACCACCTGTCGATACAAGGTAGGATCAACTGTAGGAGTAGTACAACTGGTAGAAAGTACAATGCCTAACTGGAATGGAGTAGGGGCAAGCTTGTAATCAGCCATGCCAAATCTCTGAAGCAAATCAAGAGCATACTTCTGCTAGAAAATGAAGATCCCCTCAGAAGTCTGATGAACCTGAAGACCAAGGAAGTAATGCAAAAGACCAAGGTCGGTCATATCAAATCACTCCATTAATGCTCATTGTGTACTTTGAATCATGGAAGTAGAACTCCCTGTGAGAATCAAATCATCCACGTAGAGCACAAGTATGATTAGATCCTCTCCATGTCTCTGAGTATAAATTGTCGGATCAGAATGGCAATGAGTGTAGCCAGAAGCAAGCAAGAAACTATCCATCTTCTCATACCAAGCCCGAGGGGCTTGTTTGAGACCATACAATGAACGTCGAAGCCTGCGAACAAGTGAAGAATCCTGCACAAAACCTGGTGGCTGCTCCATAAAGATCTCCTCATCAAGATCCCCATGCAAGAAAGTACTCTTCACATCCATCTGATATACTGACCATCCCTGTGATGCAGCTATAGCAAGGACAAGGTGAATAGAATCCATCTTGGCAACAGGAGAAAAGGTCTCAGAATAGTCAATTCCTTCTACCTGAGAAAACCCCTTTGCAACAAGACGAGTCGTGTACTTGTCAATGGAACCATCTACTACATACTTGGTATGATACACCCACTTGCACCGAACCAACTTTCTTCCCTTAGGAAGAGGCACAAGATCCCAATTATGATTCTTCATCAAAGAAGAATACTCATCAGCCATAGCACTATCCCACTCTGGAATACCTGAAGCATCTGAAGACTTATGAGGATCATCTGAAACAACATGACTCAAAAGACTGATTCCTGAAGTCTGAGAACGAGTGCGGTGAGTGTCTGTGGGATCACCAACAAGAGGACTAGCCTCCTCAAGAGTAACTCGAGCCCATCATGGTCTAGTAGCTGATTGAGGAGGAGGTGCATCAAGACCATCATCAAAATCTTCCTCAAGTAGCAAAGTATCATGAACTGAAGAAGACTAAGTAGGTTGTGATGAAGAAGAAATCGAAGGAGGATCTAACTGGGTGAAGGTCTCAGCAAATTGAACATCACGTTGGAAATGTACCTCTCGTGTGTCAAGATCAAACAATCTGTATGCCTTCACATCCTCACAATAGCCAACAAAGATGTACCACTAACTCTTCTTCTCCATGGATTTACGCCAACGATTCAGAATGAATGCCCAAGCCTCACTACCGAATACTCTGAAGAAAGATACATTAGGCTTGCGATGAGACCAAGCCTCCTCAGGGGTCATATTCCGTACTACCTTGTGGGGCATACGGTTCTGAATATAGTTGGCACAATTGACAGCTTCGACCCAAAAATCTGGAGCCATGGACCTAGACTGAATCATACAATTGGCCATTTCCCTGAGAGTCTTGTTCTTTCTCTCTGCCACACCATTCTGTTGAGGAGTGTAAGGAACTGTGTGCTGATGAATAATACCATGCTCACTGCAAAAAACTTCAAATGCCTGATTGACATACTCCCCCCATTATCTGTGTGTATCTATCGAAGAGAAAAACCTTATTGCTTCTCCACAAATGTTTTGAAGGTCTTGAAGTTGGTGAGGACTTCACTCTTGAGCTTCAGAAAATAGACCCATGTCCGGCGGGAAGAATCATCAATGAATGTGAGCACATACTTAGCCCCTAAAAAAGAAGGAGTTGGGAATGGCATGAGATCACAATGGACCAACTCAAGGGGTGTGGTTGCACATGTAGCTTGACCCTTAGGAAAATGATCTTGATGTTGCTTGCCAAGAACACAACCTTGACAAACACCATCCGTGCAAATGATCTTAGGAAGACCAACCACTAAGTTATGTGCTTGCATCTACTGAAGATATTTGTAGTTCAAGTGCCCAAATCTTTTATGCCAAATCTTGCTCATTGAATCAACATGAGCAACAAAACATGACCCCGATGAAGACTCAAATCCATCAAATCGATACAAATGGTTCTCATGATCAACTATCCCTGTAGCAGCAACCTTCTCAGGATCCTGCAACTGTCTAATAGTCACATTCTGTGGGGTAAACTCAACTGTCTTCCCATCTCCAGAATAACAAATCTGATATATGGAAAGTAGATTTGTTGAAATATCAGGAACAAGAAGAACATCCTCAATGCACCCATCTAGCATCTGAACGGAGCCTGTCCCCAAAACTGGAATCTGTGAAGAGTTCCCAACTGCAATCTGAGAAGTAGAAGTATGAACAATGGAATCAAGAAGATCACGTGAATTGGTCATGTGATGTGAAGCACCTAAATCAAAAATCCAACTATCTGAAGATGAATGAATGGCCCGTGCTGAAAGAGCTTTCCCTTTTCCCATGGAAGAAGGCTTAGCCACTGAAATGTTGTGCTTCTTCATAGTTTCATCCAAGGCTTCCAATCTCTTAAAACAACGAGTTGCATCATGCCCAATTTTGCCACAAAATGAACAAGGATCTCCTTTCTTTTTCTTGGACTTGGAAGAAGAATATCCAGAGGTAGAAGGAGAAGGAGATGGAGTGGACTTTTGATTGTTCTTCGGCTTCGGTTTGGAGGGATTCTCACTCCTGAAGATGATTCTACTTTGGGCTTCTTCTTGTTCTTTCCTTTACCCTTGGATGATTGAGCCATGAGAGCATGATTCTTAGAATTAGGTAAGGCATCCAATTGAATCAACTTGGCCTCCTCCCTAGTAAGACGCTCACAAAACAACTCAATTGTAGGATTTTTGTAATCTTTCCCCATTACATCCATAGTTGAATAGAAAATAGAAGAAAACACTTGATAAGGGCCCTTTAACTTAGACAGAATCAAGAAGATACATTCATCACTAGATTTATCTTGCCCACATCCTTTCAATTGTGAAAAAATCAACTTGAATTGTGCAAGGAAATCTTGAATTGAAGGAAATGCATTTGGAGAGAGTGATTGAAAATCTGCTTTAAGTTGCAAGACTCGGAACTGATTTGATTTTCCATACAATTCTTCAAGTTTATTGCAAACATTCTTAGGTGTTTTACACTCCGAAATATGAAACAAGAAGTTATCATATACATGTAAGCCAATTAGCCCTTTTGCTTCATCCATTTTACATCTATGGACAAATTTTTCATAATCCCTTGTGAATTCAGGTTGTTTTGCATCTAACATTGGCCATAGACCCTTAGATTGTAACAATTGAGTCATTTTTAGCTTCCATGTATGATAATTGTGTGGAGTGAGTGGTTCAATTTTCCTTAGATCCGCCATGAACACCAAAAGAAAGAAGACAATGTGGCACTTAAAGTGTGCCTTTCACCCCCCCAGAATGTATTAAAACCGATTTTGCAACCCCCCCAGCAAATTATAATGAAGAATTTTTGCAATTTTTACAAGTGACAAGCTCAAATCAACCGTTTATAACACACAGTGATTTTTATAATTTTCAAAAAAAAGAGCTTGCCAAAACTGAAAATAGAGGTTACAAATAGATTCCTTGCAATTTTCTAAGCAATTTCAAAAAAAAGTTTGCCAAATTTCAAATTCGTTTGCAAAAGTTACGCCAAGAACAAGCAATAAATGCACTTGTACCTTCAAGCTGAAAAACTGGAAAAAAAATCAAAATATTGAAAAATCACCTACACCACTGCGAAGTTCGTCGAACCAGCTTTTCGACGATATCTCGTTTTCGAAAATCCGACTCTGGGCAAAAAGTTATACAAAATTGAAAAAAAGGCCTATTTTAGGCACTTTGAAGACTAAATAGGAGCAAAAGTTAACGCTAACCAGGCGCAAAATTTTGGCCTTCTGATCACATGCGCAGTCTGTGGCTAGCTTATCTCCCTTCTAGCGTCTGCAACAGCTCATGAATGGAGCCCGCTATGTAGTGGTGACGGTCGGCGGTGAATGTGACCGCCTCCTAGCAGTGTGAGAAACCACCTGCCTGGCAGTGGTGGGTCGCGCGGCTTATTTAACAGTCCGCAGACTTTTAATAAAGTCTACGGCTAAAAACAAAAGTCGACAATCTTTAAAAAAACAACGCTTTAAAAAAAATAATAAATTATTTTTTATTTTTTAAAAAATTGAATAAAAATACCGCCGATGAAAATATTAAAGCATAATTAAAAATATATATTCTAACGACGCGTACCTGCGCAGGGGGGTCATACGGCCTCCTCTGCTAAAAAAATGTTGCCCCAAAAACAACTTTCACCAAATATGGGCAAATTATATATCAAAAAAATCAGAAACAGCCACCCGGACGCAATGGAAAACTTATTTTTTGCCCAAAGTGCTCTTGTAAAAAGCTATTCACTAGATCTGAGTTCCAAACCCTTCTTTGCCAAAGTTGCAAATGGTGATGAAATTGAGTGAAACAAAAGCCAAATCTGACTTTTTCGAGCCTCCTGGACGCAATGGGACAGCCTAAAATACTGCCACTATAGCCAAAAGTGTTGCAATCACCATATCTCACCAAAAATCCATACATGGAATATAGGATACAAGAAACTCAAATCACAATAGAAATTGATGGAAACTCTCTAATAAAGAAATGGAAGGGGCTTGCCAAATTCAAAGCTCTGATACCATGTTGAAGTGATCAACCCAAGATCTTCAATCTGCAACACCAAATAACCTCCAAAAGAGATAGAGAGAATCAACAATGGAAGATGCTATTCCACCAAACAAGGATTGCAATATGATACAATATGATCAATGCAATACTATACAATACAATGCAATGAAAAATATGGTAGAGATTCCTTGCTTATAAAGGAAAGGATGAAAGATAGGATAAGACAAGATGATGACAAGTGTCTTAATCCTATCACATGAGACAACTAACTCATAACTACCTAGGAAAGTGTAAATTCTAGATAAGACAACTAAGACTTCTAGAAGATACAACTAATATCCTAAGTAAACTTAACATGTGAATTAAGTCCCCTAAGTCCCTAGTAAAGGAATAAACTAGGTACAAGACTTATTTACACCAACAAAAGCAGATTCCAGATTTCCTTTGCATATATACAATCAAAGAATATGTGTGTTATTGTTTCAAGTACCATACATAGGCTACAAATTTCCATGTCATCGAAGCTTATTTTACAAGGTAGACTCTACATGATTAATAGCCATTTGAAGCATGCCTTCTTTGGTTCAATTGTATATGTCCAGTTATTTCTCAATACCTTTTTCCATTCATTCTTGCCCATCCTAAGATTCCACACTTTGTTTAAGTGGTTAAAAGTCTCCTACTAGTTAGTGAGTGAGTTGTAAATTGTTATGGCATTAAATTTGGTGAGTATAGTGCCCTCACTCCATTTAAATTCCTTATATTGTTCGCTATTGTACAAGCACTTGACTGGGTAGTTAAAACCCTTATAGGCTTCTTTTAAGACTGAGTACTTCTCCAGTTGGTCACGGGATGATTGTATTTTGCACTTAGCTAATTCCAATATTTCAAGGTACCTTCTTCAAAGATATCATCAAAGGTCCTTATACCATTGCTAGCCCATGCCTTGGCTAAGCATCCCTGTCAGAGTATCAGGGGCTTGCCATTGTGATCCAAATTCCACCAAATTGACCTATGCATATACAAAGTATTGTTTGAATAAAACTGAGAGTTCATAACATGCTCTTTGATGTGTTCACATGCTTTCCAAATGCTCTTGAAAACCACTAACCCTTCAGGAGCTATAGGGTGGCGAATGCTAAGAAGATCACTTAGGGGGAGTCCCTTCCAGGCCTTTGCATGCTTAGGTGATGCCCTTTGTATGTTATTCTTGACCAAGACTTTCCAAGGCTCTTCCCCCTCTAACACTTTGAAGATCCACTTGGCTACCAATTCTATCCCTTGAATTTTGAGGTCCTTTAGACCAAGCCCACCTTCTGCTTTACTCAAGCAACACCACTCGCATCTCATGACATGCTTCTTTTTCTTCCCCTTCCCATCTGACCACAAAAACTCTTTTCTTTTTTTCTTCTGAATTTCATCAATTTGATAACCACTAAATAACCACATTGAAGCAAAGTATAGACTGTAAGATGAAAGTAATTTCTGGCAGATTTGTATTCTTCCTACTAGAGATAGGAATTTCCTATTTTGTTTACCAATTTTCTTGTCAATTTTCCCTTGGATCCAAAGCCATGTATCTTTTAGGTTTGGACCAACTGCAAATGATATGCCTAGATATCTTACTTGCTTTTGGCCCCCCCATTGCAACCCGAATTTGGATAACCAATCTGGGGTTTCTTTTGCCACCCTAGCATAGTTGATTTAGCAAGGGATATTTTTGCTCCAGAAGTAGCACAAAATGTATCAAGTTTTTTCATTAAATTAGAGATATTGCTTTCATTTAAATGAGGGAAAAGTGCAATGTCATCTACAAATTGAATGTTAAGCAATTCACTTTGGTTAGGCAGAGAAATACCTTTTACCTTCAGCGAGGCATTATCGGCTCTGAGGATATAGTGCAAAGCATCATAAGCAATAACAAATAGAGTAGGGGTAAGGGGGAAACCCTATCTAATTGACCTTTCCAAAGAAAATTCTTTTGTAAGAGAGCCATTAACATCAACCTATGCCAACACATCTCTGAAGAGTGCGATCAGCATGTTACAAAATATTTCTAGAAACCCAAAGGCTTCCAACATTAATCTGATAAAGGCCCACTCAACCCTGTCATAAGCTTTCTCATAGTCTAGCAAAACCATTGCTGCCTCTTGAATAGAATTCCTTTCCCACTCCATTGCTTCCCAACTAATAATTAGGTTCTCAAGAATGTATCTTCCTTTAATGAGCCCTATTTGGGTGTTGTTGATAAACTTTGGGAGGATATTTTCCAGCCTCCTTGCCAAGACCTTAGCAAGGATTTTGTATGATACATTTAATAGGGTTATTAGTCTCCAATTCTTAATCAGTGTTTTGTCTCCTTAGGAACCAACTTTATGATACCCTTGTTTATGTTTTTTCCCAGTGAGCCCTTTTCCAAAGCTTCCTTATATACTAGGAACAAATCCTCTATAATCCAATCACTGAATACCTTATAGAACTCAACTAGAAGCCCATTTACACCAGGGGTTTTATCATTCTGTAAAGAGTTTATTGCTTTTCCGATTTCCCCTTTTGAGATATCCTTGCACAAACTGCCTACTTCCCCCTCTTCAATATTTTTTGGGATGATGTTTTTTATAAGGTTCCTTGCACCAAAGCATCCCTCCCCATTGCTTTCAGAGGTGAAAATATTTTTGTAGAAATTGAAAAAGATCCCTTTTATGTCTTCCTACTTTGTGAATACAACCCATCTACTTGTACTTGTTCTATATGTTCTTTGATGCTCTTTTCCTTTAGGTATCTAAAGAAAAAATTTGATCCTTTGTCTCCATTCTCAATCCAATTGAGCTTGGATCTTACTTTGAGCCCTTGAATTCCGCAATTTTGGAGCTTCCTTAAAGAATCCTTAGCATATCTGAGCCTATTCCTAAGGCCTTCTTCCTCAAGGTTTTTTTGAAGACAGGCTACATCCTACAGCAGGTCTTCTTGGAGGAATCCCTCCTTTCTTCTTCTATCCAAGGCCTTCTTTTTTCCTATCACCTGAAACAGTGCTTTCCAACCATTGGTGTTCAACTCCCATCTTTCAATGGTGCTCAAGCCTTTGTTCATCCATTGGTTTATTTTCTTGAGAGACATTACTGCCTCCAAACAATCACTATCTTGAAGAAGCTTGGTGTTGAGGAAAAATCCCCCCTATTTCTTACATTCTCGTGTCCTTTTTTTAGGATTGCTCTTACTTTTATGGGGTGGTAGTCGGAGAGAGTATAAGGGTGAACTTCAATTTTACATCCATCCCTTAGAGAGTCAGGGATAAAATGGTCTCCTTTCAGGTAGAACCTATCCAAGTGATAGTATATCCATTTATTACCTTTTTTAGCATTGCACTAGGTATACCAAATGTTGGGAAAGTCTTTTTTCTTCCCTTCTATGGGGTCCACCAGCTTCAGTTTAGACTTCATTTTTTACCAGAAGAATTTCTCATTGCCCTTCCAGTCCATATCCACCCCCCAAGTTTGTCATCCATGCTTTCAACCATGTTGAAATACCCACCAAGGATCCAAGGTATATTTTCCAACTCACACAACCATTTCCAATATTTGATTCTTCCACCGTACTCATTCGGAGCATAGATGGAATAGATCCTAAATGAGGTATCATCCCTTTTCAGAGAGATCCACACAACCCTGTTACAACGGGAGATCCCAAAATTAGAGACATATTGACTCTAGGATTTTGAGATAAGGATGGCATCCCCTCATTTTCCTTTCTCATGTTGAGTGGTAAAGTGAGCAACATCCCTCTAGATGAAATTGAGACTGGTTTCTAGAGAAAATCCAGTAGACTTGATCTCTTGCAGAAGCACCACATCCTTTTTTCTACATTGATTCAGGAACCTTCTTACAATCTATTTTTTTATCAAGGAATTCTAATCCCCTCACATTCCATGAGATCCAGTTAAGGGTCATTAGGTTCCAGTGGGGGGGTAGAGTCCTTTTCAAGTCTGAAATTTTCAAAACATTTGGGCACCTTTAATTTTTCCTCCATCCTTTTGTCCATAGGGCCTGGAATAATTGCACTTTTTTTCTTTCTTTTTTGGTTTGGGATGGTTTTTAGATTTCCTTTCCCAACTGGGATTAAAGAGTCTTTTTATTTTCTTGGCCTGCCCTTGGGTCTATGGGCTTGCTCACCTTTATGGGTCCCTTTCCCCCAGTGGCCCCCTTAAGTGCCAATTCTCCATCCACCTTTAAGGAAGCAACCTTACCCTTAGAATCATTAATGTTTGAATCAACCAAGAAAGCATGGGAACCTTCAGGTACATTTTCCAACTCTTCCAAGATTAGGGGTGAGGAACTTTCTACACAATTCACTTCTCCCTTACTGTCTCTCCCTTTGGGACCAGCATCCCACACACCCATATCCACTAAAGTATCATTGGTGTATTGATTACAAGGGATGGAGGGGTTGACCTCTTCTTCCCATCCTGCCACTTCAACTGATTGACTTGTAACTAGTCCATCGATGGTACCCAACTGAGTAGGGATGGGCAGAACCCTGGTTTCAAATGCAGAGATAATTTTTTTAACATTATTGGTCTCTCAACACTCACAAATTCCTCTTTGTTACCACCCTCAGCCTTGTACATCTTAAATTTTTTTGAGAAAGAAGGTTTTATTTTAGGGTTCACCATTATTCGGTGTCCCTCTTTCTAGTCTAATCCTTTTTATTTTGTCCAAAGCTAATTGATGTGCATTTTTCCTACCTCCCAAATCATTAGGATTAGCCAAGATGCAAATGACTTCTAAAGGAGGATTCTCCATGGACTTTGAATTATGGGGCTCAACAGATGACAAAGGAGTTGAATCATTTAATGCTTTTGTAACGGGGTGTCTTTATTCTCCCCAACATCACTCCTAACAATTTTTGCTTCATTAATTTCTTTATCAATTTGGCAGCTTGTTTCAACACCAACATCAATTTCTATATTCTCATAGAGCACCCCTACATTCTCCTCCATGTACTGAGAAGACATTTTTGAGAGCTCGTCCCTTGCTAGGGATTTCAACTTGGCCAACTCACTGCATATTTTTGGGCTTTCATTTAGGTTTTCATCTAATTCAATATCCCCCCCCAGTTTTCTTTTCCATTTTCCACATTTGAAATGTAGATATCCAAGTCTTCGTTTAGGTTTTCTAACATTTTTTCGTTGTTTCTGGTAGTTTCAATTAGGGCATCATTGTTCATTAAATTTCCAGAATTAACTAGGGCAGCCTTTTCTCCACCGAAGTCCACGATATTACTTTTTCTAGAGTTTTCATCTATCCCTTCAAGAGGGTTATGACTAGTGCTAGAATTACTAGTATTAGGCTTAGACCCATAGTTTTTTTTCTTATGTTCCCCTCCTTCTGACAGAGGTAGCACACATGTAATCCACCAAGCACCTCTAGAGCACATGCAAAGTTTCCATTATCTAGTTTTAAAAATAGGATGTCAAGGATGTCAACCCCAGGGAGAATAGAGACAAGAGCCCTTGCATCTGCGTACAGGAGGGCAGATTTGGTGTTATCAATTTTGAGAACCCGACCATAGGGCTCCAAAAATAGGGGAACAAGATTCCACACCCTTGGCGAAATGTTCCTTACCACCAACCACCTAGGGATTGAGAGAGCCAAGATCTCTTCATTTAGGGCCTTTGGCGACCAAGCTAGCACCCTGAACACATTTTTCCTAATACTCCAAAATTGTTAGTTGATTACCCTAGTTTGCATTTCATGATTTTTGAAAAAAATGATAAATAAACCTTTTTGTATCATTCTGCAATATGAGAAATGGATTCCCATTTTTTTCCCCAAACATCGGTTAGCCAAGAGTCCATGTATTTTCTTGTCGGGACTTTATTAATGTCCACGGTGACCAAAAAAACCCCAACATTTTTGAGTTTAACATCTTCCTCACAAAGAACTTTGCATAAATCAACACTCGGAGACATGATGTCAATTCTAGGGGTTTCAGAAGCACACTTACCTCCCCCGCTTCGGCCATCTTCACCTCCACTGCACATCTCCACAATAAACCTAGCCTCTACCAGGTAGATCACCTTCTCACTAGCAACAATATACCTAAACATTCTACCTTGCACACTACCGATTGACCCTCCATTTTGAGTTTTAGGGTTGTCGTCGAGGGGATCTGTATCCCCATCCATCACGAATTGCTAGAAACCACCTAGCCTCTCATGAGTGAAGACAGGAGATTACAAGTTTCTCGTGGGCGACAGGAGACAAGCGAGGACTGCCCTAAAGAAATGTACAACCCAAACCAGAGGAATGTGTGGAGGAGGGCTAGGCCTCCTCCACCCACACACGAGAAGCCTGCCACCAGTCACTTTGGCCACAAACCCTTGTTGCAGAGCCAACTATCATTAGTTCCAATCTTTTTTCCTATATATATATTTTACCTACATTAAAATAGGTTATATATTATTTATAATAAAGACCTAAAATAATATAGTTATCTTATATAGCTATATATTATAGGTTATAATACCCATATATATATGATAAAAAAAATTATTAATGAAAAGAAGGAGAACATATAATAATCAAATTATATCATAAAATATTTAAAACATAAGTAACAAAGATATTAGTCTAATGGAAAGAATAATACAATCTTCTTATTATTAGTACTTCTCATTAGACATAGTACTATTGTAATGAGTTTTGCTTTTTTAGTTAACTAGTTATTAATAATTTAGTTTTCAACCAATCAAAAAAATATTTTAAAAAAATTAAAATAAAATTTAATTTTGTAAAGTCAACTTGTAAAATATTTAACTTTACAAATTATAAGAATTATTTCTTATGCATATGATTGGTTAAAAAGTTAAGTATTATTGACAAATTTGTAGGAAACTATTTTTTAATATTTTTTTAAAAGAATGACTTTTCATTTTTTGTTTTATAAAGTCATTTGAGTAAATCTTTATGTAATTGTTATTTTTTTATTAAAGAAAATTTGACAAAAATCAATTAACTATTTTATAGAGGGTTGGATTCAAATTATTAAAATAATAAAATAAAACTTAAATTAAAGCACATATATGAATTAGCATATAAGATAATCTTCTCAGATTTGATTTTACACAATTAAAATAAAAATTTAAATTAAATCTTAAACTATTTGACATTGCCATTTTTTTTATTTTTCAAATTTCATTAACTTCAAAACATAAATAAATACAAATAAGAATTAAATTAAAATAAGTATAATTAGTATAATTATTAATTAAATTCTAATTCTAATCCTATTATTATTAATTATTATAATCCTAAAATTATTATAATTAGGAGTAAGATTCAAATTAAGAATAAAGAAAAATTATGGTTAGAATTATTCAAAAATTAAAATAAATTTAAAAATATATATTACTAATAAAAATCACTTAAATATGTGATGGAGATGGGAAAACACAACTCTCAAATTCAAATTACGACTCAAAAAATGATTAAACCAAAATTGACAATTACATGTGTCAATTTAAAACTTGATTCTCGATTGCAACACAATTTACTCAAATTTGAAAACAAATCAGATAACTTTATTATTCAAATTTCATAAAATCATACATTATAAGCAATTCCTTTTGGTTGGTAAACGCTTTTGACTGGAGCTATGAACCAGTGAGGCCACATTTGGGGGGCCTCATCCTTGACATCTTTCACCTCCTCCTCCTCCTCCTTTTTCCTTACTCCTCTTCTCTTCTCTTCTCCTTCTCCTCCTCCTCTTCCTCCTAACTCCTCCTTCTCCCCCTTCTCTCCTCCTCCCTACTCCTCTCCTCCTTCTCCACCTCCTCTACTCTTGTCGCCTCCTCCCTACCGTCGTTGCCTCCTCCATCCTTACTACCATAGCCATCCCCGCATCCTACCGCCACTCCTCCATGGGAATTTTGCCCGCCAACCTCCACCTGCAAACCGTCAGGCACTTGCACACCAACGACCCCTACCTATGACTCAGTAGCATTCTTTGTCCTTTGTTCTTCAAACTTCGTCCTCCGACCATCGTCCACCAACCACTGTCCACCGTCCTCCAACTTCCTGGCGCTAGCATTCGACCCACCTCCCACACTCCATGGGACTCGAACACCTTATGTAGTGTTTAACACTACCTTGCAACAACCGTTGCCCTACGAGATCACCCCTCCTCCAAACAACTATTACATACATTAAAAAATCATTGTTAAAAAAAACCTCAAAATAAGTAGCATTTATTTATTTTAGAAAGATTTAATGAAATTATAAAACAAAACATGAAAAATCATTCTTTAAAAAAATGTTTACCTTGAAAACTAAATTATTAATAACTAATTAATTAAAAATAAATTATTAATAACTAATTAACTAAAAAATCAAACTTATTACAATAATACTATGCCAAATAGTAATAAGATATAATTGACATTTTCTAAATTATTAAATAAAATAAAAGAGATTTGATGAAACCAAAAAATCAAATTAAAGAAATTTGTTGAAACAAAAAAACAAATCAAAGAAATTTGATAAAACAAAAAGAACAAATACATAAATAAATAATAAAAAATATTCAAATACTTGCATAAACTAAATAAATAAATAAATAATATTTTTGATAACTTTATTTTATATATATATTTTAATATTTATTAATATATATATGCTAGTTCTATAAAGAGTTAAAAAAATTGCATCGAAACTAACAAACAAAATATGCACCCACCTTTTCTTCTTCCAAATTAATACCAAAGCATATTCCCTCGTGAAAATTAGTGCGGAGGTATATTCGGTGTACGAATCAATTTAAATGTAGTTATTGAAGTCAACTAGTATATTTTAAGTTGAACGAAAAATGCGGAGGTATATTCGGTGTACGAATCAATTGATTTTGATTTCCTACGACTATGATAACTAGGTATCACATGTCAAACTTGATCTTGCATGGGCCCACTTCATAAACACCATGTGCTTCCTTTTATTAAATTAAATAATTCACAATTAAGTGTAATGGTCAACAATGAATAGTCATAGATATTATCATCATATTATATATATATAATTAGCATATATACCTTTAATAAATCTATATAAATTAAGTTGAGAAATATTCTTTTCTATATGTATATTTTAAAATTTATATCTATATATAAATTTTAATTCTGATTTTAATTAAATATCATTGATAGTAATAATTATAAGACAGTTGAGGCGAGCAGGGGAAGAGGAAGGGGAGGGAGAGCTGCAAGAAATGATACTTAGTGTGAGTGGTGATTGCTGCTAAAGACGGGGCAGAAACTTTTGTGGAAAGGTGATGTGCAGTGAAGAGGAATTATGGGAAATGGAGCGAAAGGATACAAAGAAAAGGGTGTACACAATGGTAGCTGGAAAGCAAGCGACGATGGTGGTGGCGGTTTTTTGGAATGCTGGTGGAAGTTTTTTGGCGTGCTAGTGATGGTTTTTTGAAAATAGTTGTTTATTGAAATGTAGCTACAACTAAACTCAAAATTTTGTATGAACTATGGGTAAATTGGGGTATGTTGGGTTGCTAAGATAGTGCTCTCCGTTTCAATGGATTGAGCTTTAGTTTTATTATGCAGAAAGGCCCTGTATTTGATACTATAACTCTTGAAGTTTTTTTTTATATTATTAATATACTACAAAATTTTACCGACCAAAAAAAAAATTATAAGACAGTTGTTTACTATAAGACAGTCGTTTCTTTCTCTTTTGAATGCCCACTCTTAAGACAAGGGAATAAAAGCTCCGCAGTTAAAAGTAAATGGCTATAATTTTTAGTTACAATCGATATTTAAGATGATGATATTGTGTACACGGATCTCCTCCCCCTATGTTGCCACTATAGAAAACGTCTATCTACGTAATATATATATATATATATATATATATCGCACACTACTTTTTTTCTTTTCGAAATCACTATTTTTCTAATTTTATATTCTTCAAATACTAATTTGTATATTCAAAAAATTATATATATATATATATATAAACTAATAGTTATCGATTTATTATATTATTATATATACATAATTACTAATTAATAACTACATGTTAATATAAATACTATTATATATTAAGTTTTATAGTAATTTTTAATTAACATATATATGCATATACATACATACATGCATACATACATACATATATACATGCATATATCATATTATTTATATGGGTTGCAAATTGAATTGTGGGGAAAAGATCGATGGGACAAAAATTAAATAGCTTCAATTTCTAAGAGGTAGATTAAAACTTAATTTTGATAGGGCTTTCGGTGTTGGCTGCATAATTCAAGGTGCGAGTGGTAAATTAATTTGTGCAACCTCTAAAAAAGTGTCCCCGTGAACAAATAATGAAGTTGAATTCCAACCACTTCTGGTTGCGTTAAAAATGTGAAAAAATGCATAAATGATATTGATATCGAGGGTGATCCATTAATCACCATCTGTGTCATGCTAAAGGGAAACACCTCAAATTGGAAGCTTAAAAAGTATCCTAGCACATATTTTGCCAATCTTGGATAAAATGGATAATTATTTTATTTAACATTGTTATAAGGAAGCTACTAAAATTGTGAACATGTTGACAAATGATGACATTCAACAAATTAAATAAATCATAATGGTTGATAGTTCAAACACTTGGAATGGTGTCAACTTGCAAGAATAATAAAAAAATGTCATCTTTACTACAAGGACTCAATCTCACAACTTAAAAACAACCTCTCGCATGGGATAAATCTTAGTAAGATTGAGAGAAAATCATGGTGCCTAACTTGGTAGTTGTAAATATGACATTCTTTTCTCGTCACTTAACAAAAAAATATGTCTCATAGAATTTCTCTATCCAAGGGATTTTGCAGCTACCGAGAATTATTTGTTCCATTTCAATTAGGGTAGAATTTTTGCATTATTTTGTTACATCCACTTGAGGCAATTCAAGCTATTATTAGAAACAACTTACTAAACAAGCAAGAAGTGCATATGCGTGATCAATATTATATAGATATCCTTTTTCCAACACCATCAACATATCTTGAGATGAGAGCTTTGCAAAACTAATGATAATAAACTATAGTCAATGAAAGTATAGACATGAGGCCCTCTTAGCTATTGAGGAGTATGATGTGACCAAAAGCAATAATAACATTGGTGCATTATTTCTTGTTAAAATAACTAGAGGATAACTCTAAGATGAAAAGAGATGCAAATTTGTTAAGAAGAGGACTTGTATAATGGTCTCTAGAAGATCTATGGACACACTTAGAGAAGAATGTAATGCCCTAATCCAATTGTCAGGGGTATTAGCCAAGTGAACCAATTTTTTTAAACAACAACACCGACATGAAGACAAGGCACCTTGCACACTCACATGCATGACAAGTGTCATGTCAAGCATAATAAAACACACATCAAAAGACATCACCATTACTCTTAGAAAGGTGGCTCAAGTGGAAGACTTAACTGTACCCTAGGACAAGACACCAATATAGGCAGCAAAAATGAGGAATGGAAGAGAGACAAAATTCACAAAACTTTTGGAACCCACTTCAAACATCTCTACAAACCACCCTTCAAAATCCATTGGGATACGACCACTAGGAAAGCACAAAACTATAATATAATAAATTAGTTTTGACAAACAATCAAGCTTCTCACAAGTCCAATAAGTTACACAAGACATTGGATTTTCTCCAAGTTTGATCCCTTACACAAGTCATTGAACTTGCATCAAGTTCCAGACCCAATACTAGGGTATTAGAATTGCCCCAAGTCTAGTACTTAAGACAAGGTATTAGAGTTGCCTCAAGTCTAGTACCTACAACTAGATATAAAAATTTCCCAAGTCCAATACCTAAAACAAGATATCAAACTTACCCCAAGTCTTGTACCTATAATTGGGTATTGGACTTGCCCCAAGTCTTGTACCTAAAATTGGGTATTAGACTTGCTCCAAGTTTGACACCTAAAATAGGGTATTAGACTTACCCTAAGCTTGGTACCTAAAATAAGGTGTTAAACTTTCCCTAAGCTTGATGCCAAGTATCGGGTATCAAACTTGCCTCAAGTTAGATACCAAGGATAGGGTACCAGACTTGCTTCAAGCTCGATACAAAATATAGGGTATTAAACTTGCCTCAAGCTTGATACATCACCACCTAGACCAAATAAGAAAACACTAAGGCACAAGAGAAAAACACAAGTAATTTTCCTACTTAAATAGCATCGACATGAAGATAAGGCGCCTTGCACACTCACATGCATGACAAGTGTCGTGTCAAGCATAATAAAACACACATGAAAAGACATCACCATTACTACAAGCAAACCAATTTTTTTAAAGAACACCGACATGAAGACAAGGCACCTTGCACACTGACATGTATGACAAGTGTTGTGTCAAGCATAATAAAACACGCATCAAAAAACATCACCATTACTCTTAAAAAAGGTGTCTCAAGTGGAAGACTTAATTGTACCCTAGGACAAGACACCAATATAGGTAGCAAAAATGAGGCATGGAAGAGAGACAAAATTCACAAAACTCTTGGAACCCACTTCAAATATCTCTACAAACCACCCTCCAAAATCCACTAGGATACGAACACTAGGAAAGCCCAAAACTATAATATAATAAATTAGTTTTGACAAGTAATCAAGTTTCCCACAAGTCCAATAAGTTACACGAGGCATTGGATTTTCCCCAAGTCTGATCCCTTACACAAGGCATTGAACTTGCATCTAGTTCCAAACCCAAGACTAGGGTATCAGAATCGCCCCAAGTCTAGTACCTAAGACAATCTATTAGAGTTGTCTCAATTCTAGTACCTACAACTAGATATAAATTTTTCCCAAGTCCAATACCTAAAACAAGATATCAAACTTACCCCAAGTCTTGTACCTATAATTGGGTATTGGACTTTCCCCAAGTCTTGTACCTAAAATTGGGTATTAGACTTGCTGCAAGTTCGACACCTAAAATAGGGTGTTAGACTTACCCTAAGCTTGGTACATAAAATAAGGTGTTAAACTTGCCCTAAGCTTGATACCAAGTATAGGGTATCAAACTTGCCTCAAGTCAGATACCAAGGATAGGGTACCATACTTGCTTCAAGCTCGATTTAAAATATAGGGTATTAAACTTGCCTCAAGCTTGATACATCACCACATAGACCAAATAAGAAAACACTAAGCACAAGAGAACAACACAAATAATTTTCCTACTTAAATAGCACAAGTATATAAATTTTCACTAAGACCATTTTTGTAAAAAAATATGGCAAGAACAACCAAAAGCACCCATGGTATCGAAGTCCCGATAAATCTAATGCCCCCAATGTGGCATTGAGCTTTAGGAAACTAAATACTCTAATGGGAAAAAATAATAACATTCTATTTTATTTATCAAATTTCAAAAACATGCATTGAGTTCATTCATTAACATGCATAGCAATGATGTAAAAAGACACATAATTTACTTTCTAGAGAAGGTAATAATGAAGAAAGAATATAAAAAATAACACCACTTAAGAATTGGTTTACATTCCTTCCACATATGAGGTCTTAAATAAAATTACATTTACAAAAGAGGACAAAAATGCCTTGAATTATACATGTTACAAATTGATATAATAAAATACAATAATGAAGATATGAGGCCTTCTTCCATCTTATGCATGATCCAATGTCACTCCAATAAGATTATATGTCATCAACGTATTAGGATTTACAAGTAGGACTAAAGCAAGTAAATAAATTAATTATAATGCAAATAACATAATATAAAAAAACAAAATAAAAAATTACACAAAAAATAGAAAATTTAACACGGTTCACCCAATGTGGGCTACATCCACCAAGTAATAGCCACCGCTATAAACTTTTATTATCTTATAGCTCTCATGCCTTGAATCATGACCTTTCACTTTTATTATCTACTTTTGTTGAACATAGGTTTTCATTGATGTCAAAGGGTGTCAAGGCTGTCAAAAATGTTTTTGATGTCAAGGTTCTCAAGAATGAAAAATATTGTAGGTGTACTAGAATTATCATTATATTCCCTTGTCGTATATGCATGTTGTGTATCTAGAGGTTTTAATCATGAAGAAGTTGTCTCATCAATAATATCACTAAATCAAGTTTAACGACATGACTACCTTTTCAAGAGTTGGTGTGTACTATATGCTTAATATACCATGTAGAGTATGCAACTAGTATGACCGTGGTGGTCCAAAAGTATACACAAGGATATCTTTTGGGTAGAGAGATTTCTCTGGCAATATAAATATGGTTGGCATTTCTTTCAAAAATTTAGTTTTGCTCTATGGTTTGGAAGGAGAGTATGTCTACTCTAGTTCTACCAATTTCCTAAGTTTCTATAGAATATGTTCAGTACGCAAGAAGTTTGAAGTGACAGAAGGTTCATTGTTCTTGTTTGTCAACCTGTTCGAGTTCAAGGCCTATGTGATAATGGCTAGTAGCATGAGGAATTCAAATCTTGTGTGTAGTCTTAGGATAGGATCCGGTTAAGGTCTCGGTAGTAGCACATGGCATCATGTTATTTTTGTGATAAGGAAATCAAAATTGGACTCACCTATTACACGTTTCATGTAAATTGAATTTAGGTCCACCTTATGTCATCTTGGCTATTTGTGAATCCCTTGTCGATATAGAAGAGTGTTAATGTAATGTCATGTATATATTTTAAATGTTCATATGTATGTGATGTGACTTGAGTATACGAATTATGTGAAGCATAATTACATCGATTGAAGAAAACTTGTTTGAAGGCTATAAACTAAAGAGTTGTGAAGAAAAGAGAGTGTGCCAATATCAAAAGATCATTTTCAGTGAGGAAGAGTGTCAGGAGTGATTATGGAACATGTATGTGTTATATTGAAGATCCACAAGCTTTATCATTGTATTTTGGTAGGATTGGTGTTCTACTTGTGTTGTTTCAATTGGGGATTGGTGTCTCTAGTAGGTTGGTGCCTACTTTAGTGTCTAAAATTCACTTGTACATTTTTGCATTGTGAGGTTGGATTTGGGTAGTAGATCCAAGCAGCCATTCTCACTGTGGTTTTTCTCATGTTGGGTTTTCCACGTATATTTGGTGTTCTCTTATGTGCTTTGTGTTGTTTTATTTTGTTTGTTTATGCGAGGTTTGTTGTGAATAACCATATATGTTGATAATTATGGAAAAAGTTAAGAATTCTAAAATTATTTAAATCTACTAATTCACCCCTCCCCCTCTCAGTATATTGTGTGCCCTTCAATTGGTATCAGAGCCAAGTTCCTTTGAAGAATCCTAATAGATTAAGGTAGGTTCGGGATGACACAGGAAAGTTTTTTGGAAATAAAGCACCAATCTTTGATGGGTAAAATTTTGCATTCTTGAAAGTTAGGATGGAGTCCTAATTGATGGCCTTAGGAATGGACATCTAGATGTCATTAGTAGAGGGATATGATATTCTTGAAAACCCTCCTAGGGATCAAGTCAGAAAGAGGGCTTGTGAACTCAATGCTAAGGCAAGGAATGTTGTTTTATGTGGATTGACTAATTCATTTGTGAAAGTGATGTAGTGCAAAACAACAAAGGATATATGGTATAAATTGGAGACAATCTATTAAGGTGATGAAAAAGTCAAAGAGGCAAAGCTACAAACTTACAGAGATCAGTTTGAAGGTCTAAAGATGAAATAAGATGAGAATATTGCTACATTCATGCTCTGATTTGATGAAGTTGACAACTCTATCTAAGGTCTTGGTGAGAACTTGGAAAAGAAGATTGTTGTGAAAAAGGTACTTAGATCTCTCTATAGAAGGTTTTATTATAAAGTATTTTCTATTGAAGAAGTTAAGGATCTAAATGCATTAAAGTTGACTGAACTGCATGGAATTGTAACTACATTTGAGATGAGATTTGAAAGTGAAGGTTCTATAAGGAAAGAGGTTGCATTTAGAGTGTTTATGAAGTAGGTTGATCAAGATTCTAATGTTGGATCAGATCCAAAAGAAGCAATTTTTTTCAGAAAGCTACAAAGAGGTTTCGATAAGTACAAACACAAGTTACCTTTTAAGTGTTTCAATTGCGATGAAGTAGGACATTTTATGGCTAAGTGTCCCCATAAGAATTCTAATAATTTTGAGAAAAATAATTGAAAGAAATCATTTTAGGGAAGGTTCAAAGGTTAGAGGAAACATAAGAGTTTCTATACTAATGAGGAAGAGAACTACTCTACTAAAGAAGAAAATGAAGATGTCTCCAGATATGAAAAAGATAAGGTTGTGTTCATGGATTGTGAGACTACTGAAGGAGATGTAGAAATGAATTCCAGTAACAATGAAAAAGAGGTAAATCTTGTGGAAGAATTGATGTGCATTGGAAAAGAAATCAAAAGGCTGAAGAACATAATTGTAGAAGAGGTGAGGGCTAAATAAAAGGTATCTCAGGATTTGAAGATAGTAGAAAAGATGATTGTTAATCTAAAGATCCAGACTGAAGAAGCAAAAAGTATTAAAGAATTTCTAACATAAATTTTTTTATCAAGAGATAAATACTATGAGAAGCTAGAAGTAGAAATTGTCATAGTGAGAAAAGATCTTGAGAAAGTGAGCCAACAGTTGCAGATGAAGTTTGGAAAGAGTACTAAAACCCTAGATTAGATTTTGGGAAGTCTATGAGCTCTACATGTTAAAATCAAAATAGGTTTTGATGATCAGAAGAAGAAGGTGACAGAATAGTCTGTGAAGACTACTAAAGCAATTCTAGAAGTGACAGGCTTCAGAGGTTCAAAGTTTGAAAAAACCATGGCAAGTGATGAAAGCATGACACACAATGATAGATTTATTCAAGTACAAAAAATATATATATATATTTGAAAGACAGGGATACAACACCAGGTTCAATTATCCTTTCTTTGGTTATTGTTTCAATTGTAATAATTTTGGTCACAAGGTTGTGGACTATAGAAAAGATTTGGTAAGAATTCATTTGCACCTCTATATAACTTTAATATCATTTGTTACAAGTGCAACAACTTTGGACACATTGAAATGAACTATAGAAGCAATTTTGCAAGTCCTCCTCTATTGGAAAGTGGAAGAAAAGGATCAAAAAGTAGAATTCATGAATCAGATAAAGTTTGGAAGAAGGTTCCTGAAGAAAGGAAGTTAGTAAAGTCAATGATTTCTCAAACTGCACTACATGCTTAGAAGGAGAAGAACTTGTGTGTCATAGACAGTGGTTGCTCAAGCCACATGACTAGAGATAAAATTAAGCTCATGAATTTCAAAAAAATTGAAGGTGGTTCTGTGACTCTTGGAAATAATTCAATTGCCAAAATTTGTGGTAAGGGTACTTTAAGTCTTAATGGTGGTAGAACAAAGACACGTGATGTTTTTTTATGTTTAAGGTTTAAATCATAATTTGTTAAGTGTCAATCAAATGTGTGATAAAGGTTGTAAGCTATCTTTTAGTGCAAAAGGTTGTGAAATCAAGGAATTAAGCACCGGTGAACTAATTGCAAAAGGAAGCATAATAGACAATGATATATCATCTTAGTGAGTTGAATGGACAGAGTTGTCTCACTGTGCAGAGAGAAGAAAGTTAGCATTGGCATAGAAGGTTAAGGACTGTAGACATGCAAAAATGCCTAACTCGTATCACACATCCCTGATCCTACATTTTTTCATCATTTTCATCATTAACATTGCATTTTCATGACTTGCATCACTAATTCCCCTTTTAACATCATTTCTCACTAATTATCCTAATTTCCTCTATTAATTAAGTAATTTTTAATTATTTAATTAATTCATCATATTTCATTAATTTTTCCTCTTATCTCTCCTAATTGAATAATTTTTAATTATTTAATTAGTCAAAATCTAATTTTCCTCTAATGTCTCATGATTAAATAATCTTGAATTATTTAATTATCTAATTTCCCTTCCACTTGCATGAAATATTCTTTTTTAAAAAGGAATATCCTAATACTCCATAATTAAATAATGTTGAATTATTTAATTGTTCTAATTTCCTCCTCAAAGTCATATTCCTAAGGAATTTTTTTTTTAAATATTATAAAATATATAAATCTTCTCATTCATCCTCAACCCTTCATTTCTTGATCTAATCTTCACCCTTCATTTCAAAATATCTTAAACCAATTTCCTTAAATTGTGAAGATTATTTTGAGTTCAAATTGATCTTAATCCTTCATCCTCCTTGATCTACTCTCATCCCTTGATCTCAAGATCTAATCTCAACTGTTGATCATAATTTTGAAAATCTATAAACATCCTTCATTCCTTCATTATCATATACCTAGAAACTTTGAATTCTTGAGCACATTCATATCATTGAGAATTTGAGCAATTTTATCATCATCTAGGTCATTATTCATGCTTTTGCAACTATGAGAGCTATGATTTGAGCAATCCAACATACCATCAAAGTAAATTTCAAAATGGGATGCTAGGTTTGCCTTGTTTGATTTCAGTTCTTGATTTGAATTTTATTACGTGTATATTGATTTCTAACTTGTTGCATTTTATCTCATTTGTAAGTGGTATTTGATCATTTCTTGATTTGGGTATTGTGAATTCTAACCCTTATTTGATAATTCATGCTTTATTTCCATTTTCCACTTACCCCACTTCACATTTTGGCACATCCGGTGGGACCCACATCCCTGAATTAATGATTTTGGTTGAGTTTTTTATGATTTTCAAGTTTCTAGCGTGATTCATAAAGATACAGAGCTACATCTGATAGAGAATTTTTGCCTTCGACATTCGTGGACTACCGCATTTGTTCCATTTTTTGTGTAGGGTTTCTGACATTTTTTTCTACCTATGTAGGTTTAGTTATGACTAACAAAGAAAAACAACCACTTCTATAGATTTTTCCACGATTACCAGTAAAAGAAAGCCACTTCTACATATTTTGTCATGTCTATCAGAAATATAGAGCTACCTCTAAGGTAAACATTGACACGTTTGACTGTTATCTTGAGCTTCTATTTTTTGTTAGTGATTTTCCTAATTTTGGATTTTGACCACCCTAACCCTAACCCTAACCTTTGTTATTTGTTGTTTGTATGATTTTTCATCTAAATTTTTTGTGCAACATTCATTGGAGAAAGACACATTTTCAAACTACTAATTCATTTGTTCTTGTAGGGTTTTGATCGTTCCAAGACAAATAACTTGAAATTACTCACATATTTACTACAGGTTTCCTTTTCAAAGAAGATTACCTTTCAAACTTGTATGCTTTATTGATTGGTAGATTAAATCACATTTCAATTTAGTGCTCTAAAATCAAATTGTTTGATGTGATTGGTAGGCTAGAGAGTATGTATCCTCTCCCCTTGCACTTTGTGTGATCTTGGGTGACAAGAAATACCTCTAGTTTGCACTTTAATTTCTTGTACACCGAAGGAGTTGTCTATGTATCCTCTCCTATTGCGCTACATGCAATATTGGGTGATGAGAAATAGAAACATGAATCTTTCCTTTATTATTAGGATGCATGCCTAAGGATTTCATCACCTTAGGGTTTGACCTCAAGCACATTTTTCTAGGTGGGCTATATCAAATGGGTGAGAGTTAAAGTTGTATCTCTATCCACTTGTGCCATACAAGGCATTCCTTAGTGGTACTAGGTGATTCTGAACACGAGATTAGAGATTTCGGTCTTGCACTTGTGTATGTTGTGGTGTTCACAGAGTTCTACCCACTATGAACCATTTTTATTAGAAGCCTAAGACCTATTTGGACATCAAACTATAGTATTGTAGTGTACAGTATCATGCACGAAGTTACTCACCATGTCTAATCCTTGGTTGAGGTATAAGGTGTCTTGTTAGGACCTAGTCCTTTCAAGGCGAGGAGTTTCAAGGTGGTACATGACCTTGGAATACCCTTCTTACCAGTTCCTTGGATTCAAATTAACACACAAGTGTGGTGAGCCTACTATGGGGTGATTCACCTATTTCAAATACTAGCTAGGTTGTGCTTATCTTGTTCTCAATTGAACTATACTAGTGAGCTTTATGGAAGAAAGCTTACAAAAATATCTTCTCACCTTGGATTCAGTCTTGATTTTTATGTTCATTATGCTTATCATTTTATTTCAAAACATAAACTCATGCTTTTATATATCAAACTTTCCAAAACTTTCACAAAACACTGAAATAGTTACAAAAACCCATGTTTTCCTATTACAGTTTATCACTTTTGCATAAATTGTTGCTTCTGCTTTGGTACATTATTGCTTTTTCACATATTTCCACATATGTTCTCTACATATCACCACTATTGCATATTATGACACATCTGCATTTACTATACTCTATCAAAACCTTTTTTTCATAGTGCCACTTTTTCTCATATTGCTGCATTTTCCTATCATCACATTATCGCTTTTGCACAGATTGTCGCATATGTTCTTTGCATATTGTCACCTTTGCCTACATTTCCACATTTACTCTAGGGTAGCATGGCATGTTTTCCTAAACTACCATATTTGTTTGTAACATTTGTCCCTCTCGGACTTGCAAATTCTTTGATCATATAACTGTTATAACTTGTCATCTTGGAACTAAAAACTTTTGTCATTATAGTCTTGAACAATCCTTTTTATCCCCAAACATTAAAACTATACTTTCAACTTGGTTTTCCTAGGAAACGTAATCTTAGCCTTTTTGGACAAACATCAAACATCCTTAAACATCATCAACCTCAATCAACATCCTATTGGACAAGCATCAAATCAACCTTTTTGACATCAACATATCAAACATCAAACCTATCATCTTGCTAGTATCTTTTGATCTCATTTAACATCATCTTGTGAGCTTGTTAACTCAATGGAACTATCTTACCTCTAGGTTTACAAATCACCATAATCTCTCCTTGCTTGTACTCATAAGTCTAGTTCAATTCAAGGCATCAACCTAAAAACTTTCATCAACATCTTAAGATCTAGTACAACCCAATTAGTTTTAACTTCAAATCCAATCAAATTTGTTATCATTTTGTCCAAAGGTTAACTATCCAATCCAAATCAAACTTGAACATCATCCTTTTTAAAAAAAATACTTATCAACACATCCTTTGAAATCAACTGTGAAAATCAAAATCCAAACAATAACATCACACATACATCTACCATTATCTCAATCTTTTCTATCCTTCAAGGACTAGTGTGACTTTTATGACAACCATAACATCCCAACAACATACAACATTATCTCGCCCATTCATTTGTCCAATCTTGAAATCAAAAAAGACATGCCAATGTTAATCTATTGCTTGAATCCAGTTTCACTCTAGACACCCATGGAGTCATCATATCCTACTAGCTGCAACAACATAGCAACTATGGATGTCCCTAATCAAGACTTTGGGATACTTTGTCACATGTTAAATTTTAATTATCAATGTCAAATCTCACAAATCTATCACTCAAATAATCAAAAAATGATTTTTTTAATAAACACATCCCAACCCTACAATACCACCAAACATGAGTACACTCCTTTAGGGGAGCCAATCAAGTTCATGTTAAAGCAGTTGGTTCAATCTAATTTCATCAATCTTCCAAAATCACAAGATGATTTTAAACTTTATTTCAAACACTCATGGTACAATGACAATTTTTATTGTGCCTACCATGGAACAAAAGGTCATGTAACATCATCTTGCATAAAACTCAAGAACCTTATACAAGACCTTGTTGGATAACCTTCAAAGCCCATCCTTCAACAATCATATTGAAAATGTTTATACCTCACATAATGACTAGAAGACATAGATACTTTTCCAAAGCATGATCAAGATAATCCATCAGTGTCTAACAATGATCCATTTCATGACATATTAGCATCATTTGACCTCATGGTAGAACATATTGGAGAAACTTTCCCACAAAATCCTTTCAATCCATCATCCTTGAGTCTTCCACCATCTCAAAATATACCATCTTTGTCAAGTGATCCATCAAAAATTGGCATCTTCCCAACTTCCTTCTAAAGACTATCCCTAATAGTTACATGTCAAATTAGTCAAACACTTAATTCAAATCCATTTGATGATCAAGAAATACTTGATCCAACACTATCATACATTCAATCGCCTCTCATACCTAATGCAAAAAACCTAAGTCAAGAGATGTCACCCATACATCTACATGTTAAAAGCATCCAAAATCCTTTTGCAAATATTCCCTTCTTTGAAATTGATCCATGTCAAGAACATAATCCCAAGCACAATGAAGATAACTCTTAGATGAATCAAGATCAAGAATCCATATCTCCTAAATACTATCAAGATCTAGTGAGTATCTTTCAATTTGATAACAAAGATAACCTTGAGATCAATCGAGATCAAGATCATATTTCTCTAAAATACTACCATCATCTAATGAGCATCTTCCAATCCATTAACGAAAGATATCTTGAAATAAGCCAAGACCAAGATTCCATCACTTCCTCGAGATACTATCATGACCTAATGAACATTTTTGAGGCCATACAATATTTCACAACCAAAGACCATATATATACAATAAGTACTCCTACATCTACCCATGAGATACTTCCTTCCACAGGACACATAGATGATCTTATTTCAAAACAAGAGTCCCCTACTCTTGACATCTTTACAAAACATCAAACAATGGCATAATTCTCTGAAATTCATGATGATAGTTCAAAAAGGGATCGTGGAGAAAATTTATACTCAAGCTTTTAATCACTAACATATTTTGAGGAACAATCAGAATCTAGTGCTTCCACTACTACCTTTGAAGATTCCCGACAAAGCATAGAAGAAGATACAACTTGTTTCCAAGACAAATCGTACTCAATTGCACTTTTTCAACGAATGCTTTATTGAAAATAGAATGATTAGTCCTACATAAATAGGGTATCCTAGAACCCATACAGATAGTTGACAATCCTAAGCATCAAGGTATCGATTATTTTGCTATCAATAAATTTGATCATATCAGTGATACCTCCATGATACTGGGGGAAACTTTATCTAATGGTAACATCATATGGGAATCATGAAGAGTCCTTATTAAAAAATTATTGCTAGAACATCATCCATAACATGTCATCACATCTTGCATCATTAATCAGTAGTATAATCGTAACCTCATAATCATCACATCTTGCATCATTAATCAGTAATATAATCATAACCTCATAATCATCAATACATCCATTGCACATCATATCATAATCATATTCATCATTTATAATCATGAACATTATGCATAACATCAATAGGAAGCATGCACATTATTAGTCACAACGAAATCATGTCATCTCATATATATCATCAAAAATGCAAATGTCATAGAACATCATTTGTCACGTCTGTAGGAGTGAATGCCCAGAGCTCTGAAATCTCACAAGATGAAGAGTGAAAATGAGGATCCTTTGAGCCTAATTGCCTATATATTACCCCCAAAACCTAGGGTTTCACCTATGGCCACCCTATGTTATCATTTTTCAAGCCTCACTGTCAATCCTAATTTTTTTTGGGGACCCCTTGGGCCTAGTATTTTGTCCTCTTCTCATCTGAACTAGTCCTAAACTCTTGTCGTGAGCCCAACCCAAAAATTATGTTTTTCTAGCCGACCTCCTGAGGGGGTAGCTTAGTGTCCTATCATCCTTCTATCATCCACTAGGGCATTGTGGGGCATCAAAAATAAATAATTTTTTTATTCAAGCATTGATTATCTTTGAAACAATGCAACAAGTACATTGTGTCAAAGAGGGGAAAAATGTAGACATGCAAAAATTCCTAAGTCATATCACACATCCCTAATCCTAAAAAATTTTATCATTTTCATCACTTGCATCACTAATTCCCCTTTTAACATCATTTCTCACTAATTATCCTAATTTCCTCTATTAATTAAGTAATTTTTAATTATTTAATTAATTCATCATATTTCATTAATTTTTCCTCTTATCCCCCGTAATTGAATAATTTTTAATTATTTAATTAGTCATAATCTAATTTTCCTCTAATGTCTCATGATTAAATAATTTTGAATTATTTAATTATCTAATTTCCCTTCCACTATAATGGAATATTCTTTTTTAAAAATGAATATCCTAATCTTCCATAATTAAATAATCTTGAATTATTTAATTATTCTAATTCCCCTCAAAGGCATATTCCTATGGAATATTCTTTTTCAAAATATCCTAAAATAACTAAATCTTCTCATTCATCCTCAACCCTTCATTTCTTGATATAATCTTCACCCTTCATTTTAAAATATCTTAAACCAATTTCCTTAAATTGAGGAGATATTTTGAGTTCAAATTGATCTTAATCCTTCATTCTCCTTGATCTACTTTCATCCCTTGTTCTCAAGATCTAATCTCAACCGTTGATCATAATTTTGAAAATTTGTAAAACATCCTTCATTCCTTCATTATCATATACCTAGAAACTTTGAATTCTTGAGCACATTCATATCATTGAGAATTTGAGAAATTTTATCATCATCTAGGTCATCATTCATGCTTTTGCAACTATGAGAGCTATGATTTGAGCAATCCAACATACCATCAAAGTAAATTTCAAAATGGGATGTTAGGTTTTCCTTGTTTGATTTAAGTTCTTGATTTGAATTTTATTATGTGTATGTTGATTTCTAACTTGTTGTATTTTATCTCATTTGTAAGTGGGATTTCATTTCTTGATTTGGGTATTGTGAATTCTAACCCTTATTTGATAATTCATGTTTCATTTCCATTTTCCACTAACCCCACTTCACAAGGATATATGAACTTTGATGACATTGTAAATATTAGCTCAAGAGGAGTGGTCTGGGATATGCCAAATATTAAGAAGCCTCAATCAACCAATTGCAAGCTATGTCATGAAGGGAAGCAAACAAGAAGAAAATATCCTACTAAGGAGTATTCCACAACAAAACCATTATCTAGTTCATATAGATCTGTGTAGACCTATGAGGACTAAAATTCTACAAGGTGACAGGTATTTCATGATGTCCATTGATGATTACACTAGGATGACTTGGATTAAATTTTTGAAAGAGAAATCAAAATCATTTGAGAAGTTTAAGTCATTCAAGGCATTAGTAGATAATGAAACTGGAAGGACAATCAAGGTCTTGAGATTTAATAAAGGTGGAGAATTCACTTCTGAGAAGTATGATAGATTCTATGAAGAGCATGGGATCCAAAAGCAATTTTTAGCCCCTAGAACTCCGTAGAAAAATGAAGTTGCAGAAAGGAAGAATCAGATTGTACAAGAGATGGAAAGAACTATGTTACGTTAATCAAATCTACCGAATATGTACTGAAGAGAAGCTACATATATTGTTGTGTACATTTTGAATAGGTTCAAATCAAATGCAAGACTGATAAGAAACCATATGAGCTATGGAGAGGAAGACCGACATTAGTCAAACATCTCAAAAAATTTGGAAGCAAGTGCTACATCAAAAGAGAAAGAAAAATTGAGTAAGTTTAATTGTAGATCTAATGAAGGCATTTTTCTTGGTTATTCTTTAATAAGTAAAGCTTATAGATGTTATAAAAAAAGCTTGAAGAGGATAGTAAAAAGTGCAAATATGAGAGTTGATGAAACTATTCAATCTATTGGTATTTTGAAAGTAGAAGATGATGAACCAATTCACAATAGTATTGAAGATTCAAAATAAGTTATTATAAAAACTCCAACAAAGTATGTTAAGAAAAATCACTCTATAGACCAAATTATAGGAGACAAAGACAATGGGGTTCAAACCCAGAAGAGACTTGAGAGAGTAGGTGAGCAAGTACACTTTGAATTATTGTTAAAGATAGAGCCTAAGTCATACAAAGAAGTAAGCAAAGAGAAAGGCTAGATAGAAGCTATAGAGGAAGAACTTAATTAGATCATGAAGAATGAAACTTGGGAATTTATCCCAAGATCTAAAGGCAAGAATGTGATTGCAACCAAGTGGGTTTTCAAAAACAAGCTAAATGAAGAAGGTGAAGTGATCCAGAACAAGGCAAGATTTGTGTGTAAAGGGTATGCTCAGGTTGAAGGTATAGACTTCAAAGAGACATTTTCTCTAGTAGCAAGATTGGAAGCAATCAATATTTTTCAGCTCTTTCAGCTTTCAATAAATTTGATGTTTACTAGATGGATGTGAAGTTAGCATTCTTGAATGGATAACTAGAAGAGTATGTCTACATTGAACAATCAAAAGGATTTCAATGTTCTAACAATATAAATTATGTTTACAAATTGAAGAAGGCTTTGTATGGACTCAAACAAGCTCCCAGAGCTTGGTATTCAAGGTTGGATGGATACTTGTAGCAACAAGGATTCTAAAGAGGAAGTGCATATAGTAATTTGTACATAAAAATAGGAGATCAACTTTTCATTATTGTGGTCTATGTGGATGACATCATTTTTGGAGATAGTAATGAAAATATGGGCAAAGAGTTTCAGAAGGAAATTCGGAATGAGTTTGAAATGTCTATGCTAAGAGATGCTAAGTAAGTTTAGGATGGAAGATTGAAAATCGGTTGGAACACCTATGGTTACAGGATGCAATTTGAGTAAAGATGATGAATCTTCTCTAGTAGAACAGACCTTGTACAAATCCATGCCTAGCAGTTTGTTGAATGTGATAGCATCTAGACTAGATACAATGCAAGCAGTTGGAATGGTTACCAGATTTCAAGTAGCACCTAAAGAAACTCATGTTAAAGTAGTGAAGAGGATATTTAGGTATTTGAAGTCTACATAAGATTTTGGACTATGGTATCCAAAGAGTGAAAAATTCACTTTAATTGCATAGAAGATGCAAATTGGGCGGGATGTATTGATTATCAGAAGAGCACAAGTGGAGGATCATTATTTCATGGTGATAGCTTGGTGTCTTGGTTGAGCAAGAAATGGGAATCAATTTCTTTATCTATAGCAGAAGCAAAATATATTACTACAGCATCATGTTGTACTCAAGTGCTTTGGATGAAGTAGAATTTGAATAAAATGAAGATTGAATTTGATGAACCTATCTTTATTCTTTGTGATAACACCAGTGCCATAAAAGTTTCAAATAATCTAGTGATACATTCAAGGACAAAGCACATTGCAATCAAGTATCATTTCTTGAGGGAAAAGGTTGTAGAAAAGGAGGTGAAGTTGGATTATGTTGAGACAAAGGAGCAAGTAGCAAATATATTCACAAATTCACTTCCTAAGGAGACATTTGAGTTTCTCTGGCAGAAGTTGGGAGTTGTTTCTCCCTCCTCTTGAATCAAGAGGAAGCACAGGTTGAGGAGTTTGGTCTCCCTATCACAAGAAGGCTTGGTGGTCTTGCAGAGTATTTTTAGAGGCAAAGAAGCATGGACTGAGGGGGATTCCTTTCGAGAACCAAGTTTTTGGATTATGCAGGGTGTTGGAAATGAAGAAAGGAGGAGAAAGAAGTGTTGTTCTGAGAAACTGAATTGTTGAACCTTTGTCATTAATGTCAAAGGGAGTGAGTGTAAACTCAAAATGTTGAATTGCTCAAAAAGAATATTGGACTCAAAATGCTACTTCTTCCAAAGGGGGAGAGAGTGAACTCAAAATGCTACAGAGAAGAAATTGTTCTAAGGGGGAGCAAACATCTTCATGTGTTTCAAACTGGTTTGGTGGCCCAACATTTTTTTGTTTTCCATCAATGAAAAAGGGGGAGATTGTTGAACATAGGTTGGCATTGACGTCAAAGGGTGTCAAGGGTGTCATAAATGTCTTCGATGTCAAGGTTTCCAAGAATGAAAAATATTGGAGTACTAGAATTATTATTATATTCCCTTGTCGTATATGCATGTTGTGTATTTGGAGGTGCTAATCATGAAGAATTTGTCTCATTAATCATATCACTTTAAATCAAGTTTTATTGACATGATTTCCTTTTCAAGAGTTGGTGTGTATTGTATGCTTAATATACCATATGGAGTATGTAGTCAGTATGACTGTGGTGGTCTGGAAGTATGCACAAGGATATCTTTTGGGCAAAGAGATTTCTTTGGCAATACAAATATGGTTGGCATTTCTTTCACAACTGTAGTTCTGCTCAGCAGTTTGGAAGGAGAGTATGTCTACACTAGTTCTATCAATTTCCTAAGTTTTTGGAGGACATGTTTAGTATGCAAGAAGTTTGAAGTGACTGAAGGTTCTATGTTCCTATCTATCAACTTCTTCAATTTCAAGGCATGTGCAGTAACATCTAGTAGCGTGCGGAATTCAAATCTTGCATGTGGTGTTAAGATAGGACAAGGTTAAGGTCTCTATGGTAGCACATGGCATCATGTTCTTTTGGCAGAAACAAAATTGAAATTGGATTGACCTATTACACATTTCATGTAAATTGAATCTAGGTCCACCTTATATCATCTTGGCTATTTGCAGATCGGTTGCCAAAATAAAAGAGTGTTAATGTGATGCAGGAGCATCTAGTGGTGTAAGGGCAATCCTACATCACCCAAAAATATTCTTTCCATTTATGATTCATTTTGTTAGCTTTTTGTAGATGTTTTTGTATTTCTGGATACCCTTTTCGTTGAATAAGAGTTCCCAACTTTCAGAACTGATTTTCTGCTTTTTTGGCTCAACTGTTATTTTTAGCAGTTTGAAGGTGTGAGGAGGTAAAAATTTAAGGAAAGGTTCAGGATGGAAAAAAAGCACTTTGGTGAAAGAATCAGGTCAAGATCATTCACAGTTTGAAAGTTATTCAAGTTTCAGTTTCTGTTTTTTGCCCTAAAAAATATTCTGAGTCCAGTTGGAGGCACTAAACGGTCTTGTACAGGCCCAAAAAATTCCATAACTAGTGGAGCTATTTCTTAACGCATTCTTCACTCTGAAACCTTTCCAATGGTTTAAATGGTTTGAAAAATAGAGTCCCAGATCAAAAGTTATGGCTTCCGGAAGTTGGTCAATTTTTGGAAAATTGCCAATTTTTGAATTAGGATTCAACTTTTGAATTTCAAATTGTAATTTTCAGCGCCACACCGCCAAAACTCATAATTCGAATGTGGTTTTGGTTCCAAGACTGAAAAGGAGCTATTTATGGTGGGGTTTTTTAATTTTTTGTAGCTTTTTAGGGAAAATTTTTGCATGCTAAGAAAAGGGGAATTTTGTAGTTTTTGTAGGTTGCATGTATTGTAGAGCTTCAGGATTTGAGATCCTCTACATGTAATATTTCCATTTCTAGATAATAATAATAATTCTCTGGTTGTTTGCATTATTTATGTGTCTTGGGTTAGCACCCTCGTCAGGTGGTATCAAAGCGGGTTTTCTTGAGCGTGTGGACAAGTCGTCGATCACGAGGCAGTTTGCACCAGGACTGTGGTTGTGGGTTCGAGATATTCAAGATGCCTCCAAGAGTGATGCCTAGTAGGCGTGATGGTGCCAGAGGTGGCAGAGGTGGAAGAAATTTTGGTGGAAGAGATCCATTAGTGGTCGAGGGTTTTAGAGCCCTCCAAAGACAAATTGATGCATTGTAGGAACATATGAGAAGAGGGTTAAACCCAGGAAGGAGAGGAGAAAGCGAGGATGAAGAAGAGGCGGAAGATTCAGATGTAGAAGAGGAAGAAGAAACAATTGATCAAGATCAAATGTGGATAATAAGGGCCATTTTGAAGATCGGGAAAAGACCCAGAGTAGAAGTCCCTAGTTATTTCAGAAGTCTAAACTTGAAAGAGTTGATCGACTGGATCAATGAGCTAGAAGAGTATTTTCAGTATGAAGAAATAGGGACCTAGATCAGGTTAAGTTTGCAAAAATGAAGTTGAAGGGCCATGCAAATATTTGGTGGAAAGAGGTTCTATTGGAGAGAAATCGAAGAGGAAAGATCAGCAGTTGGGATTGCATGGTGGAGAAACTGAAGAAGCAGTTCATACCAGTGGACTACGAGTTAGATCTGGTGAAGAAATTGCAAGGGTTGAAGCAAGGAAGTAGATCTATGAAAGAATACATAGAATATTTTCACAAGATGATCATTAGAACGGGCCATGTAGAGGCCAACAAGGAGAAGGTAGCTTGTTATCTTAATAGGTTATGGACAAGCATTCAAGAGGAGCTAAACTTGGTCAGAATGACCACCATTGAGGATGTGTATCAATTTGCTCTGAAAGTCGAAGAGAAGCTGAGCAAAGATTTGACAGCAAGCAAAAAGGACGAGGAGGTCAAAGCGAAAGGGGTAGTGGAAGATCTTCTGGAAGCTAAAATGAGGATGAGAATAAAAATGAAGATGTGGATACCAGCCAAACCTAGAAGAATGATAACTTCTACCACCCTCGTGATCAAAATAGTGGCGATCAAAGAGGTAGAGAATAAGGAAGATCTGGACAAGGACCCGGAAGAGGCAGTTTTAGAGGAACTTGTTTCCAGTGTGGGGAAGAAGGGTATCAAGCCTATGAATTCCCACAACACCAAGGAAGGATGGATAGAAGGTCAAAAGGTCATGGAAGGGTTGCACATGCAGATGAGGAGGCTCAATCCAAGCATTCAAATGATGCTAAAAGGGGGGAAGCCCTAGTGGTTAGAAGAGCCCTGGTGACTAAAGAGAAGGAGCTAGAAAAGAGGAAGAATCTATTTTGCACAAGGTACAAATGTGAAGGAAAATGTTGTGATGTCATTATTGACAGTGGGGGCACTGATAATCTGGTGTCAGAAGAGATGGTTACGAAGTTGAAGCTAAAGAGGGAAAGGCATCCACATCCATATCAGATTGCCTAGTTGCAGAAAGACCACAAAGTTCTAGTCAACGAGCAGTGCCTAGTGAAGTTCAAGATCGAAAGTTATCGTGATGAGGTACTTTATGATATCATTCCCATGGATGCATGTCACATGTTGTTGGGGAGGTCATGGCAGTTCGATAGGAAGGCTATGCATGATGGCTATGCAAACACTTATTCCCTGATGAAGGATGGAGTCTGCCATAAGTTGAAACCCCTGAAGGAGGCCAAAGAAAAGGTATGTAGTAGTGCTAGAGTTTGTTATGTTGATGGAAGGAAATTTTTAGAAGGCATGAAGCATGAGCGTATGGGTTATGCATTGATTCCTATAATGGATAAGGAGGATAGTGAGAATGTGCCAATAGAAGTTTCTAGATTATTGAATGAGTTTTAGGATATTGTTTCTGATAATGTACCTGAGGGTTTACCACCAGTGAGGAAGATCATTCATCAAATTGACTTCATCCCTGGAGGCAGCTTTCCAAATAAGGCAGCTCACAGAATGACTCCTACAGAAAATGAGGAGTTGAACAGACAAGTTCAGGAGTTGTTGAGAAAAGGTTTGATTTAGGAGAATGAGTCCATGTGCAGTACCTACAGTACTAGCACTTAAGAAGGATGGGGAGTGGAGGATGTGTATATACTCCTGGGCCATAAATAAGATAACAATCAAGTACAAATTTCCCCTGCCAAGGATGGATGACGTGATGGATTATTTGAGTGAAGCTCAGTACTTCACAAAGATTGATCTGAAGAGTGGATATCACCAAATCCGGATTCGTGAGGGAGATGAATGGAAGACCGCCTTCAAGACAAAGAGGGCCTGTACAAGTGGTTAGTCATGCCTTTTGGGCTAACCAATGCATTGAGCATTTAATGCATATTCGTAGAGTCTTTGAAAAGTTGAGAGAAGAGAAATTGTTGATTAATTTGAAGAAGTGTAGTTTTGTGAAGGAGTTAGTGTACTTGGGGTTTGTTGTCTCGGCGAAAGGTCTCAAGATGAACCCAGAGAAGGTGAAGGCTATTCTGGAATGGCCTACCCCAAGAACTGCTACTAAGGTGAGATCTTTCCATGGTTTGGATAGTTTTTATAGAAATTTCATCAGGAACTTCAATAGTATTTGTGCACGCTTGACTAAAACAATGAGAGGGGGAAAAAAGGAGTTCAAGTGAAGCACAGGAGCGGCGAATTTTTTTGATTTGTTGAAGCAGAAGGTGACAGAACAGCCTGTTCTATCCCTCCTGGATTTCAATAAGGTGTTTCAGGTGGATTGTGATGCCAGTTGTTGTGCCATTGGAGCAATGTTGAGCCAATAAGGTAAGCCCATTGCCTATTTCAGTTAAAAGTTAAATGATGCAAAGAGAAAGTACTTTGTATATGATCAGGAATTTTATGCAATAGTTCAAGCATTAAAGAAATGGAGACATTATCTATTTTTGAAGAGTTTGTTCTATTTACTGATCATCAAGCATTACAGTACCTGAATAGTCAAGGAAAATTAAATCAGAGGCATATGAAATGGGTAGAATTTTTGCAGAGCTATACCTTTGTTTTAAAGCATAGGAGTGGGAGGTCGAATAGGGTTGCAGATGCCTTAAGTAGGAGGCAAACATTCTTGATAGAGACGCAGATTGAAGTGGTTGGGTTCAATGAACTCAAGACGTTGTACCCAGAAGATCCTGATTTTGTAGAGGCTTGGAGAGCTTGCAAGGAGCCTATTACAGTTGACAGAACGAAGTGGCTGGATTACATAATCCAGGATGACATGTTGTTTAAGGGAAGTCAATTGTGTATTCTAAGGAGCTCCATGAGGGAGAACATGACAAAGAAGCACAGTGGAGGAATGGCAGGACATTTTGGTTAGGATAAGACCATTGCCATTATCAGTGAGCATTATTATTGGCCTCAGTTATCATAGGATGTGAAGAAATTTGTGCAGAGTTGCAAGGTATATCAAATGGCTAAAGGAGTGAGCCAAAATACAGGGTTGTATCAGCCCTTACCTATACTAGAGAGGTCATGGGAGGATATAAGTATGGACTTTTTCCTTGGTTTTCCAAGGACACAAAGAGGGAATGATTCAATGTGTGTGGTAGTTGACAGATTTTCAATGATGGCACATTTCATTCCATTCCGAAAGACCCATGATGCATTCCACATTGCTGACTTGTTTTTCAGAGAGGTGGTGAGGCTACATGGTCTGCCAAAGAGTATAGTCTCAAATCGTGACACCAAATTTGTTAGGTACTTTTGGAGGACCTTGTGGAAGAAATTGAGGACAGAGTTGAAGTTCAATTCTTCACACCATCCACAGACTAATGGGTAGATTGAGGTTGTGAATAGAAGTCTGGGCAACCTACTAAGATGCTTGGTAGGAGATAAACCCAAGGGATGGGACTTGATCTTACCCCAAGCCGAATTTTCTTAAAACAATTCTGTCAACCAGAGCACGGGAAGATCACCATTCCAAATTGTGTATGGAGGTAGTCCCAGGACCACTCCAGAACTGAGAAAGATGGACCAAGAGAAGAAGACAAGTGTCAAAGCCAAAGACTTTGTAGAACACATCAAGAATATACATGAGAAGGTAAGAGAACATATTAACAAGATGAATACACAGTATAAGGCTAAGGAAAATCAGAAGAGGAGGTATAAGGAGTTTTAGATTGGTGATGAAGTGATGGTCCACTTGAGGAAAGAAAGGTTTCCAGTGGGAACCTATATCAAATTGAAGATGAAGAAGTTCGGTCCCTGTAAAATTTTGAAGAGGCATGATTCAGGGAACGCATATGAGGTAGAGTTGTTAGATGGAGTCAACATTTCCCCTGTGTTCAACATTTTAGATTTGACAGGGTATCATGAAGGTGGTGCAAAGGAAATACCAGCAATGGAATAGTGTGGCATCCCAGTACCTACTTCAAAGAATGAGGAGATTGAAGCAATCCTAGATAGTTGTGTGGGAAGGAGTACCAAAAATAGGCAGTATGAACAATATCTAGTGAAGTGGAGAGGAAGGCCTATGGAAGATTCATTTTGGTTGTCTAAGGCAGAGGTTGATCGTTTGGGTTTTCCTCAATCATCTGAGACGTGACGGGGTCACTTCTCAAATTACCCTGGGTGTCTGATGCAGGAGCATCCAGTGGTGTAAGGGCAATCCTGCATCACCCAAAAATATGCTTTCCATTTATGATTCCTTTTGTTAGCTTTTTGTATATTTTTTTGCATTTTGGGATACCCTTTTCATCAAATAAGAGTTCCCAACTTTCAGAACTGTTTTTCTGCTTCTTCTGCTCAACTGTTATTTTGAGCAGTTTTGAATTTGAAGGCGTGAAGAGGTAAAAAATTTAAGGGAAGGTTCAGGACGGAAAAATAAGCACTTTGGAGAAAGAATCAGGTCAAGATCATTCACGGTTTGAAAGTTATTCAAGTTTCAGTTTCTGCTTTTTGCCCTGAAAAATCTTTGGAGTCCAGTTTGAGGCACTAAACATCCCCATACAGCCCAAAGATTGTCATAACTAGGAAAGCTGGTTCTTAACATGTTCTTCACTTTGATACCTTTCCAATGGTTCAAACGGTTTGAAAAACGAGAGTCCCAGATCAAAAGTTATGGCTTCCAGAAGTTGGTCATTTTTTGGAAAATTGCCAATTTTTGAATTTCAAATTATAATTTTCGGCGCCACACCACCAAAACTCATAATTTGAATGTGGTTTTGGCTCCAAGACTGAAAAGGAGCTATTTATGGTGGGGTTTTCTAATTTTTTGTAGCTTTTTGGGGGAAAAGTTCGCATGCTACGAAAAGGGGAATTTTGTAGTTTTTGTAGCTTGCATGTATTGCAGAGCTTGAGGATTTGAGATCCTCTACATGTAATATTTTCATTTATGGATAATAATAATAATTCTCTGGTTGTTTCCATTATTTATGTGTCTCGGTTTAGCACCCTCGTCATAATGTAATATCATGTATATATTTAAAATGTTTAGATGAATGTGATGTGACTTGAGTATATGAATGTGAAGCATAATTATATTGGTGTAAGGAAAACATGTCTTAAGGGTGTAAGCTAAAGAGAAGGTGTGAAGAAGAGAGAGTGCGCCAGTATCTGAAGATAATTTTCAGTGAGGAAGATTGTCAGTAGTGATTCTGGCACATTATGTGTTGTATTGAAGATCTATAAGCTTTATCATTATATTTTGGTAGGACTATTGTTCTACCTGTTGTGTTGTTTTAGTTGGGGATTGGTGTCTCCAACAGGTTGGTGTCTAAAAGAACATTAGGGGATTTTTTTCTTTGGTAGGTTGGTGCCTACTTTAGTGTGCAAAATTCACTTGTACATTTCTACATTGTGAGGCTAGATTTGGGTAATAGATCCAAGCAACATTCTCACTATGGTTTTCCCCATATTGGTTTTTCCACGTATATTTGGTGTTCTCTTGTGTTCTTTATGCTATTATATTTTGTTTGTTTATGTGAGGTTTGTTGTGAAGAATCATATATGTTGATAACTGTTGAAAAAGTTAAGAATTCTGGAATTTTTTAAATCTACTAATTCACCTCCCCCTCTTAGTATATTATGTGCCCTTCATTTTTATCATTAAAATAGATTGTAAAAATATTATAAGTATTACTAACTAATTCTAATACTTGAATTGTATTTATCTATATCTATAGAAATAAAGAAATATATTTCTTCTAAATTATCTAAAATAATTAGTAATCAAAGTATTTCATGTAGAATTAACCAAGGTAAATAGTTAGAAATATTGGACAAATCTACTACAAAATTAATAAAAAGGATTACATTATCTAGCTTTAGATGTGATAAGATGATGCTTAATAACTTGCACTTACTAATCTAATTTTTATTTTTCTATTAGACCTAAGATCGTGTAACTCTAATAGACTAAGAAATGACTTGTGTCATGTTATGGTTCAAACCTACACTTATAGTTTTGATAGTTTTCATGGTTTTAAACTTGATATGCAGTCTTGATCTTTTCACTGTCCTATGAATCTTGTTTACCTCTAATTTATTATAAATATAGTGCTCAAAAGAAACAATAGAAATTGTAGTACAAGGGATGATAAATTGAATTGCTTCTCTCCTTTCACCTTAGTCAAGCACTTGGATTGATTCGATGATTTAGAACAACTTGGAAGACACACCAAGAAGAATTTTGAATGCCTATATATGTCCTTGTGATCTTTTATGTTTTTTATTAGATTAGTAGGGAAAGGGCTATGATCCTATAAGTTAAATACAATAAAAACTTAAACATTGAAATAGAAAAAGAGCACATAGGCCCAACAAAAGAATAACACAAAAAAGAAAAAACAACAAACAAGCAATAAGAAACATCAAAACCAAACTAACAAATCAAACTCAAGTCAAAAATAGGAGAGTCTAGAGACTCCTCCCAAGCCTCCTTGTCCTCATTCAGTAGCTTCTTTTAGTTCTTATTGTCCTCACTCTGATAGTCTTTGCCTTTGGCTTATTTCTTTTTATGTTTGTTGATTTTGCATTTCTTTGAAAATGTTCCCATAACTACCTTTTTCATAATACCTTCACTTAAATTTATGATTTTAGTAAGGGTAGTTTCCATCTGTTGTAACTTCTATTAGTTTTTGTTAGTTTCAATTTTCTCATCTAACTCCTACACTTTGATCCAAAGTTTAGTTAGTTTTGCATTTTCTTTTCCCTTTGAATTCTTCTCCAAAATTGATGGAGACATCCTTTCCTCATTTGTGTCCTCTTTCTCAAACCCTAGAGAGAGGGAGCCATAGTTTCTATCTCCAACACCTTTATTTCCTCAACATCATCCATATCTTCTTCCTTTTCATCTTTTTCCTCCTCCTCTGCTTCATAATCCTCTTGGGATTCCTCCTTAGATTCATTATAGGAAGCATCTTCATCCCACTCTTCATATTTTTGAGGAAGAAATTCCTCATCATTGTTGTCATCCTCATCAATATTAACCAAAATTATTTTACCCTTAGTATTTTTTGAGTTATCAACTATAGAGGCTTGAGCCATCCTGGAAGATATTTAACCACCTGACACATTGGAGCCACTTTGAATCACCCCATATTTGTCCTTTTCATCACCCTTTGCATCAAAGATATCTATCATCCCCCTAGCCTTAGAAATATGAGGATTTTTCAAGCATTTTGTTTTCTTATTGTCTTTTTTTAATTTTAGCTTCCCTCTAATCTAGGTCCAAGACTTTTCTTTTTTCTGGGTGGGGTCATCAAAAGAAACTCTTGTAGGGGAGAGGGAGTGTTTTTCACTAAGGACACATTACTCTTTTTGTTTGACCCCAATTTACCCGCAATGCTACAGGTACCCTTGTTTTGGTTGTACAGTGAGAAGGTAAATTTTTTGTTTTCAAGGAGTTTAATTTTTACATTACTTTTAGCAGAGAGGTTAGGTATTGGAGTTATAGAGACATTATGAGGCCATAGTGCAAGGGAGATGGACACCTTCAATAATGCAATTTTCCAAAGATGGAAGCAGGTAGAAGGGAAAACTAATTTTTTTACAATGTTTAATGTGATTTAGAATAGGGAAGTGATATCCATGTACATTCTTAAACCTACCCTCAAGTGTAAAGTATTTCATGATGTGGAGACTTACTAGGACCTATGGAGCCAATAACTTCTCTTTACTATACCCATTTTGGAACTTTTCAGGTTTCTCCCCACCAATAAAAAAGGCATTTATGAACCTTTTATACTCACCTTTGCTTCTCTTTTCCACCTTTAACCCATCACAGGTTAATTTTGTATCCTTTTCTATCAACTCGTCTATGACTTTGAAGTGAAATCCACCAATCATAACCTCACCTTGCGACCAATAATTGATAAATTTAGAGGTTAACTTTTCATTGTATCCTTTCATAGATAGAGAAAAGGGGTACAACCCCCCTTTTCAAATAACTCCCACATCTCCAAATTTTGCTCAAGGGCTTCATAAGAGAGGCTCGATACACAAACACAAGCCACCTATTTTAGCCTTTCTATCAAACTCCATGCTATCTCCACATAAATTTTTCCTTATGTTCTTTGTAGTGTCAACCGAGCTCAAAATCCAAGTATTAAAAATGAAGAAGCCTCTATTCCCATTTCTCCTTATGAAATCTCACTACCTTATATCTCTATATTTTGTGCCTTCCTTAATTATCATTCCACATCTACCAAATCCACCAACATCAATAGTATTTTTTCATTATTAAAGGAAGCCTCCCTTGCCTCTAAACCATCAATCAAAATATTTCCTTTAATGGTTTGTCTAATAACATGACCTTCCTTGCATGCAAAACATAAAGCTCGTGTTGGGATATGGTGTTGTACACCATTGCATAATTTGATATATTATAATGTTGTAATTAAATAATTATTTAGTTGTGATGCATCTAGGTGGTGTGGTTAATCACACTAGGTAATTATTTGGGGGCCACTTTATGTTGTATTGTAACATAGTATTATTATTTAATGTGTTGGAGGCATGTGATAATAATTTAATATTGGAGAAATATTTAAAAAGTGAAAACTTAGTACCCAATATTAAATAAGGGATTAGTGGTTTTGTGTTCACATGGTTTTGTGGCAAATGGTTTTATCTTACCACTTGCTTGTATTTGTGTGAGCTTGAATCTATAAAAGCAAGCACATGTTTAGTGGTTAAGGTTGGTTGGGTGAGTGGGTTGTCACTATTGAGTCTTTCTAAGGAGTGAATATGTGAAGCATGGCTTGGGATGTGTGGATTCATGCTTGGACACATGAGGATGTATTGGAGAGGCTTGATGCTTTATACATATTCATTGTAACTCTCGTATTGCTTTATTGTTGAATAATAAGATCGAGTATGGATGCTTTTGGAGGTAGGGTTTTTCCCTCTTGAGGGTTTTCCCAAGGTATATCTTGCATTATCTTGTGGCTTGTCTATTTGATCTATGTGTTATGGTTACTTGTATGTATGTTTATCTCTCATGGGATTATGTAGGAAATGGATTAAGAATGTGGGTTGAATGCATTATTTCCTAACAAGTGGTATCAAAGCTTTCATGGTTGATGGGTTTTTATTATAATCCTTGTTTCAATAGAATTTTGCAAAGTTGAATCCATGGACATGCATGAAATATTTGAGGCATTACAAGATATGAGGGTTTTGTAGGTTGTTTATTGCAAATTTGAGGGTTTTGGGTTTGCTTTTATGATGGGTTGTTTGCAGATTTGGGGTGTGAGAAAAGTTGGGTCAAAAGGGTTTCTTGGATTGAGCTTTCATATGAGGGTTTTGTAGAGGAAATTTCATGGATGACCTCTTGAGACAAAGCAAACCTCACCATTGGATCCAAGAGGTCAGAGACATAAAAAATGACATGAAACTTAACCTATTTTGGAGAAGTTGAAAAAAATTAACCCCTGGACCCTCAGTTGTACAGTCACAAAGGCGTCAATATTTTATTCTACAAAAAATATATATATATACCACGTCGACAAAAATATTTTCTTGCAAAATATTAAAAAAGTAAAAAATTAAAAATTATATTCATTGACCCTATTGAAAAAGGTTTTAATTAAAAAAAAAATGATTGGGGGGGCAAGGGGTCCACAAACCCTCCCTCGTACCCCCCCACAAGCTACCATAGTACCAGCAACCTGCCGACACCTAGTACAAAAGCAGGGCCTAGCCCACTCGACGGTTATAACTACCTAGAAATTAAAATAAAATTTAAACTTAAAAAAAAAATCCACCAAGTTTCAAAGATTCAAATGAAATTTTTAATTTTAAAATTCTTCATAAAGTCCGCCAAAATGTTTTTAAAAGCCAAATTAAATTGGATTTAATAAATCGCTCGAGTTCAGTGGGTGAGCAATAATTTTTTTTGAAAAATGGAAATTCAAGCAAAATGTATAATATTTGAGTTCCACCGCTAGGCACCACCAACTAGCCACCGTCGTCAGTGGCTCGGCTCGGGGGCCACCACATGGTCTTCTATATGGGAAAATCGGCTGCTTCTTTTAAACTTGCATATCTTTCACCCAAGATGTCATATTTTCAACTTCTTATACTCATTAGAAAGGTGGTTTTGAGCACTACACAGTTGTATAGGTTTGGTTTCCTAATTTTGTAGTTTTGATCCTTTTTTTTAGTTTGAAATCCAGATGTTATCTTGTACATGGTTTTGAGCATAACTTTTGCATATGGAATCAATTTTTCGATTTTGAATAGACGTTGGAGAGAATGTGTAGTGTAATACACAGTGGTTTAGATTGTTTATCAGCTTGTGGTGTAAGAAATGTATGGTACTTATTTGATTACTTGTAGGAGCTTGAGATTTAGGGTATGATTGTGTGAGCATCTAGATGAGTCGAGAGGTGAAACCTTGAGGGAGTACATGTTTTTATATGATATTTATGATGGTACAACTGATTATCAATTTGGTTCTTCTTGGTACAGGTTTATAGGTGTTTTTCAGAGTTGGACTTTGATGGTGACAAGTACACAGGTTGTCTTTGATTTTGAGGACATGCTTTGACACAAGTGGAGACTTGAAGTCTCGTATGGGTGGTATTTGAGTGCAGGTATAATGATGGTTATGATTATGGTGTCATAGATATGTAGGTACATTTATGATTTGGCACAACATGATCATGTATGTAGTTTGGTGGTGTTTTGGTTTGTGTTAGGAGGTTGTTCTTATTTCCTAGATGCTTGTTTAGTTCCTTGACTATGGCTACTCATTTGTGGACATTAATTTTACAAATGTGATGATTATAGAAATCAATAAAATCGTCACCATCAAACTTAAGTCTTGTCCTTTTGATTTGCATATAACATGACTTGCTATTAAAATTCATGTTGTCCATTTATTGGAGACTTTATGATGGCCACCTCAACTAACATATTTCTTTTCTTTTTATCAAATAGCATGGTGTGGACTCTAAAAGAATGATACCACAACACAAAAATATCCTTATCAACCATGTAGATCTAACTCAAAATACAGAAAATTTATTCCTCATCCATAAACACAATCATCATTAGAACACTTACTCGAGACATAACCAAGCTAAGGGAATAGAATTTAGAGTCTTTCTTGGGTAAGAATGTCCTTTAAAGTGCCTAAGATATTTGAATTTTAATTCTAGTAATTCTATTCATTGAATTGAAGACCTAGGTTGCAACCAATATCGACAAATCCATTACCTTCCCTATGTGCTTGACCTTCACTAATTAAAACTATGAAGAACATATCTGCAATTCTTGATAAAGTTTCAAATCTTCCATGAGGAAGCATGGTTATTCTATAAGAGGTCAATAATTATTTGAGAATCTCCTTCAACCTCCACCTATAGGTATCCAAGACTCTTAAATCTCTTTACCCCCCCACCAAACTGCCATGGCTTAAACATTATTGTTGGATTTGAAGCCAATAGATTTAAAGTATCCTCCAATCAATTTCCCATTATCATCCCTTATTACTCCACCATTTTTTGCTTCTCTTTGGTTTCCTTTAGAGAAACCATCAAAGTTTAGCTTAACCATCCAATTTTAAGGGGTCCATTTTACTTCCCTTCTTACAATAATTTTGCTCCAATTTATTTTGGTAAGGGCTTGAGTGACATCTTAGTTTTTTTCACTCTCGATTTAGCATAAGTAGGCATATTTTTTGAGAAACCAAAAATCTAAGCATTGATGTTATCTTGTAAGTTGTGTTTAATAATTCAAAAATAAATATTGTTGCTTCTAGCCTGATCTCTAAACACCATGTTGTTCCTCTCCTTCCAGAGATTCCAAGTGAAAAATAGGGAGATTTATTTCTAAGTTTCAAGGATAGTAGGATGAGAGTAGGGGGAACTATACTTTCAGGTGTTAACAAAGTCTCTTAGATGCAAAGAGAAGGTCCAACTAAATGATAAGTGGACAAGGACCTCCCACACACACCTAGCAAAATCACAGTGGAAGAGTAGATGGCTAACAATCTCTTCCTCTTTGTAACATAAGTTGCATCTATTAACAAAATATAATCCCATTTTATTCAAATTATCAATCATGAGAATCTTATTGTGAATACTTGTCAACCAGAAACAAAAAATCTTGGGTATCATTTTGTTATTCTAGGCCTAGTTCTAGTTAAAAGGAGAATCAATCTTATCATCAACAATAAGGTTATAAGCAGTCCTAACCGAGAAGTCTCCTGAGGGATTAGGATTCCAAATGAATTCATCCTTATTATCAAGATTGTAAAAAGTACATTCACCAATAATTTGGTACAAAATCCTTACCTCATCTTTCTAGGAATGTTAACTTTTACTCCTTAAGTTTCTTCCACTCAATTGGTTGTCAAAGTCTTTCAACTTGGTATGAGGAGCTTCTCAGCTAACATAGCCATGTAAATTAATACCATTTATTCTAATTAACATGTCTCTAACTTGGGAGATACTTTGCACTAAGGATAATAGATGACCTTCAATCCATTGGTCATTCCATAAGTTTACAACTCTACTATCCCCCACTCCAAAAAATTAATTGTTTAATCACTTTTATAATCTTGAGTAAGTTATTCCATATAACATAACCATTGGGAACATTTGAGGAAGAAAGGAAACATTTAAGAGCTATGTTATCAAGGTACTTAACTCTAACAATGTAGGACCATTCATTGTTCTCTTCCAATAGATTCCACCCAATTTTAGTAAGCAACACTTTGTTAAATTACTTCAATATCCTTATACCCAATCCTCCCCAACTTTTAGGTTCACACATTTTCCCACTTAACCAAGGAGAGTATGTTCTTATCCTCCACTCCTAGACATAGAAATTTATTTTGGATCTTTTCAATTCTTTTAGCCATGAAAGTAGGAATTTTAAAAACTGACAAGTAGTAAACATGGATATTCTAAAGAGTAGCTTTCAGCAATTGATATTTTCTAGCTTGGATAAACACCTTCCCTTTCCATCTAGCCAGTTTTCTCTACACTCTTTTCATAATGTTATTATATTAGGTATGTTAAGAGGAAGGCCTAGATAGGTGATAGAGAAACGATCTTGTTGGCAGCTGAGAATTCTCACGATCTTGTCTTTAAGGATGCCCCCAGTGTTGAAGAAGTACAACATACTTTTGTGATAATTTATGTGTTGGCCAACAACTTTAGCATAACCATCCAAGATAGACTTCCAAATTCTAGCTTCAACAATTGAAGTGACCCCAAAGAGTATTATGTCATCAAAAAATTGTTGGTGAGAGGAAGGGGATGAAGAAGAGGCCGCTTTGACCCCAAGGATATTTTAGAGTCAATCAACTTCTAAAAACTCCTACCTAGAGCCTCAGTCACAAGAATGAAAAAATAAGGGGAAAGGGGTCCCCTTTTCTTATACTCTTACCTGAGGAGAAGAAACCCCTTGGGATATAATTCACCAAGATCGAATAGGTAGGGGGGGACATACAAGTGTTAATTAGGTTAAGTATCTTTCTCCTCAAACTTTTTCTTTTCAAAACTACCATAAGAAAAGGCCAATGCATTCTATCGTAAGCCTTGGAAATATCAAGTTTTAAGAGCATAATTGGCTTTTTTTTCTCCATATAATGAATAAGTTCATGGGTGGTGAGCACAACATCCAAAATTTTCTTGCCCAAGAGAAATCATTTTTGGTTGGTGGATATGAGTCAATCGAGGATAGGTTTAATTTTGTTGACTAGCATCTTAGAGATGATATTATAGATAGTAAAGACTAATGGGCTTGAATTCAACCTTAGAACTAGCCTCCACCATTTTGGGAACTAGCATAATGAAGGTTTGATTTAGTTATTTAAGAAGTGTACCTGATATGAAGAAATATCTACTAGCCTTTAGCATATCTTGAGAGACAATCTCCCAAAAATCTTGGAAGAACGAAGGAGGGAACCCATCCGGCCCAGGGGCTTTAAAAGCTCCAAATGGGAAACCAACACATTTAACTTCTTCCAAAGAAACAACTCTACCTATTTCAACATTATCTCTATCATCCAAGACTTGGGGGGTGACTTCCACAAACCCTAAGTATCATAAAGTTCTTGGTTATGCACAACAAAATTATCTTTAAAGAAGGAAACAACAACATTAGCTATATCATCATCCTCTGAAACCATAGAACCATCATCGAGATTAAGGTTACTTATCCTATTTCCTCTTCTATATTTTAAAATAGATTGATGGAAGAACTTAGTGTTCCTATCTCCTTCTGTGAGCCATTGAATTCTAGATTTTTATTTCCAAAACATTTCATCCTTCTTCATTAAGCTTTGTCATTTAGTTCTTAGGGATTTCTCTTTAGAAAAAGTGTCATCGTCATTAATATTTTATATCTTGGATGTATTTGATATCATTTAATAACTTCTCTTTTCTCTAAAAAAAATATTACCAAAGCACATCATGTTCCATTTTTTCATTGTTTATTTGACTAACTTTAACTTTTGAGCCAAAGAGAACATAGGTGTTCCCTGAAAGGGGGTACTCCACCATTTTTCAATCAAGCATCTAAAACCTAGATGGGAGACTCATATTATCTCATATTTGAAAGGAAAAGGACCTTTTCTAATAGCCACCTCCAAGTGCAAAAGTAAGGCATTATGATCAGATGTCGTCCTAGGGAGAGCCTAGAGATTTAATCTAGGAAAAATGTTCCAACCATTAGATATTATAAACCTATCCAATTTCACCTAAATTAGGTTATTTTTATGTCTTTGATTTGACCAAGTGAAGGAAGATCCTTGAATCTCAACATCCATAAGGCCTATATTAGATAGAAAGTCAGCTAAGTCAGCCATATTATTTGAATAGTCTTCCAGACATCCTAATTTATTAGAAGGGAACAAGGGAGTGTTAAAATCACCTCCTAACATCCAAAAGTCACTCAAAATATTATTGATAGCAGAGGAAAGAGAATTTCATAATTGTTTTCTACCAAGCTTTAAATTTGAGCATAGACATTTAATAAATTCTATTGTATATCTTTGGAGAGGTCAAAAAAAGAAACAATAAGGTTATTTTTACACTAAACCAATTTCTTGCCCCTCAATATTATTGGGCTCCAAAGAGAAATAATGCTCCTCAAAGCCCCCTCAACAGAACTAACACGTAAATCAGTAAAGGACCAAATATTCTTAACATTCCAAGAGAAGGCAAGTTCTGACATTTCACTTCTTGAATGAGCATAATATCTACTTTATACTCTAGAATACAGATTTTGATCAAATGTTGTTTGTATGATTTGTTAATCCCCTTAATATTCCAAGAGATGATCCTTATTAAAACAAGTATAAAACAAATCAAACCTTAATTAAGAACTCTAACTAGGGTGGTCGATTGGGAACATCTCCTTTGAAGGACTTCTCACTCATTTCTTGTGAGTCTTTTATCCTGAAATATTTTCCAAGGTCCTTTGTTTTCCCAAAGCTACTTCTCTTGCCACTTCTTTGGATCTTGTTTCTCTTTGGGAAGGCCTTCCTTGTTTAAGATCTCCCCCCACATCAAGTTTTTTCTTCCTTTTTTGCTTTCCATTAATTGGGGTCCATTCCTCCTCAAGGGATGAATTAAGGGTCATACTAGAAGGGGAAGGCATAGAAGCAACACTAAAGCCTAGAAGAGACATAGAGTCCTCAATACTCCTATTGTTTCCCTTTACTTCTAACTTCTACATAATCTAACCACCATCACTTTCATTCATTTGAGTATGTGCATCTTCTAAAACTAGGCCAAGACTGTCCTTAGTAAACTTATTTGAATATTTATTTATATCTTCTTATTCTATGCTTCCTCCACCACCTCCATTTACTCCACTTCCTTGTCTACCACTAAAGAAATAACATTTTTTTATAGTTTCTTTATGAATAAGGAATAATATTTTATGTTAGTACAATGCTCTTGAAATATTTTAATAATCAAATAATGATATTATGATGTGATGTATCAATTTTCTAAATGAATCGGGTATTAATACTTTAATACAACATCCGAGCATGTAGATTTAAATATTTTATGCTTAATTCAAGAGGCAATGGTGATTAGAAACAAGTGAGACCTATACTAAATTTTGATTTAAGATATTGGGTGTTAAAACTACATATCTGATTCTAAACAAATATCAAAATTATAAATATAGTTTTAAAACATGATAAAAAAATAACATATATGAAGGTTAGGTCCGAAAAATGAGGATAAAAGAATTAGAAACAAATAAGATACAATTTTGATGCCAACTCTTGCACATAAATATGTCATTTGAATATGAAACTACTGCATTAAAAACAAAGGGTTAGAGTGAATCCAAGATAAATGGGAAGTGTCATGGATGTATTTTTCAACCTTATAATATATAAAAACTAAATACTAATTTATTTAGTTGAATTGATTATAAGGGAAGGATGAATTAGTGTGCAAGTTAGTCATTTACACTAACAATAAAGTTCTTAGAACATATAATATTTTTCAATCTTGTAATTCTAATTAATATGGGATTAATAAATTTTCACTTAAGTTACATCATAATTATTTTAGATTATGAAAATGTTGAATGGAAGGATTGTTCCCATTTCATGGATAGGGTGCAAGGGAGCCCAGTCTTGCTATAACATGGTTTTAAAAAATTGAACTAGATAGAGATAGTTTTATAGTTGTTGTAGCTAACTTTAAATTCTAGACTGTTGTACCTATGGTTGACATTTAGAATTGATTGAGATAATTAAAATAAAAATTTAGTATAATAATGATCTTATGTAATGGCATCCTTAATTTATGGGATTCAAACCTATAATTGATTCTTGAAACAATTAATTACCATCATGATTCAATTTTAAAGCATTTTTGGAAAGAGTAATATACACTATTTTTAAAATTATAATATTAAAAAATGTTACCAAATGATTGAAAATAAGTTTAGTCTATGACATAGTTTAGGGGTACAATCTATGTCTTTCTTTTTATAATGAAAAACTCTATATTCTTCAAAAATAGGATTTGACCATTTTTTTGCAAAATATAAGTGAGTTAGCCTTATGTATGAAACTAAACATATCAAATTATCATTTGTGTGTTATAATAATCATCATGAACAATGTGATATATGTAATTTTCTAGCATTATTAATGAGGATGGCATTTTATAATATTAATAAAATAAAAAATTATGCCTACAATAATTTAGTGGGCATGTTTGATGATGTATTTTGAGGATCTAGTCTTATGATTTCGCTATAATGTAATAGTAAGGCCTTTGCATAAATTTCATGAGACTTTAATTTATTCCTATCCATTATTTTTGGACACTTTGATACCCATGCTATACTAATCTCTAAGTATGATAGCTCATGATAAGGATCCCTAAAAGTAAATCTAAATATTCAACTTCATATTCTTGATAATGGTTGTTATACTATGGTAACTCTTATAGCCAAGATATTAACTTGGTGACCCAATAATATATTCTATTATCTCCCATTATTAAGATAAACTGTTAATTTTTAGACATAAGCGATTTTGATAAGATAAAATTTTCATTAAATTTATGCTAATAAGATGAGATGTGTGGCAAATAATTTGACTTTATAATTGACTTATATCTTTATACATAATATAATTAAATCCATATTTCACTAGATAAATAATACATAAAATAAGTTGATAGATCTATATGTCATGAAATATTTGAACCATTATAATAGTTTGATGATTATTTAGCAAACCTCCTAAATTTTGGAATGGATATTTATGAAATCTTTAATTTAGATCTTGTTGAATCATTTACTTAGACTGAACCATTATATTGGCATGAACTTTTATATAAAAATAAATATGATCAAGGTATAGAATTAATGTTATTGATAGACCTTGTCATGTTGTCTTATTTTAAATTTGTAAGAACTTAATTTATTTTTTAGGCAAAAGTGGCAAGCCACTGTAATTATATTAATATTTATATAGATAATTTTACAAAATCCTGGTTCAGGTGAGCATACTGGCGGGAAAGAACCAGGAAGAAAACCCCCAATTATAGCTCGAGTAAGACCATTTACTGACATTTTACAATTCGACTATTGGACCATGACAGCCAAAATCTGATTGTTACATTACACAAATACATTCCCCATTTCGTGCCCTATTACAAGTTGCTCAAAAACACCCCATCTACATAGACACACTACATACATATCCCATTATACCCTATTACATAAGCAAAACCCTTTGCAAGATGCACATGATCAAACCCTTTACAAATTTAACTATCCCATCCCGTTACAAAATATATCTATTAAGCTACTGAAGGAAAGAACCAAGCTTAAAAAGAAGGCGACTTGTTTCCTACTCTTTGAGGGCCATTCACTGAGATTTCTTTAGTTTCCACTTGATTTTGTTTGCAATCATAACCATATGAAGGAATTGTTTTGTTGATATCTAGAATATAACGATAACAGAATTTCCCTTTCGCAGCTTGTGGAAAAGCTAATAATTGTAGATCATGAACACAAGTATGGTTTCTTAAGAATAAGATTGCATGATACTTTCTCTTAAAATTGCAATCTCTTCCATTGAGATTGCAGACCTATACTTGTTGAGAACTTGATACAAGTGAATTGAAGTGTCATGCATGGTTGATAACAACATTCCTTGGAATATTTCTGCATACCTCTTTTTGTAATGCATGAGGTGCCTTGGGAATAAACCTCCCACCAAGCCTTCACCCTTGGTAAAGTCATATTTTTGTACCTTGTGAAGTAGAGCTTCATCTTCTAGGTATACACTAACAACAAACTTATTAGCAATATTCTTCAAAACATTGAAGTTTTGAACCAAATCCAAGATGTTCGATAAGAAAATGGAGAGTAAATTTGCAGGAAAAATTATCCTTTGCAATTCTGTGTGCAAAACATCCTCCCCTATAATGACTTTGATGCAGTTTAAGACAAACTTACATTTAACCTTGAATACCTTTTGCAATTCATCTTTCTCAATACAAGCAAAGAAGGGTTCCTCCCATGGCTTAACCATTACTAGCACCCTGTAATTTTGCATTCAAAATTTTGTTAACTCCATAAGCTTGTATTTCCCAGAAACCCAAGTGAGATTTGTATAGAGAGTAATGAATAATGAAAATAAAACAATGCGGCGATAATTTTATAACCATGTTTCGCATGCTTATTCCAACAAAGCTTTCCTTGGATTTAAAACCTTGCAAGGATAACACGTATGGGAGTTCTCAATAATTTGAATCGACTGCTAGGTATCGAAACTCATATAAATAAAACACCATCTTTGTACCAAGTTGTGTCAGCATTATACGAGGTGCAACTTTTGCACAAGAAAAACTAGCATCAAAACATTCTAAGTCACTTCTAATAATAGAAGGAAATTAGCATTCAAGAGGCCTACAATAGAAACTAGCAGAAATTTTAGCAAAGCCTCTTCACATGAATTTTGGGACAACTTCCAAACGTGTTATCCTTACAAGATCTACGAGGAAAATTTCATAGAAAATATGCCCTGATAAAGTATCCAAACTATCCATATCAAATGTGTGAAACCAGTACTTTTGGTGCCATGATATCCTATATTAGTACATGCAATTGTATGGCCTATTTATGTGGCCCAATTTAGAATCATGCGCTTATCATAATACAGCATTAGTAGCACATGTAAAAACAACATATGACAAAAGGATGATGATGCAAGATGATGACAATTGCAATGCATAAAAACTGAGGATGACATTTGAATGCAAAACATATGTGCCTTTGATAACTATATGTCCTTTGAATCCTGCAAGATCAAATCTAGCAACTGTGGGAATGCCTTTAAATCAATTGGAACATTTGATTCCTTTAGCTCTATTTGTTCACTTCCCAACACGGCTAAAAAATCTGCTACCCTATTCCCTTCTCGGTAGGTATGTGAGATAATTGATGTCTCCAATCTATCTAGCAGCGACCATGCTTTATTAAGCACATAGTTCAAGTTCCAATTTTGAATTCTCCTTTCCCTAAGTGCATTAATAATTATTAAAGAATCCCCTTCTATATGCACCTTTGGGAAACCCAGTTGTATTGCCAATTCCAAACCCTGTAACAAAGCTTGTGCTTCTGCGTAATTATTTGTTCCATTTTGAAAATGAAAAGAATAAGTTGCAAGTACTTCCCCTACTTCATTTCTGAAGCAAATTCCTGCACCTAAAAAACCTGGATTACCTTTAGATGCTCCATCGGAATTCAATTTTACAAAGCCCTTTTGAGGAGGAAACCATTTAACTGAAGCTTTGTCTACCTCTGTGATGTATTTTTTAAGAAGACTACCATCAAAAGGCAATCTAATGTGTTTCCATTTTTTTAGGATTAAACTATCCCAACTCGTGAAGGAAGAATTAATGAATTTCCTCTTTGAACACATGTATTAACACCCTCTAAAATTGTTTTTTTCTATTTTTAACATAACCAATTTCACTGGTGATTTAATTTTCCTGAAGATTCTCATTTTTCGTTCCCACCAGATATTCCAAATTACAAGAGCTGGAATGATGTGCCATATGCACGCAAAAAAAGAGGATTGGTACAGAACTGGACAGGCTTGGAATAAGTCCCAAATGGAATTTGGCAATGGAATAGAAAGTTGTAACTTTATTTTGACAAAGTTCCAAAACTGATCTGCCACTATGCATTACACAAACAAATGGTCAACTGTTTCAATTTCTAGTTCACATAGTGGACACTTGAAAGGATCAACAATTTTTAATTTAACTAGATGATCACTAGTTAAAATTCTTTTTTGTAAAGTAAGCCATGCAAAACTACCAGCCTTCGGAAGGACTTTATTATTCCAACAAAAGGAAAATGCACGTTGAGGTTCAATGGAATATTTTTCTTTTGCTAGCACTGCATAACCTTCCTTTACTAAGTATGAGCCTACTTTTGAAGCTGACCATATTATTTTGTCTGACTTGGATGACAAGTAAACTATTCTTTCATTCAAACATTTGTTAAAAAGATCAGATTGTTGGTTATTCAACAAGGTAGATGGAGGTGATTTCCAAGTTACTTTTCCTGATAATGTATTAGAGTGAACATAATCTAAAAAATTTCACCCCAAGCTTGACATAAAATTGTTCTTACCTATTGAAGCTCCTGATTAGCTACTTAAGGAGGCTTCCTAAGCCATGAATCTACCCAAAATTTGACACTTCTGCCATCATTTATTTCCCAAGAGGAATATTTGGTGATGATACTTCTGCTATTTATGATGAAGTTATCTGCAACTATAAATATTATGGCTGGATTTGAATTATCTAGGTATTTGGACTACAATAATTTAGCCCATTTGGCATCAGGATTAGTATACATTTTCCATGCAAGTTTGGCTCTGAATGCTTTGTTTCTCCATGTGAGATTTTGAACATCTACCCCACCTTGTTTTTTCCCCTTTGCCAACCCTTCTAAAGAGATTAGAGGAATCTTTTTTCTCATCAATATTTCCTTTCCATAGGAATGATCTTATTATCTTTTCAATTTCAAGAATAACAAAGGCAGGTGCTTTAAGAACTGCTAAAACATAATTGGGAATTGATGATAAGACTGATTTTATTAGAAGAATTTTGCCTACTAGTGATAGCCACATAGCTTTCCTGATGAGAATTCTTGATTTTAATCTATCAATGACCTTATCCCAATAGAAAGCTTTATTTGACCCTTTAAAAAAGGGTATACCCAAATATGAACAGGGCAGTTCTGCCTCTTGAAAACATAATGTCTTAACAATTATCTTCCTCAAATCTTTAGAAGTGTTCAAAACATAAACTTTTTACTTAGCAACATTTATTTTCTAGCCAGAAGCTGATGAATATTTATCCAAGACTTCTTTTACTTGCTTAGCTTCTGATACTGATGATTTATTAAATAATAAGGTATCATATGCAAAAAGATTGTGCGTTACTGAGATTGAAGTATTTGGAATTTGTACACCTTGCCAAAGATTCTGATTATGTCTCAAAAGAATGTATCTGCTTAAGGTTTTAGCCATAATTATGAAAAGGAAAGGAGAAAGAGGATCCCCTTGCCTTACGCCTTGGGTGGAACTGAAAAAACCCATTGGATTCCCATTTATTATTACTGAAAATTTAGCCTTGGAAAGACATGACATTATCCATCTTCGCCATTGAGAAGAAAAACCAAATTTTGATAAGACCTTATTGAGGAACTCCCAATTTACCTTATCATAAGCCTTCATCATATCTAATTTGACAATAAAATTTGGCAATTTTGATGTGGTTATTGAGTGCATCTCTTCATGTGCTACAATTTCTCCTTCATGAGTTTCCCTTCCGGGAACAAAACCTCCTTGTTCCAGAGAAATGATTTTTGGAATAAGAGATTGTAATCTCAGATAAATTGCCTTTGTAAAAAATTTATAAACTATATTGCACAATGAGATAGGCCTAAATTTTGCAAATGTTTTAGGCTCTTTGACTTTGGGAAGAATGGTTATATTGGTGGCATTGAACTGCTTGAACATAGTTCCCATTCTCCTAGACTCTTCAAGTGCCCATAAGAGTTCAAAACATATGAAGTCCTAGCATTTCTGAAAGAATAAAGCCGTGTAACCATCTGGGCCAGGAGCTTTTTCTGGTGGAAGTGAGAACACTACATATCTCAATTCCTCTAAAGTAAACAGCCTCATCAATTGATTATTATCTTCATTATTGATTAAATGAGGGATTGTGGCTAGGAGATCATTTTCATTATTGGCCTTAATAACATCAGTTGTTTGTGGAGCAAAAAGAAGTTCTGAAAAGAATTTAATGCCCTCATTATTGATATCTTCTTCCTTTGTTAACCAGTTTCCTGAAGCCAATTCTTGAATTGAATGAATTGATTTTGCCACCTTTTTAATCTATGTAGAAGCATGGAAAATTTTTGTGTTATGATCCCCCTCTTTTAACCATAGCTCCCGAGACTTTTGTCTCCAATATGTTTCTTCCCTTACACATAATTTTTCCCATTCTGCCTGCAATTCCTTCTGTTTTTCATATAAATATGCATCTAGACCTTTTTGAATTATGTATTCATGCAGAGTTGTAAGTTCTTTAAATACTAAATCCTTCTGATGGAAAATATTTTTGAAAACTTGCTTGTTCCAAGTCTTTATTTGATGTTTAACATGAACCAATTTCTTGTAAAATTGAAACATTTTAGTCCCCTCCTCATATGGAGCATTCCCCCACCATTGTTTTAGTAGATCTAAAAATTGAGAGTGCCTAAACCACATACTCTCAAACTTAAAAGAATATTTTACCCTTGGAATAGTTATGTCTGAGATGTCTAAACAAATTGCATAATGATCAGATCCGGATATGGCAGAATATCAGAGTTTAGCTTATGTGGAGAAGTGAACCAGTTGGGAGAAACCAAAAATCTTTCTAGCCTTTCTGCTATTTGTAAGAAACCCTTTCTTTTGTTAGTCCAAGTAATTTTTCCAGATTTTGGTTGAATGTCTCTCAAATCATTTGAAAGGATGAAATGACTAAATCAACCATAACCCTGGATGGAGGAATAATGCCACCACTTTTTTCTTCCAATGAAGTTATTGCATTGAAATCTCCTGCAATGATAAACTTATCATTATGAATTACATCAATTTGCCTGGAAATTTCATCCCACAATTTTTTCTTTTCTATTGTGGAGGTAGGTCCATAAACATTTATTAACCAAAAATGGAGATGGAATTTTGTTACTTCTTCTAGCTGCCATAAGTGCTAGTTTTTATGAGATTTAACTTGCACTGATTTTGGGTTCCACAATACTAATAGCCCTCCTGAAGCCCCTTGAGCTAGAGAATGTGTAGATGCCCATCTGTTCCATTTCATTATTGAAGATTCAAACATTTCTTCTAAGGTTTTGGTTTCTTGAAGAAGAAAAATATCTGCTCCACAAGCATCTATCAATTGCTTGATGATGTCAAGGGCATTGATGCCTCATTGGAACCGAGGAGAGAAACAAGCTCTCCTCGGCCACTTGTTTGACAAAGATTCAAAAATTGTCTTTTGTACTCCTGACTCAATCTGTTCTTGCATTTTAGTGAAGTTTAATTTTCTTCCTCTCTTCCCAGGAGATTTCTTCACTAGAGCATGTAATGGAGATTGAGACAGCATTGATTTTTTAGATTCATGTCCATTTTTCTACTTTGATACCAGTGCTTGTGAACTATCTTGAGGAGACTGATGTTCTAAAACTTTCAAAGGTTGGTCTCCCATAACTATGTTTATAGCCTTTTGATCATTAGGGGCCATTTCATAGACCTCAGATATCTTTCCTGAGGATTAGACCATTGGCATATCTCCATCCCATAAACCCTCTTCCACTGCACTTTCATCATAGAGGTCAGAGCCTACTGAGAACAATAGCTTGTCAGCTAAAATCTGAAGCTCAACCTCCGATAACTAAGTGGAAGTAGCTAACTCAAGACATTTATCTTCATGCACATAACTAATACTTTCCTTATTGATCATATCTTTAGAGGACCATGAGGAAAAGTAATATTTTTTCCCTTGAAACATTAGCTTCTTGGCTATCTCAGATGCCTGATATTCTAAAAATAACTTTTCCATAGGAGAATATAAATTTAGAGAGAGGGTAGTAAAGATTTGCATTAATTTCCACATGCCCTTTGATACAATTACATTTAATGCAACCTTTTTGTGAGCTCGAGGCTTTACAAAACCCTCAATTCATTACAATCCTTGGCTCATTTTCTCTTGTGAAGGTTATGCTCACATTGGGGAAATTCAGAAGGATTACTATTAGGAGAAGAGAAACCAAAAATAGTATGGTCATTATTATTTGTGTAATCATCCCTTCTTTTTGCATTAGACAAATGAGCATTTTGTGAGGGAGTATTTACAAAAGGGCATTGGGAATGTGAATGACCCACAGTATGACAATTCAAACAAACTGATTCTATTGATTCAAACACAATTTGTTGGTACCATTTTCCAAATATTGAAGTGAGCAGGATTTATTCTAGAAATTTTTTGTCTGCATCCATTAGTACACAGGTTTTGATAGGTTTTGAAGGATCTTTAAAGAAATCTTTATCATGCATAAGGAAGATTCCTATTTGATTTTTTATTGATTCAATGATCCTCAATTCCCTGTATTCTAATGGAAGAGCAGGCATTTGAAACCAGAATGGGACATATTTGAAAGGGGCATAATCAGGTTTAAAATTTGGAATCCAGGGTTGCATACTTAATCCCGACCCTTAATAGGTCCATGACTTTATTCTAAAAATGGAATCTTTTCTTTTTTTACTATAAAAAATGACAGCAAAAATACCCTGATCATTGTCCAAATAAAAAACATGTTCTACACCCTCCCAATCTTCATAAAGTAAATCCTTTAATTCATTTAAAGGTAAAGTAAGGTTCCAGAACTTACAAATTAGAGCCTTGTCTCGAAGGTCTTGGATTTGCAGTCGAAGCATGTCTTCTGGGAATGCAATTTTTATGGTATTTTCATCCTTTTCATGACCAATGCCCGCTTTCTGTTGAGTGGAGGAGCAAATACCCTGGTCTTTCTGCTTTTTCTCTTTAGGTATCCAAATCTTTTTAGGGCCTCTTTTGTTTTTCAAACCCTTTTTTCCTCTTATTTTTTGCTTTCTTCCTTTTAGGTACAAATTTTTGACGAGGTTGGGGCTTAGCTCCCTCTTTGGAAACATTTTACACCTAAGGAGTGTCGAGAGATTTTGAAATGTGGGGAGCCCTTTGATTTTTTCAATTCTCAGAATGCAATCTTGCTTGATGGCCACTATCTTTAATGGCCGCTTTTGAAAACCCTTGACCGGTCTGAGACCGATTAGGGATTCCTTGTGCCATGTCTTGTCCTCGAAACAAGCCAGACCCATTGTAAGGATTCAAATGATTTTGAGTATTATGTCTCTCTTGTCCTTGACCCTTATTTTTTTTTAGGGTTAGCCCCCACTGTTTTGTGCCCTTGAAGGAAACCTTTGTCTTTTTCCCCATGCGACAGGTGAGAGTTCTGAAGAATCTTTGGATTGAAGGGAGCGCTAGAAGGGTTAACATGAGCCCCATTTGTGTATGATCTGTAATCTTCCTGTGCTTTCTCATAACGATTATTTAAATACACAGAATTCTACTCTAGCTTTCTACTATTCCTTAAATCCTTTGACTCTCACAAAACTCCCCTGTCATCTTCATATAAATCAAAGATAGGTTGTTTTCCTCGCACCAACCGCTTGGAGTGAAAAGGCTTCCAGTTAGGTTTTGAAAACCTATGTTTACCTACATGAATATTTTGTCTTGCATGTCCTTGAAAGTTGTTTGTGGGCCCTTGTCAAGCAATATTATTATTGTTAGGACAATGAGATCAATGCAGGTCCCTGTCATGTAGAGTCGGTTCCCTCTGAGGAATGTGACCGTTGGGTCTCCATGAGCGAGCCATCTCCACATAAAACATATTTGTAAGAACTTAATTTTAGTAGGCTCATAATTGTGAATATAATTCCCTAAATGATTAGTGATTAGATCATCAAGTATGAGTAGTATACATTTTGGTTTAGTATTGTAGGCATTATTGTCTAAACTTGTAGAATATTTTTATTAATTGAAATACAAGAAAAGGGGATAATTTCAATATGAGATAATTTGTGTGATTCTTATTATTATTAAAATGGATTTGCCTCCTCTTCAATGCTTCAATAGATGAATACTTAGTGAAATCTTTCGATTGTATCTTGTACCATCTTCAAAAATAGGATGAGTTGAATTTATATTAATGTTATTAACATTAGGAAGTTTTTACTATGCACTTTTTGAATTTTATAAACATGAGAGACTTGGAGACAATGATGATAAGAACCCCCAAATTCTATTATACAGATTAGGTAATGGTTACTATTAGCTTGGGTACATATGTTGCGGAAGCTTTTTCTATGCTAAATTAGAATAAAACTATTTATCACACATGTATGGGATAGTAGTATTTATCTATATTTAGAGTTTATATTTATTTATCCCACATTTATGATGTAGTGGTTATTTTGGATAGGCTCTATATATTACATTTATCCCACATGAATAGGGTAATAGTACTTGGCTTTAGTTAACCCTATATATTATAATAACTTAGCAAGTGTAAATTATCTTTAATATATTATATTTGGAGTTACCTCTCTATCGGAGAATTGCCCCTAAAATTGACACCATGAATATTAATAAATTATAATTTATGTTATTGCATTTTTCTTCTTGTTTTAGATATGTTATTATATTTTATATTTTGTAAGCTCTTATTTATATTTGTCAATTCTTTGAAATTTGCATTTGAGTTATTTCTTGGGTTCCTTCTTGATGATTAGCAATCCCTTTTTAGTGACATTGTGCATACAAGATCAATGCAAGTCTTAACTAATTAACTAGAAGAAGTGTTGTGACCTATTATCTAAATACACCTAAACAAGAACTTCCAAGTGCCATCTATTTTGATATTAATATTTCCATTTCTTTTTTGATTAAATTTATATGATTAATATTTTATCAACCTCAATCTTGTCTTTGGTTTGAGATTTTTTGTTATTTTAAAATCCTATTTTATTGCTTCCAATTTTATTTTTTTGTGTCTCACCTTTTTGAAGTTTTAATAGATAGGAAATTTTGATATATCATGTTTGCTTTGTTCAACAAATCTAGGTCTATAGTATTTATTTTATAATTGATTCATTTACTTTCCTACAATAGAAAGGTGGTTTTAAAATTTCTTATTAATCAAAGCAATGATGCCTTGAAAGGGGAGAGGGTTGTTTTTAAGCACTCAACCTACCTACATGTTTAAACTATCATGCATGTTATCAAGAGTGCTTTTAGATAAAATTCACTATCTTGAGGGATCATTTGTGTACTCAACCACCACTTTAAATTGTAAGGAGGGAGGGGAGAATATTGTGCCTTGATCAAACCCCCTACTCCATAATTGTAATTCCCCAAAATTATGCCAAATAAATTAGTGGTTAAAAATAGGATGAATATTTTTTTACACTACAAGAGTAACATGCAATAAGTCACAATGCACTCTTTCATGCATAATGTATCACAAAAACATGTAACAACACACTTGACGTGCGCACACACACATACACACCAATCAACAATACAAGGTGACATGATTAGAGAACTAAAAGCAACGTGTGACAAAACGTTGTGATTAACACTAAAATTAAGATATGGAGGAGATTCAAGGTTTTTAAGCCCACTTATGAACCCCTAAAACTTGCTTTCCAAGCCACTCCCTTGGCATCTTGGGAAATTGGTCCAAATAGGATAATTCTCTACTAGCTTAGACTTCAGGGTTCAACTTGCCAAAAATTCAATTGTAGAGTGCAAACTATGTGAAACAAACTTTAAGGTTCAAGATGCATGTTGTATCTTGTAACACCTCAAACTTTGGATTTTGGGTTGTAATTTAGATAACTACCAAATCCTTTCCTAACATTAAACCAAGGTACATTATAATTTTATCTTTGGGCCCCAATTGAAAAACTAAAATTTGTGCTAGTCAAACACTTTGGGCCATGGGATTTAATCTATATTGTGCATTTTGGACTTTGTAGTCTAATTTACATTTTACAAAGCATGAGATACAAAAGTTATATTTTATTTTATCATAATCTCACCTCAAAATTTGAAGGTTGAAAAGCAACATGCAACTTAGTCTTCAAAGGCATATTATACTTTAGAGTCAATACAACACCTTGCGCCATGAAAAATGCATGGATGAATCTAAAATTTGAGCAAACATTAATTCAAATTTATGATTTTAGTTTGCATTTTTCATCCAAAAAAATATAAACAAAACTTTAAATCCTAAGAAAAAGATAATTTTGTACTTTGAAGTCTTATTTTCATTTTGTATATTACAAAATGCAATTGGAATTTTGAAATCTAAGCAAAAAGGGAAATTTAGACTTTATATTTTGATTTGTATTTTACAAAACTCCAAAAATTTGATACTCTTTCAAATTAGATCATGGATTTTGATTTACAATGATAACATGTAAAAAAATAACAAATCTAAAAAATAGCAAGCTTTACTTTTATGATTGGTGAGGCATAACTTCCTTAATTTTTAAGTTGGGTGAAAATGAACCAAACCATCCATTCAAGAAATTATAGGCTCTAAGTTTACCTTATAGGAACCCCCAAAGGAAATTATTTCCAAGAAACAAGGTATTAACTAAACTCTTTGTTCAAGATAAATAAAGAAGTGGATATTATGGTATTAATATTAATATTCAACTATGTATTTTTTAAGTCAAACTTATTGAACTATATTTCATAAATAGTGGTTCACATAAACCATCTCTCATGAGAATGAATGGTCCACTTAGTGATCAATGCATCTAGGTGATGGTCACATCAAGACTTCCCAAAAGTAACAAATCCCTATACTACTTTGACTCAACAACACTTAACCATGGAGTTTCCCCAAGGTCAAGCCAACTTATTTTCCTACAGGCCATTTGTAAAACTTTCAACAAGTTTTTTTCCTTCTAAACCATTCATCATAGATCCATTTAGCTCATAAATTGATAAGGAGGTATTTTTGTAATGTCTTTGGTTGTGATATTAATATCATGATTCAACTATGTAGTTTTTGAGTCAAACTAATTGGCCCACATTTCATGAATAATAGTTCATATGAACCCACCTCTCATTAGAATTAATGGTCCAATAAGCTCTCACTGAATCTAGGTAATGCTCATAAGGGTGAAGCATTGAGACTTCTTGGGAGATCACCCATCTCAGTACCACTTTGAGTCAAGCCACTTAACAATGGAGTTTCCCCCAAGATCAATCCCACTTAGCTTGATACCCCATTTGTAAAACCCCAAACAATTCTTTTGCTTTATAAACATTCATCATAGAGTCCCTTTAGCTCATCAATTGATAAGTATGAGATACTTTTTATAGTATGTCAAGTTATTATATTTATATTAGGATTCAACTATGTAATTTTTTATTCAAAATAATTGATCTATATTCCATGAGTAGTGATTCACACAAACCCATCTCTCATGATAATGAAAGGTCCACTTACCACTAATTGCATCTAGGTAATGCTCACAAGGCTAAAGCATCCAAACTTCTTTGGATGTCACCCTGCATCCCAATACTACTTTGAATCAAGTGCACTTAACCATGGAGTGTCCTTCAAGGTCAAACCCACTTAGCTTGCTACCTATTTTTTAAAACATTTATCAAGTGTTCTACCTTCTAAACTATTCATCATAAAGCCAATTTAGCTCATCAATTAATAAGTAGGGGATATTTTCTACAATGTTTCAAGTTATAATATTAATATTAATATTAATATTCAGCTATATATTTTTTTAGTCAAATTCATTGACCCATATTTTATGAGTAGTGGTTCACATGAACCTTTCTCTCATGTGAATGAATGGTCCACTTAGTAGTCATTTAATTTAGGAAATACTCATAAGGGTGAAGCAACAAGTGCTAAGTGGATCATTCTCATGAGATATTGGTACATGTAAACCACTACTCATGAAGTATGGTTCAATGAGTTTAACTTAAAAAATACATAGTTGAAGCTAAATCAATTTATGAAAAAGAGATGATGTCTATTCTATATATTTTTCAATAATTTCATCCTTAAGATTAGGTCACATATTTAAAATCAAAACTAATCATAAAAAACCTTAAATATTTCTCTTAGTAAATAATTTCCTCCCACAACAACAAAAGTGGGTGACTAAGATGTTATATTTTGGATTTGGTAAAAAGACATAATTGTCAATCCATTATCTTGTCAGAATGAAGTGAAAATTTCATTGTTCTTTCTCTCAATTCTATTACACACTTGGTTGGAGTTGGTTAATCTCAAATGGGAGGTTAACACCAAAAATTAGAATATTATTCCATAATTAGAGATGGATCATGAATCAATGTCAAAGTTTAGTGGTCAAGACAAGTGTTGAAATAGTAGGACCATATTTATTTATGTAATAAATCTTGGCTTAAGAATCAATTACTCATGAAACTTCATTCATACCCCATGGAAGGTCACTTTGGATCCTTGAAGATATATGACCATTTCAAGTGATTTCTTCCAAGATGGACTTAAGTAGGATGTCAAAATTTTGAGGCTAAGTGTAACGTGTGTGAATGCAACAAAAGGGAGATAGTAAAACTATTGAGATCGCTACATACCCTTTATATTCTATAAATTTCTTGGGAATATATTTTCATGGATTTTATTATGGGGATTCTAAAGTCTAGTGGTCAACATGTCATTTTAGTGATTCTTGATTGTATAACTAGGTATGGTCATTTTTGTGCTCTATCCCACCTATACATAACAATAAACATGGCATAACATTTATTAGACATTATCTTAAAGCTTCATGGTATGCCATGATTCACAATAAGTGACCACGATCTTACCCTCATGCATAATTCCACTAAGAATCATTTAAGATGTAGGGAACTCAATTGAACACAAATGTTACCTGTCATTCTCAAATTGGAGGCCAATTGGAGTTTGTTAATAAATGGCCAAAAAATATATAAGTTGTTTTATGTCAAAGTAGAAAAGGAAATAGGCTCGATGGTTTTCATTAACATAATTATGGTGAAACTACACTTTTTAAAGTACTACCAAGATGACTTCATATGAGGCTCTCTATTTTCACCCTCACCATCTTTATCTTCTTATGTTTCAATTTGTTCAAATAACCAAGTTGTTGATAACTCTATTTCCCAAACAAAGAATGTTCTAAGGTCCATAAAGAAAATTTATAGTAGAAGTGGAACCATATGAAGCAAAAAGTGGATCAACATAGATTTGAGCATAGTTTTAAAGTTGGTGATTGGGTATTTTTAGAAATATAGCCTTACAAGAAGTTCTCCATGAGTGAAAAGGTGGGTCATAAGTTGGGTCCAAACTTTTATGGCCCTCATCAAGTGGTAAATCAAATGAGGTATAATTTAAGCTTGTAGTTCCCTCCTCTTTAAGATCCATTCATTTTTCATGTCTCTTGCCTCAAGAGAGTTATCGGGCAAGTTGTATGGGTGTTAACAAAACTTCCAACATTAGATGAGGAGGGGTCCATATTTTTGGAACTAGGGTAAATATTATGTAAGCACATAAATCAACTTCATAATTGTGTAGTTAAGGAGGTTTTGGTGTAATAGAAAGCAATGTAGCTTGAAGATGTAATATAGGATCCTACTAGAATTCCATCCAAGTTTCTTCATGTCATGCTTTGAGGATTAAGATTTTTTTAAGGGGGGAAGTGTTAGGAACCCTCAATCTATTATATGTATTGTGTATTTTTTAGTTTTGACTTGGGTGCATATGTTATGTAAGTAGTTCAATATGTTAAATTACATTATATGTATTTATTCCACATGCATGGAGTAGCAACAATTGCCTTTAGTTAGATGTTATGTATTACAGTAATTCCACTTGTGTGGGGTAGTAATAGTTTTCTTTGGATATATTCTATATATTATAACAACTTAGCAAGTGTTAAGCATATAAAAAATATTATATTTGGAGCTAATGCTCTATTGGAGGATTTACCCCCTCAAAGTGGCATAAAAAACATCAATATATTCTATTTTCTATTATATTTGTATATTTTCTTTTTTACATGAGATTTTTAATTAAATATTATATTATGTTAAGTCTCATTTATATTTGTAGGTTCCTTACATATAATGATTTATTAAACCAAAATAACTACATCTAAAACTTGTGCATTCCTCTTAATGGAGTTTGTATAAATTTCCATATCATTTAGAATATTTTATAATTATTTTTTATATTTAAATACAATTGATAAAGTATTTCCTTTTATAACAGTGAAATATATAGCAAGTGATGATTGAATTTATAGGTCATAATGTGGCTAAAGATGTTACTCTAAATCAAACTTTGTGTTGATAAAGATGTAAAGTATATTAAAATTTGAACATTTGGATTTTAGGACAATTAATGGTTTGTTCCCTTTATGCAAGGTAGTTGATTTACAAGGATTGATATATTCTTGTCCTAAAAGGGGGTTTAACTGACTATTTTTCTATAGGAAACTAGAAAATTTTCAAACCAGTCAAGTTGGTTGTAAATAAAAATTATGATATTATTTGAAAGATGCATAACTTAACCAAATTTTGAATTTGCCTCTAAATATTTGGTCAAAATATGAATAAGCTTTGTGTAGGATGTATAATGAACTTGCAAATAGGATTTTTGGTATAAATGGTGTACGTTAGGAAAATGACCTAAACTTATCATTTACTCCTTTTAAACTTTTTTGATTGACTATTGAACTTGATTTAAAATTATTTGAATACTTTATAAGGATTTGAAAGTGTGCTTATATTGCTAGTATCTATCTTCAGTCTGAGTTGTTTTTTGGTTCTCCATGAGGTTGGATTCAGGTGTTGCAATGTGTGGAAGGTTAGAAGGTTGTGCAGAATGAATATGTTCTTATAGTGTATGGTGTTGTGAAGTATTTGTTAGATTTTAGGTTGTTGATGGAATATTCCAGATTATGTTTAAGTGTTGTATGTGGTCTGCGAGTTATCTTTGGATCAAAGGAACCATGTACTTAATTTTTTAATGGTGTTAACATAGGTTTAACCGACCATGGGTGTTTACACTAATTATGGATGTGCTTTGTTGTTTATGGATATGTGGTGTGGTGTGTTTATGTGGATTTGGGTCTGAGTTAAGGTGTGATGTGGTCCGCCTTCATTCCTTTCCACCACGTGGATGTTTTGGTGTTGACCTAATTTGAATTTGCACGTTTGAGGTATATAACTGGCCTTGTGAATTGTTTTCAAGGTTGAGGATGATATAAATGAGTAATGACTTGATGGAGGATGTATGAGTCATGTTTGTAATGTGAAGTGAAAAGGTCTGAAATGTAGTGTGAGCTTTAATGCCTAAGAATACTGGAAGCAATGAACAAAAGGTGTCTACATTCTACAGAGAGAGTGAATATTCTGATGAAGCAGTGGTGGAATTTTTTTATTGCTCTAAGATGGATTTCTCATTGTAAAAATATTCTTTCTTCTTCTTTCTAATCAGGCAGTGAGCCATTAGTAGTGAGCCCTCTGGTAGTGAGCCTATTGCATTCGATGTTGCAATTACTTTATATTGTGAGCTAATCCTCACTGCGATTTTTCCCTTCTTAGGTTTTCCACATAAATATGGTGTTCTCTTGTGTTTGGATGTGTTTGCATCATTGTTTCTCATGTTTACATTCTGCTAATGCATGTTAAGTTTTTAAATGGTTATTAAGGGTTTAAGGACTTATGCAAATCTGAATGTTAATGAGGGTTTTGATGTTTTAATGTACAACTAATTCACCCCCCTCTTAGTTGTCTTGTGCATTCAACAATTGGTATCAGAGCAAGGTTCCTTAGAACAAATATTAACCACTTAAGGAAGATCTGGTATGGCACGTAATAAGGAGGATCTTTTGTTTGATGGATTTGATTATGCCTTATGGAAGATAATGATGGAAGGTTTCCTTATTTATCTAGGGTTTGGAGTTTGGAATTTTTTTGAAATCGGAGATACAATGCCTGCAATTGGTCTGAGAACTGATGATGAAATCAAGGCATATGAAAATAATGGAAAAGTAAGGTATGCTCTTTTGAGTGGTCTTTCTAATTCAGAACTTGTGAAAGTTATGAGTCTTAAAACTACTAGTGAAATCTAGAAAAAGCTGGAAAGTATCAATGAAGGATATGATAAGGTCAACCAAGCAAAGATGCAAAATTTGAAGATCGAGTTTGAAAACCTAAGAATGATAGAAGATGAAGATATTATAGGCTACATGCATAGAATGGATGAAATTTTCAATTCCATAAGAGGTCTTGGTGGAAATTTAGATGAATATGAGGTGGTAAAGAAGGTACTAAGAACTCTTACAAAATCTTATTGTCATGAGGTTTATGCTATTGAAGAATTTCATAATTTGAATAATTATCCTAGAGATCAATTTTTTGGTGCATTAACTACTTTTGAATTAAGAGAGTTTGGTCCAAGTAATTCAAAAAAAGAGTCTGCTTTTAAACCTTGAAAAGAAGAGAATAATGAGGAATCAAACTTGGATGAATTTGATGAGTTAGGAGGAAAATTTGTGAGGAAATTGAAAAAGGGCACCGAAAATTATCTAGGAGGATCCAAAAACCTCAAAAAATATCAGTCTCAAAATCTCTCAGAACTAGCATCATTGGATAGAGCTCGTTGACATGATCCTGACACAACTTGAAAGGGCCCAAAAGGAGTTTGTATGCAAAAGTTATGCTCAGTCAAAGGTTCAATCAAACAGGCGAATCAAGCATTCAAAAAGGCAAAAAATTGATTGTCTCAAATCCAAGCAAAAATGACACCAAGTCGTAGTGCTTGTCATGCTGATTTTGGAACTATCTTCAGTTTCAAAAACAAAGTCCGTATGAGCAAAATAGAGCCAGACAAAGTTTTAGTCAAAATGATGATGTCAACATGTGACATGGCAATTGACTAGATGGTGACATGGAATTGCAGGTGATGTGGAAAAAATCTCAAAAAAATTCACATACCATGCTTTATTTTTGAAAATAAAGTGTGGAGGCTTATTTTATCTCACAAAAATCCATCGGATTTTGTGGGATCCCAAGAGGATTTGGTGGGATTAAAACAAAATCTCATAAAAATAAAAAATAAAAAATTAACTCATAAAAAAAGCAAAGAAATAACCCTCCATTTTAAAGAAAAACAACTTAACAACTTAAAACCAAATAAGCCCGTGAATAGGTGTCAAGGGCTTAAACAAATTAAATTGTTTTTTTATGGGGAAGTTATTATTTTTTTATAAACAGGTTAGTGTGTTTTTTGTAAGGCTTATAATTATAAAAGCCAAAGGAGGGGGTTAATTTGTTATTTTATTTATTATGGAGGTTTTTAACCCCATATGCAAAATTGTGTATAAAAGGGGGGTAGGAGTGTGATTTTTTTCATTCAGATGTTTTGAGAGAAAATTTTATACTCTTTTGAGGAATTTTTGGAGGAGAACTTTACAAGGTGATATTACACCAAGAATTGTAAAGAGTTGTGAGTGAGATTGTGAGGAGACTATTGTAAGCTTGGAGAATTGTAAGAAGGAATTTTTAGGTGCTTGGAAATCTTAATAAAGCGGTCCAACATTGAGAAGCGGACCCGAAGACGTAGCTCAAATTGAGCGAACTCCGTTATCAAGAGTGATCTCTCTATTTCTTCTTTGTCTCATAATTCTTTCAGTATTTTGATTCTTTGAGTTTCTTAGCTTATGTCTCTGGAATCTAGATAGAGTATAAGTGAACTTTATTTGTCCTAATTTCAACAGTTAAGATACATAATCACGCATTACTGTTGCAATCGAGAATTAAATCTGTAATTGGATTAAGTTTTGGAAAACTTTAATGTCCTAGTTTACAGATCAAAAAAATACAGAGATAAGTTACCTTTCAAATGTTTTAACTTTGGAAAAATTTCTCATTGTGCTTCAAGATGTCTTATCAAAGCTTCAAGAGATAGACCTAAGGAGAATAAAAGTAAATCAATTAAGATAAGTTATTATGTTAAGGAAGATTCAAGAATATTTGATGATGAATCTGATTGTCCGGATGATGAATATGATGAATGCTTGTTCATGGTTCTAAATGTTGGAACTAATTCTACTAACTCTGAGAGATGGATGAAGGAAAGTGCTCTAAAAGTAGGTCATAACATTAGAGGAGCAATGGTGACTGCTTTTCATACTAGAGAGGAGAAGAACAATGGATCATTGATAATGGATGCTCAAATCACATGACAGGTGATAAGAGTAAGTTTGTTAATCTTGTGAAGTTTGAAGGTGGTTTAGTTAGGTTTGGTGATGATACGTCTACTAAGATATGTGGAAAAGATTCAATAAGTTTTAATGGAAAACACAATACAAATGATGTTCTATATGTTAAGAGTTTGTGGCATAGCCTTTTGAGTGTAGGACAAATGTGTAGAAAAGGATATAATCTTATGTTTTAGGACAATGATTGTGAGATCAAAAAGGATTTGAAACTATGGTTACAGCAGAAAGAAGGATAGATGGAAATGTTTATCAACTTAAGGGTGCAAATGGTCAATGCTTTATGACTCAGATTAATGAAATTTGGCTATGCTATAGAAGAATGTATCACATCAATTTTGATAGCCTAGTAAGGATCAATTCAAATCAAGCTGTGAGAGATCTACCAAAGATTACAAAGCCTATCAATGTTATCTGCAAGGAATGTCAAATTGGGAAGCAAGCTAAAAATAGTTTCAAAGTTAAAGAATAATCTACTACCGGTCCTTTGGAGTTGGTGCATACAGATATTTGTGGACCTACCAAAATCAAAAGTTTTCAAGGTGACAGGTATTTCATGTTATTAATTGTTGATTATTCTAGAATGACTTGGATTATTTTTCTCAAAGAAAAATTAGAAGCTTTAGATAAGTTTAAGGCATTCAAAGCTATAGTTCAAAATGAAATGAATATTAAAATCAAATGTTTAAGATTTGACAAAGGTGGAGAGTTCGCCTCCAATAATTTTAACACTTTTTGTGAAGATAATGGAATAAAGAGGCATTTGTCAACTCCTAGGACTCCTTAGTAGAATGGAGTTGTGGAAAGAAAGAATAGAACTATTCAAGAAGAAGCAAGGACAATGATAAAGGAAACAAATCTACCAGATGTCTACTAGAGAGAAGAAATTCATATTGTAATGTATATACTTAACAAAGTGCAAGCAAGGATAAACAACTCAAAGACTCCCTATGATGTGTGGTATGGAAGAACCCCTACTGTGAAATATTTTAGAGTATTTGGAAGAAAATTTTATTCAAAAGAGATGAATAAAACTTAGGAAAGTTTGATGCAAGATCTGATGAAGGAATCTTCCTTGGATATTCTACAAGAATCAAAGCTTATTGGTGCTATAATAAGAGGATAAAAAAGATTGTTGAAAGTGCAAGTGTCAAAGTGGATGAAGACTTACACAAAATTTTAGTGATGATAGATGGATATGAATTAGATGGATACTCTTGTAGAGAAGAAGAGAAAGATGATTTGGTAAGGAAAAGAAGTGAAAATTGAAGAGGAACAAGCTCCAAAAAAGATCCTTAAGACCCCTAAGTATGTGGAGAAGAATCATTCAAAAGATCAAATCATTGGTGACAATATTAGAGGTGTGTTGACAAGAATAAAGGGTTCTACAATAGAAGAACGAGTAAACTTATGTTTGCTTTCCAAATTTGAACCTAAAACAATGATTGAGGCATGCAAAGATAAATTTTGGATCAAAGCTATGGAGGAAGATCTAATGCAAATTGAAAAGAATCAAACTTGGGAACTTGTCCCAAGACCTACAAATAAAAATGTGATTGGAACTAAATGGGTATTCTAGAACAAGTTGAATGAGAGTGGAGAAGTGGTAAGAAACAAGGCAAGACTTGTGTGTAAAGACTACTCATAAGTAGAGGGAATAGATTTTGAGGGGACATTTTCTCTGGTGGCAAGAATAGAAGCTATTAGGATGTTTTTGTCTTTTGCAGTACATAAGGATTTTAGAATTTATTAGATGGATGTGAAGTTTGCATTCTTGAATGGTAAGTTAGAAGAAGAGGTTTTTATATTGAACAACCAGAAGGTTTTCAATTATCAGATAATCCTAATATGGTATGCAGATTGAAGAAGGAATTATATGGACTTAAGCAAGCTCCCAGAGCTTGGTATGCAAGATTAGATAGGTACTTGTTGCAGTAAGGATTCAATAAATGTATCATAAATAGTAAACTTTATTTCAAATTTGAAAAAGATCAAATCTTGATTGTGGTTGTGTATGTTGATGACATAATCTTTGAAGGTAATGAAGCAATGTGCAAGAGATTTGTAGAAGAGATGCAGAAAGAGTTTGAAATGTTTATATTTGGGGAGATGAATTTCTTCCTTGGAATTCAAATCAATCAGACAAAGAAAGGGATATTCAAATCATAGTCCAAGTATTTCAAGGAAATGTTGAAGAAGTTTGAGATGGAAGACTCTAAACCGGTATGTACTCCCAAGGTTACTAGTTGCAAACTAAGTAAGAATTAAGAATATCCGAAGGATAATCAGAGTAAGTAAAAATCAATGATTAGAGGATTGTTATATCTAACTGCTACTAGAACATATATCATGCATGTAGTTTGTCTTGTGGCTTGATTTTAAGAAGGCCCCAGAGAGTCACATGTGGCAATAGTGAAGAGGATATTCAGATATTTGAAAGACACTTCAAAACATGGCTTGTGGCATCCAAAGGATACTGATTTCTCTCTAAGTGCTTATACAGATGTATATTGGGTAGGTTGTGTGGATGATAGAAAGAGTACAAGTGTTGGTGCTTTCTTTCTTGGGAGAAGGTTGGTTTCTTGGCTAAGAAAGAAGTAGGATTCAATGTCATTATCTACCACAGAGGTAGAATACATTGTTGCAACATCATGCTACACATAGATGTTGTGGATGAAACAAACTTTGAGAGATATCAGGGTAGTATATAATGAATATCAATTTCTATATTTTGTGATAATACAAGTGCTATTAATATTTCAAAGAATCTAATAATGCATTCAAAGACAAAGCATATTTCAATCTGGTATCACTTCTTAAGGGAGAAGGTTGAAGAGAATGAGGTAAAGTTGGAATATGTGCCTACAAAGGAACAAGTTACAAATATCTTCATGAAGGCTCTTCCTAAGGATACTTTTGAGTATCTATGGGAGAAATTGGGGGTTATTTCTCCTCCTTTCAACTAGATACATAAGGATATGCATCATTCCAATGGATTTCAAGATTCATTCCTTGTTCTAGACTAATGTTGGTGGCTACCTCTCAGGGGGAGTAAGTAGTAGTATTGTTGGTTGTTGCAGTCAAGAGGAGTAAGTGTTGTCATTATACAGGAATTTTCCTTTGTTGGCCGTGCTAATGGATATGTGTAGTAGTTTTTGGTTGTTGCAGTATGTTGTGTACTCCTAAGGGAGAGTGTGCAGAGAAGGTGTGAAGAAAATAGAGTGTAGTAGAAGAAAAGGAAGTTGCAAAGCAGATACATGTGTGATTTATGTCAAAGGGGATGTTTCCCTTTGTCGTTGATGTCAAAGGGGGAGAGAGAGTTAACTAAAAAACCATATGAAGTAAGGAGGAGATAATTCCTATGAAAGATAAAGTGTTGAAAAGTATATGCTTTTGTAAGGGGGAGCAATGTGCACTATGGTGTAGTATATGAGTTTGTGATCATAGCCATTGTTATTTTTATTGTTGATGTTTTTTCCATGTGTTTCCATCAATGAAAAAGGGGGAGATTTTTGTAATTTTGTGTTGTCATTGATGTCAACAGACCTTTGTTGTTGCATTGATGTCAACCTATGGATATTCTTTGATTGGTTGTATTATGTTGTCATTAGTAGTATCACTGATGTCAACCTCTAGTGTTTCTTTGATGAGCATGTGTTGATGATGTTCAACCTCTTGTGTGGTTGATGTGTTGTAGAGGTGTTCCAAATTATGAGAATGTGTTTGTGGTGCCTAGTTTCCAAGTGATTTTGAGAAAATTTGAATAAAAGAGGAAACAATGTGGTAAAGAGTGTTCAATGTGACAGAGTGGTGTTCAGTGTTTTGCTCCACATTTCTTCATGGATGGAGATATGCTTGTGCAGTTCATCTATGTTGCTTAAAGGTTTTCAAAGGTGTTATATTCAAAGTTTCTTGTTCCAAATAGTTTTGCAAAGAAATTTGTGTTTACAAGTGTGTGAACTGTGAAAACAGTGTTTTCTAGGAGAAATGGTTTTGCTCTGCATTTCTCTGCAGTTTAGTTTTTGCTTTTGCAGATTTGAAAGTGTGCTTATATTGCTAGTATCTATCTTTAGTCTAAGTTATTTGTGCTTTGGTGCTCTACAAGGTTGGATTCAGGTGTTGCAGTGCGTGGAAGGTTAGTTGGTTATGTAGAATGAATATGTTCTTGTGGTGTATGATGTTGCGAAGGATTTGTTAGATTTAAGAGTGTTGATGGAATATTTCAGATTATGTTTGAGTGTTTTATATGGTCCACGAGTTGACTTTAGATCAAAGGAAGTGTGTACTTAATTTTTTAATGGTGTTAACATAGGTTCAACTGACCTTGGGTGTTTACACTAATTATGGATGTGCTTCGGTGTTTGTGGAAGCATGGTGTGGTATGTTTATATGGATTTGGGTCCGAATTAAGGTGTGATGTGGTTCACCTTAATTTCTTTCCATTGCAGGAATGTTTTGGTGTCAACCTGATTTGAATTTGCACATTTGAGGTGCATAGTTGACCTTGTGAATTGTTTTCAAGGTTGAGGACAATATATATGAGTGATGAGTTAATGGAGGATGTATGAGTGATGTTTTTAATGCAAATTGTTGAGATGGGAAGTGCGAAAGTGTGAAATGCGGTGTGAGCTTTAATGCCTAAGACTACTAGAAGTAGTGAGTAGAAGGTGTCTACATTCTACAAAGAGAGTGTGAATGTTTTGGTAAAGCAGTGGTGGAAATTCTTTGTTGCTCTGAGATGGATTTCTCATTGTAACAATCTTCTTTCTTCTTCTTTCTAATATGGCAATGAGCCCTTCTTTTCCTTTAGGTGGTGAGCCTATTGTATTCAATGTTGCAATTACTTTATATTGTGAGATAATACTCACTGTGGTTTTTCCCTTCTTAGGTTTTCCACGTAAATCTAGTGTTCTCATGTGTTTGCATTACTTTTTCTCATTTTTTACATTTTTATAATGCATGTTAAGGGTTTAAATGGTTGTTAAGGGTTTAAGAACTAATGCAAATCTGAATGTTAATGAGGGTTTTGATGTTTTAATGTACAACTTATTCACCCCCCCTCTCAGTTGTCTTGTGCATTCAACAAAAGGTATGGATATATAATTAGTACACTTTCATCCTTACCATTTGTTAGTGGAGAGAAATGGTGATCCCCTTTGGTCTTTTCATCTTTTGTAATTTTTGCCTAATAGCAAAAAAAATAGTATATAATGTCTTACAAGTCATCCTTATATCGTAATTCTAACAACATGGGATTAATGCAATTACAACTCAATCATATTTAAGCATGTTAAGTTTTTAATGCTTTCACAAAAAATAATTGGTCGATTTGAACAATGTGAAAATTATGTCATTTGAATGGTCTTTATGCATAGTCATTTACACTATTAACATTTTATTTCCTTGCATATGTTGGTAATAATAGTAACTATTCATAGATAATTGATTATCAATAGACATAGGGATGCACTTAGCATACAAGCACCTATAAGCATTTGTTAGTAAGGTCTAAGGTGAATGTTCACCACTTTGTGCTTTTCAACCTCTAGCTTCTTTTTTCGCTACCTAATTTTCTATATTCCAAAATGATATACTATTTTAGTTGAAAAAGATACAAACTAGTGCCTTAGATATTTTATAAATACTAGATATAAAATAATCTTTGTACTTCATTGACTAATTGAAACATTTAGATATTTGATGCATGTAATATCTTAGATGATATTTATACCAAATTGAGTAGCTCATAACCATTATATACATCACACAACAAGTAGGATTCCTACTCATTTTTTTTAGGAAACGTATAGCATGAAGAGTGATGGAGATGAACCATAACTATATGATGACACCCTTTAGAACTTTATAAATTATGAATACATTTCAAAAATTATTGTTAATTTATATTTTTTTAAATGGCCCTTAGTATTTATGTTATTTCAAAATGAATTTAGTGAGTAGGAAAATAATTCAATAGTGTAATGGTTATTTGTCATTAAAATTAGTTTAAGATGATCTATGTTAACATAAAAATATCACGAGGATGACCCCGTAGTGCAATGGTAAGTTGCAAGGTAGTGGAAACACTACATCGGGTGTTTGAATCTCATGAAGATGTGTGGGAGGTGGGACAAATGAAGGAGGAATTAAGGAGGAATAAAGGAGGAAGTGGGAGAGGAGGAGGTGTGAAGGAAGAGACAGGAGGAATGAAGGAGGAGATAAGGAGGCGGGAAAGGATGTAGGAGGTGACAAAATAAGACATGGAGAGATTTTCGAGGATGAGGTCCCCTAAATGTGGCCTCACTAATTTATAGCTCTAGTCAAAAGCATTCACCTATATAAAAACAAAAAAACAAAAAAAAACATAGAAAATATCACAAAATTTAAAATAAAGTCAGGTTACTATTAATTACAATTATAAGGAAAAAGTATTTTATATGATTATATTCTTTAATTTTTTCTTGTAAAGAAAGGGGCTAGATGATAACAAGGCTAAAACTTATTTTTCATAAATCTTATTAAAACTCTATTTTTTACTAGCATGTGAGACAATAAGAATTATTCTTCTTGTCCTCTTGCACTAATGTAGATCTAATTAAATGATAAATAATAATTAATAACACAAGAAATCTACAAAATAATTATAGTAGCAAAAAAGAGATTAGGTGTTGATTTGATTGGCTTGGTAAAGGGTTGACCTTTCTTATTGACTAGCTAAAATTTTGTAATGGAAGATTTGAAACTAAAATCTAGAGGTGAGTATGTGATTGGGAATTTATTCAATGGTCTTGTACAAAAAAAATTGCTACTATCAAATAGTTCATGATGTATGATGTTGTTCTAGATTAAACCTCTCTTTGCAATTTGGTCTAAATGGTGCAACATGGTCCTCTATTGGTGTCAATCTTTAAACTCATTCCATATTTATATTGAGGTCCTACTTATAGATTTTGGTCATTATTAGAAGCAAGGTTGAAGTAATACAATGGCCAAAGGTAAGGTCCTTGGGTTTCTCAATGGTAATTAAGCCCCTAGTAAAGAAAGAAGCCTTGCATAAATTCTAATCATACGATGTAAATGCAAAATCTTGTGTACTAGTGGATTGTTGTAATATAAAATCTAGCTTTGAATGCTATTGAATTAGATTTATCTCCTTGTGATTCCCCTCAATTTATCATATCTCTCCTCTTAACTCTTTCAAATAGCATATGAAATATCCTTAAATATATTATCATGGTCATTTATTTAAGTTAAATGGTGCATGAGATGAAAAGAAAACATTTTGTTAAATATAGTATCATGATCATTAATTTTATATATTTGGTGCACGAGCTCACAATAAAATAATTATTTTATAAAAAAGGTCAAATTTTGGATGTAAAAAGATGAATTTACATTTGGAAAACCAAGCATTGTCATGCACCCTAGTTTGAGACTAGGCCATACCACACAACCTATTCAATGGTAGCTAAAATATTATGTTTATGAGAATAAAATGGTGGTGAAGTGGGAACCAATGGATTGATTCTTAGAAAGATTTAGTTTATGCATCAAATATGCCAAATAAAGTTCTACAAGAATACATTTATGAAAAGAATGTGTGTAAAGTAGGGAAAATAAAGTGTTCATAAGTACAAGGTATGCACTTTGACCCCTTAAAATTATTGCCCGCTTTGGTGTGGTTTTGGGTCTATATGAATGATTCACTCCAAAATAAAATATGTAGTAAAGTAAACATGCATGGTAAGAATACAATATTAAATTTTGGATGATGTATTGTTGTTTTCATGCACTTGGAAAAAATTCATCTTCCAAACCAATACAAAAGTTTCCAATTATCCTTGCTTCAATTATTAGTTCTAAACTCAATAATCTTCATTTGGAGCATGCAAAGAGTGCCAAATAAAATAAAAGAAAAAACTAGAATGAGATGTCATGTCACATACAACAAGTGTGATGTTCAAAATCACTAGGCCTTTAGTGCATATGGATAGCAATATCAAATAGTTGGAGAAAACTAATGTAAAAATGATCACGACACATATGGCTAGTGTGGAGTTTAGAACTACTAGGCTCCACAACACATGAACATGAAAATCCTAAATAGTTTAAAATAAACCAATGCAAAAAGGATCATGATGTATATGGCTAGTGTGGAGTTAAAAAACACAAGGCCCCCATAATATATGTATGTGGATTAAATGACATACAAGTAAATTTTGAAAAATATTCCATGATGTATATGGATGGTGAGGATTTTTTAACTATAAGGCCTCCTTAACATATGTGCATGGCTATATTAGATAAACTAGTGAAAAACAATTATTATGCATATGGACAATATGGAGTTCATAACCCTTAAACCTCCACAGAATATGCACATAAATGATTTGATGTGGTTGTATTCCCCCTCAAAATGACTACATGATGAAATTATGTATTCAATTTAAGAAGAGAAAAGAAGAGTGATGTAGCATGATAATGGTTGAACCTAAGAATGAAATCATCCTAATTATTATTTTTATGGTTTTTCAATATAGATTAGATAATGGTGGGTACATGGATGCCCCCAATATTGTCCCCAGTAAGGTAAATCATGTGCGTAAACTATGTGTCCAAATATTGAATATCATTATATAAGATAATTGTAATAAATGTCATATAAGATATGATCATGCATATTAATTATGAAATTATGTCATATTTGGGTGATTGTAATTTTTGATCTTTCTCTCCTAAGGGAGAGGAAGTACATAATTTGTATGATAAAGTTCCATAAATTCCCCCAATGGGGAAGTCGAGTAATATGGTGCATAATATGATAGCAAGGGCCATTAGAAAACAAAAAGAAAAGTTCCTTAGAAAATTAAAAGGAAAACTTATAGGTAATGAAGACAAGGGCCATGAAAATGTATGGGAGAAAATGTTAAAAGGGAGCATATCATAACAAAATACAAGGGGTTCAAGTATGTTTTTGGTGAACAAGCGTAAATTACCTTGGGTGCACTTGCATTACTTTGCATCATTTCAAACATATAGGAAACACATAATAATGGGTAGATAACAAAAAGAAGGTGAAAGGAAGAAGCTTTACAATGAGAAATGGGATGTTTTTGGCATTTTGTTAATGTGCACAAAGAAATTTTTCTTGCATTATCAATAATTTATTGTAAACAGGAAAATGAGCGTAAAGATAAACAATATGGTCCAGATATAAGTATGATATGTTAATTTTTAATAATGATAAATTGTATGGAGAATTAACTGATATATTGAATATATTTATCTTCAGCTAAGAGGTTGTTTTCTCAATCCTATGAGGAAGATAAATAAATATGTCATTTGCGTTTGTGCATGTAAAGAGGGCCCTAAATATCTAAGTGGTTGGCCCTTTCATAAAATTTAGCTCTAAAGGATGCTTCTTCCTAATTTTCTACACTAATCTATATATAATTAAATAATAAAAAATCTAATTAATAAAAAATTAGATCAAGAAAGGTGTTATAGTAACAAGAGAAATATTATGAGCTTATTTGATTTGGATAGGTAGGGTTGATCATTATTGTTAATCAAATAGAGTTTTATGATGGAAGATCAAAATATAATTTAGATATGGATATATGATTGAGAAAGATTGAAATAAAAATGTAGATTTAAAAATAATATTAAAACCTATTTGTCATAGGGGGAATATGTAAGCATGAACAAAAAGCATAATTGAAGTAATTAGAGTCTAAAAACACTAAAACTCACATACTTGAGATCATACAAACCCATACTTAATGAAATTTAACTTGCATAAGAAAGAAATGATTTAATCTAAGCAAATGAACTCAAATCAAAGTAATTAATCAACAAGGAAGTGAAAACCTTCAATCCATTGTGGATTGATGTATATTTATGATGAGGATTGCTCAAATTATGCATAATCCATGTTACAAAAGCTTGCTATGAGAGGTGTGATTCAAAAAATAGGTGCTCTAAAATGTTTAAGATTGGATCAAGAATTCTAGAGAGTTCCTATGCTTATGAGGATTGTGAATGATTTTCATGTAGATGAAGGCTTATTTTATAGATTTTGGGAATTCTGATCAACAGTCAAGATTTGATCTGAGGATCAATGGATGAGAGGAAATCAAGGAGATGGGGGAGGATCAAGGAGGATAAATGGTTGAGGATTCATGAGAGATCAAAATATTCCTAATTTCATGGAAATAGGTTGGAGATATTTTGAATTGGAGGGAAGGATTTGAATTTGAATTGGGAATATTCTTTAGGGAATATTCTTTGTGCAAGTTGGAAAGTTGGAGGAAAATTATCAAATTAAACAATTATGAAAATTATTTAATTGTGAGGATGAGGGGAATTAAGATTTTTAATTAAATAATTAGGAATTATTTAATCAAGAGGGATTATTAGTGTAAAAAGGATGAATTAATCAAATAACCTTAATTATTCAACTAATAGGGGAATAAAGTGAATTTAACTAAATAATTGAAAATTATTTAATTAAATGGAGGAATCAGGTGATAATGAGGAAAATGATTTTAGTAAGTGAAATCAAGATGTGTGATATTCTTGAGACAATGTTAGGTGTCTACATTTTGCCCCTCTTTGAAGCAATGTACCTATTATGTTGTTTCAAAGACCTGATGATGCTTGGAAATTTTTTAAAACTCCTTGATTTTACCTAATGCCCCACTATGCCCCAGCGGAAAAAGGAATGATGGTGTGTTGCCCCCTCAAGAGATTGGTTGGAAAAATTATTTTTTGAGTTGAGATTGTGACATGACAATGGGAGTAGTTCTATTGAATAGAGGATGAAAAATAAGTCTTAGTAAGCCTCAATACTGATCAATACTGATAACTAAGGCTAGAAAAATAAGTTGTAGGATGAAACCCTAGGTTTTGTTAGGCATATATGCTCAATTGGGTGAATTTTAGCCTCATTTGCACACTTTGCTTTGAGAGTTTAAAGAGCCCTTTGAGATTCCATCCTTCAAGACCTTGTGGAGACCATGTTACCATGCCACATGTTGATCAAGCCTTACACCACATGCATCAAGTTTGTCAGTTCCAGAGACTAGTCAACTCAAGAGGCCCAGTATGTACCAAGTTAATTTTTACTTGCACACATTTCTAGATAGTTAAAGGTAGGCTAGAAATTAGGTAAACAAAGGTCTTGCAATTTATTGTGATGCTTTTTCAACTCGACGGTGCACCTTTACAACCCGACATAATGCCTTTGTCAAAGGTGTTGGGGTTCTGTAATTGCGCTTAGTTTTGGAAAATTGGGTGACGCCCTTACAAAAAGGTGATGCCTTTGGCTGGTTAGGTCTTGAAGCCTTTGGAAAGGAATGAGGCATATGTTATGGCTTGACAGTGGAACACCTTTTCAAAAGTGTGATGGACCTTTAACTAGCAATAGAGTGACACCTTTACAAAAAAGGCTCACTTTTGTTTTTTAGGCACCTTGACTTAGATTCTTGTAATTTTTTAGAAAATTTACGTCGTGAGTGTTATGTCTTAGACCCTTTGATTTCTTGAGAGTGAAATCCATAGGTTTTAGAGAACATGACTTCCTTTTTGATGATGGAGATTGAGTTCCTTCATGCAGTCAGTTTGTATTATGTTTCCTACAAGATTCGGGCTCATTTAGCACTTATTATCACAGTGATTGAGAGATGGTACTTCGATACATCTTCCTTCCACTTTCCAATCAGCGAGGCCACCATCACTCTTGAGGATGTGTGGAAGATTCTCAGATTTCTTATCCATCGGTAGCATGTGGTATACGATGTATATCGAGGTTTTGATGATCTTGAGCGTGTGCTAATGGATGTCGAGATCAAGCTCAAGGAGGGATAGGTGGATCTGAAGGAGTACATTGGCATCATCAATGACATTAATATAGTGGTTGTTGGGCTCATCATGGGGCCACTAATGTAATACAAAAAATCTTGAAGGTTAAGCCCTGGATGGGGGAGGGTCCTGGAGAGGATCCTAAAGGATGGATGTATCTTTACCTGGGGCCCTTGCATCTTGGCACACCTATACCATGACATGCATCAGGTGGTGTATTGGGGTGTGACCAGCTTATTCGCAGGTACTATACAGCTTCACATATAGGAATAGGAGCACATTGTAGTGCTTAGACCTATTTGTGATTTACAGTGAGAGGCTAGAGAGCCTTTCGTATTCAAATATGAGGGTATCCTTACATATCATCATATGGGGGAGTTAGCCCATTGACAAAAAGTTATGGATGACAAGATTGAGTTCATTTGGAGACCATAGATAGAGATAGAGGCCTGGGAGGATGATGTTGAGCATCTCCCATATTGTAGGAAAACTCAATGGCTTATCAGTCGCACCCCTCATATCATAGAGTGATACCTACCAGATAGGGTTAAACGGTAGTTTGGGGAGCAACAAGATGGTCCTAGAGATGACTACCAGGCAGTGTTTGCAAGGACTGTCAAGGAGATAGCCGATTGGGGACCCATAGCGACAGCACACACAACAATTGTAAAATTTTATCACCTAGCCCAAGTACCATGGGCTTATATAGATGGTGCAATGGATATGGGTACCACAATAGATTAGATGCCTGGTTTGTGAGCCACTGGCCTTTTAGGTTTACAAATCTAGCTAGGGGTGATGTAGGCAATATACAACATAGAGAGGAGTCTGAAAAATAGTGTCGGTAGAGACAGAGGGCCGAGGCAGAGGTGCCCAGAGTATAGGACAAGGGATAAGGTCCAAGATAGGGACCATAGGGTCCACCACCAGATTAGGGTCCATGGGGTGATTAGGGCCATCAACAACAATAGGTGGCAGCTATAATAAGAGGTCAGGATGATTAGAGGCTTTAGAAAGCCTTGAGAGGGATCAGGCACACCAGGAACATGATGGATTTAGGAAGGAGAGAGATGGCCTCTTCGCTCAGCTTGCTTTGAGGAAAAAAAGGAGGGACCAAGCCCTCACAGAGCAAGATCATGCCTGCACTAAGAGAGATGTGAAGATCACTCAAAGATAGTAGGTTGAGTTGCAGTTGGCACAGGAGACAACTCGTAGACAATAGCTGGAGGTTGTTGCACAGGCACAGGGGCAAGTGATCCCATTGACTTAGCATATAGAGGCCATCAAATCTCTATAGGCCAAGGCTTCTTATTATTGGACTCTATATGATATGTTTGTGGCCTTGCATAGGAGACAACCTCATTTTTCACAACGGAGTGGTGCAAGTTCGAGAAGATCGTATGGGGGTTCCATCGGTAGACCTTCACAGGGTCCTTCAAATGGATGGGGACATCAGCAACAGCCCATGCGGCCACCACTAGCTCAACCTCCTTTTGATCGATAGGATCAAGGGAGCTCGACGTAGCATGATTTGTATATAGATATATTTGTATCCATATGTTGATGTAGATAGATTTTATGATGTATACACATTCATTGGCTATGGATAGTCTTGTGTATATTTTGATGTATATCACATACATTTGATATGTATCATGATAGTCATTTTTTGATGATATATGAGATGAGAGATTTTAATGCAACCATGCTATGGTGTTATTGTATGTATTGATCTTTTATGATGTATGATGTATGATTACGGATGAAGACGTGTGCATGTATTCAAATATGTGTATGTTATGAGATGTTATGATGTTATTTCATGTTTCTATGATGTAATGATGAATACCTATTTATTATGCTTATGGTTTGATATGTATGTGTGACTGACAACGTAGCATGGGCTAACTACACTTGCTCCATGAGGATTTGAAGTGTATTTAAGCCACTATGCATCAGTCCCAATAAGACCATTCAATGTAAACTAAACTATGAATCTATTAAAACTAACATATTAAAATATGAAAGCTTCCAAAACACCTATTCTGATCCATTGAAACTTATCCTATTGGGGGAGTGGTGTCGCATTGATGTGGAATGGTGACCCTTTCCCAATCCCTTGGATAATGAGCTTGTTTTGATCGATTCTATTGAAGAGAATCGACAAAACTGATGAGAGATGTGTATGAAAACATGATTTAAAAGCTAAATTAACATGATGAAAGCTATTCTAACATGACATATGCTAAGATGATCGATATGTGTGTATGCAAAGCTATTCTAAATGAAGTTTAAGCTCAAAAGATTAAAACCCTAATTACAAAATATGTTAAATGGATGCACCTATGTTACAATAGAAGCCATTAATGGAAGCTAAGCTAATATGATGCAAGAAAAAAACCTAAAATGCCTTTTAAAACATGAAATATGAGTGCAAGATGAAAGTGATTTTAACAACATAAGTTTTCTCTTAAAAGATGGATCCATTTGTCTCCAAATAGTGACCTATTTATAGGAGGACAAATAAGAAATGAAGGGCTAAGATTGAAAAAGCTAATCAATGGTCAATATGGAAGGAAGTTGGAGGCATGGATCATGGATTCCCATCAAGGGTTGAGGATGCAAGATGATATTTAATCAAGGGCTTCCATTCATCCAAACAAACACACTTTCAAAACTTGCACAAGAAGCTTTGTTGAAAGTTTGTTATAAAAAGGAATATTCCCTTTTTCAAATGAGTGAAGAAAGAGAATATTCTCATGGGTGAGGAAAATTAGATATTTACTTATTGAAAACCAAATTTAATTGTGCAAAGGAATATTCCCTTTTTGGAATGTGCAAAAGAGGAATATTCCCTTGCAAGTGGGAGGATTAGATTAATTAGTAATTTGATAATTAAATAAAGTTTCAATTATGCAAATTAGGGGAATTTAGGATATTCATTAAATAATTGATTTAATGAAAAAGGGGAAAGTGATATGATATTTAATTAAATAACTTAGGGTTATTTAATGAAATAAGAGGACTTTAGGGATTAAATTAAATAATTTGATTTATTCAATTTAATAGGATGAAACGTTAACATGAAAGGGGATGAATTAACCTAATTAGGTCAATTAGATTAACAGATGCAAACAAGACATTTAATTAAATAGTTAGGATAATTTAATCAATTAAGTGAAAAGACGATGGGTTTTAGGATGAAATAATGTTACTATATTAGATTCAAGTGCATGATATCATTCAGGACATTTTTAAGTGTCTATATTTTACCCCTCTTTGAAGTGAGATACTTGCTTCATTGGTTCAAATACTGACACTTTTTAAGATTAAAATTGTTGTTCAAATCAAAAAATTAAAAAAAATCTTATTTTTGGATGCCCCACTATTGCCCCAACGAAAGGAAATAAATTGGTTCCCTATCCCCTCGAGAAATCGAACGAAAATTTTGAATTTTAGGTTGATTTCTCAACAAAGGTTAAATATAGGTTTAGGTGCTAAAATAGGCCCCGGGATGCCAAAAATGGCCTCAAAAATGTAAAAAACAACTCAAAATAGGTTGCACAAGGTGGAAATAGATAAAATAGGTCAAAACCCTAGCTTTTGGCTCAAATTAGTGCTAAAATCCCTAATTTTAAGGCTTAAATAGGTGAGAAGGGTTACACTTCCAATTCATTTGTGTATTCACACCTTTAGAGATTTGTGCATTTGGAGCTCTGACACCTTGGCAAAATGGCTCACCGTGTGCTTCCTTTTCACCTTTTGGAGCGGGTTCGAGAGTACCAGTGTCGAGTAGACGCAAGACCCCACTATGTGACTCAAAACCTATCTTGATTTTCGCATTTAAGTGCATTTAATAGGGAGCCAAAATTAGGTTTCTAGGCGCATCGTTGTATAGCGACGTTATTGATGCATCAAAAGCGTCACTATTGATTTTATAGCGATGCACCTTTTGTCCAGTGGTGCACCACCATTTTTTGGTTGGACGATGCATTTGATTAGGGAGTCGTGAGGTTAATATAGCGACGCTTAGGATTTTTAGGTTCAACGTCGCTCGAAAGTGGTGGGCGACACATATCTTTTAGCAACGCACCCCAATTTTTTAATAGAGCAATCCATACAAATGTCGATTTGCTATTTAGTGTAGTGATGCTCGTCGCCAATTGGTGATGCACCCCTGAAATGGATACAACGACGCACCCTTAAAAAAGTGACTCTATTGATTTCAACGACACTTGTGAGGTTTTGAATGCAAAGTCTCAAATTTTGATAAGTTTTTTGACTTTTTTAGTAAATTGACGTTGTGTGTGCAATGCATTCAGGAGGTCCTCGCCCATTGATGTCACAAGAGCACTGTTCTGACATTTTGGCTACAGCAAGAGACTTTGATGACTTGGAGGTAGAGCAGTTGAGGATGTTGGGGTTAGGTTTATTACTTTCTTGCTCGAGGTCTAGACCCACCTTGCTATGATGACAACACTGATTGAGAGGTGGCACGAGACCTCTTCTTTTCACCTGCCCACTGGTGAGGCCACTGTTACATTGGAGGATGTGTGGCGCATATTGCAATTGTTGATTCACGGCGAGCATGTCATCTATGACACAGATGTCGGGAGAGACGCTCCCTTCTACACAGATGATAGATTATTCTGGTGAGCTCTCATATTGACCTTGACATATATTGTGATCGAGTACCCATTTTCAGATTATTCGTAGCTACATTGATCTCTAGAGTGATTGCCCTAAACTAATGGGATAGAGGTTTCAGTCCTGGCTGGGGATTGGTGTGGGAGGGCATGATTAGGACTGTGATGTATGCATGGGGTCCAGTTCTACTTGCTTTGTTGTACCACAACATGCATGAGGTCATCTATTGTGAGGGCAGGAGTATTGGGGCAGGTGTTATACTGCTCCATATTTGGGCATATGAGCATATTATAATTTTGAGGCCCTTGGTGGTTTTGGTAGACATTCATGAGGATGAACTCGTAGTCTTTAGATATAGGGTTCTGATGACATTACAACACACTGGGCCGAAACGTCTAGCTTATTGGCGTCGTGTCATTGATGACATGATTGTGTTCAGATGGAGGTCATGGTTGTAGCATCTAGCATGGTATGATGATCAACATCAGCTATATTTTGCTCAGTAGACCTAATATTTATAGGGGAGAGAGCACACAATGATAGAGCGGTACCTACTAGACTGTGTTACTTAGCAGTTTCATGAGGTTCAGGATGTTCCCACCAATGATTATACAATAGTCTTTGCGAGATCGCAGAGGGAGGTGCAGTCGAGGGCCCAAATTGACCCTACTATGGTAGTCAATGGGTTAAGATAGCTTATTGCACAACCATGGGCTTACAATCAGGGTATACCAGATGCGGGGACCACCCTAGCTTATGATGCATGGTTTAGGCCACCTACTCACCTAATAGATCCAGCAGAGGGATACCTTGGAGGTAGGGGAGAGGTAGAGGTAGAGGCCGAGATGGGGCAGAGATGGCGGAAAGGATGGGGGTCGAGGCCGAGGGAAGTAGCAGGATCAAGATAGGGCATATGTGCCAAGGGATGGGCACCAATAGCAACAGCTAGATAAGGGTCACCAAGGCCCATGCCATCATAATGGGCATGATGGATAGGTTCTGAGGGCACCACCACCTCCTCCACCCATACAGTCAGATGCCTGGTTACAAGAATTGATATAGGTTGTTACAGCTAAGAGAGATTAGCTACAAGTGGAGCAAGATTAGCTACATGCATGATAGCTTAGAGAGACAGTGAGGTTCAGTTGCGGCAACAACTAGACTTACAACTAGGCCTAGGAGATTGGCCAGAGGCAGCAACTTGAGGCGATGATAGCTACTTCACAGGGATAGACAGTGTCTGCTCGTTTGTGCATAGAGGCAGTGATAGAGGTTGCTTACTATCGCATGCATTACCATCGTGATGTCCCCAAGGCGATGAGGCAGCCTAATTTTTCACAGAGGAGTGGAGCACCACCTAAAGTTGAGGATCAACCATCATTTGGGGGTAAGTCTAGTAGCCACTAGGGCTAGCCATTTTTTTAGACACTTTTTGATTATTTATACAGATATACATTCATGGGCTCATTTTTTATAGCCTCACAGATATTGTACTTTTGCTTTGATATTCATACACTAATTTAGATATTGTATCATGACAGTCATTAGTTTTGATATATACAAGATGATATGATTTAGATCCATGATGTGGTGCACTTTTATTTCATGCTTTATGAATGTGTGGATGTATATGATGTGATGTGATGTGATGAGTATGTGTTATGATTATGTATGGATGCATATGATATGATGTATGCCCTTCTTTTATTTATGTGATATGTGATGATGATCTATGATGTGATGATGTAATGTAATGTAATGGATAAGTTATACTTTTTCAGTACCTTTCTATGATATGCTATGGATGGATGCTATGAATTTCATTCGATGCAGATGATATGATATGCTTATGCAAGATGTATGGATGGATGCATTTCCTTTTGTGTGCTTTTCTATGTAATTTATGATGTCATGATGATGTATGCATATGGATGTATATATGGATGATGCTTATAGTATGGATGTTATGAATGTTCATTATGGAGGCGATGAATGATAGTGCAATGGATTAAGATGCTTAGAATAACAAATTTATATTATTCAAAACAACTTAAATGATAATGATGATGCAGCGGATTATGATTTCCTTTATTATGATATGTAGTGATAATGCAAGATGTATGCATGTTGACGATCTGTGGATGCAGGTTGGATGTTTGATGATGTTTTTGTTGATTTTCATGATACCAAGTGTGATCAGGGGAAAATGTGGTCCCAGAAATGAGCAGCAACACAAAACATGTAAGGAACCACCTAAACACCTAACACCTCAAGATTGGGCAAATGATTAGCTTAACAAAACAAAATGGAACATTTTACCTCGTTGAGTTGCTCTTTTGGTTGGCCCTTTGATTGTTGACGTGATATATGCTCCTCTTGATGGCAAAGTATGTATGATTGAGATGCAATATGGATGGAAAATAGGTGAGAATGGATGCAAGTGCAAGTATTTGGCTAAGTATGACTCAAATGAAAAATTTGCAAGAGTTTGGTTAGCACAATGATCTCCTCTTAAAATAAGAGAAAAGAGGGGGTATTTATAGAGAATTTTGAATTCTCTAGAGAAATGGACGGTTGAAATTAAACCAACAAGGCCAAGATGTAGGGCTATGGTGAGTTGAGAACTCACAAGTCCTCACATCTTGACATGTGGCATGTGAAATGGCTTGAAAAAGATGATGTGGACATGACATGGAGGTACTACATGGTACCTTGGGATTTGGACAAGATCTCCTCATAAAGGAGGTCCTTGTCCACATGTGGGTGAAAGGACATGTGAGGAATTAAAAATTTCTCAAATATCCACATGGGAATGAGAGAAAAAAAATTAAAATTCTTTGAAATGCATTGGGGGATTAAATGTGAATTAAAAATTTGGGGAAAGGGGTGTCTTCTCCAAAAGGAAAAAACATTTAATAGGGTTGACTTAGGACACATTCCATAAATGACATGGAGATTAGGTTGACCTAATTAAGTGATTAAGGTTGTGCAAGTACCTGATTAGACAAATTAATGACATATTAGAGGCAAGTGGGGGATTATGGAGGATGTGACCCTAATGATGATTAGGAGTGTGCACATCCTAACCATAAATTAATTATGATTAGAAGAGGGTTAGATGGTTAAGGAGAATTAGAGACCCACTTGCAAAAGTTGGAGGATGTGACAATGAGAGAGAAAGTGAGGAATTAAAAATTAATTTAAATTCCAAGAGGTTATATGACTAAATTAAATAAAGTGGTATATTTATTTAATTTAGAGAGGAAATAGGGTAAAAGTATTTATTAAATTAAATACTTTAAGAACCTTATGTAGGACATGAAATATTAATTAAATGAATGATTTAATTAATACCGGCAAAGAGGATGAAGTAGATGAGTAAAAAGGATGAATAAGGAGACGTCTTTGACCATATGGAAGTGGTCAAATTTGGATGTCTACATTTTTCCCCTCTTCGAAACACTATTAGGATAATAGGGTTTCGAAGAAAATAAAATGTAGATAACTCTATAGAGGAAGTGACTAGAAAAGAGATGCCCCAGCGTGGGAGAGTTTGTATGAGCTTCCCAAATGGAGGGAAATTAAAAGGGATGCCCCAATCTCGCAAGAGAAGGCTTATGAGGGAAGATCGGGAGAGAATGGTAGGGTATGCCCCCTTGAGAAGGTGGACGGGGAAGGAAAAGGGGTCTCAAAAAATTTCTCGAAAGTATGGAGTATTATATGTCATTAGAAAGAGCACGAAAAAATGGGAAGAGTAGCTTTTGAACAGAGGAAAATGGAGGTGCAATGTGCAAATGGCGGCCCCAAGAAGATAGAGGGTGAATGGATTAGTTGGAGGAAAATTTGGTTAAATAAAGGGAAAAAAATTCCTTTCATTTAAAAAAGGTAAAAAAGAGGGAAAAAAGGTTATAAAGGGTAATTCTAAGAATTGATCCTCCTCATTTGGATAGCTATTGAGGAAGAGAGGGAGAAGAAGAGAGGGAGAGGGTCAGAGTGCACGATGTCGAACTACGATAGTGACATTATCCATTAGGGGGACGAGAGACGGCGGTTCTTCAGCGAGTGTGTCGTGCCACGCTAGGTTAGCCCCAAACCCAACTTTGTGATTTTTGCCATTTTCTTTAAGTTTAAAAAAAAATTGAAAATATGGGTTTTATTGGGGGGAGGGTAGAAAAATAGGTAGGAGAAAAAAATAGGATTTTAGGGTTTCAGTCGAGGAGAAAATAACTAAAAAAGAAAAAGTTAAGTGGGCAAAGGCACAAGCGAAAGGGCGAATTTGGAGCTGGGTCCCACGGAGGAGCGGATCTGCCTGAGCCCGGCAAGTCCACCCACTCACGGGGGTGAGTCAGCTCGTGCTCGGGCGGGTCTGCCCACGTCCAAAGCGGGTCCGCTCGGGTCCACTCGCGTAGCCCAGGGGCTCACTCGGGAGCCCGGGTGGAATCGCCCGAGCTCGGGCGAGTCCGCCCGGGAGCTCAAGGTGGGTTCACCCGAGGGCTTGAGTGGGGCGGGTCAGCTCGAAGTCTTGGGCAGGTCTGCCTGCGACCAGGGGTTGAGTCGCCCATAGCCGGGGTGGGTATGCCCACAGATGGGGAGGACCGACAAGGGGGAAAGAGGAAAAAAAGAGGGAGAATAGATGAAAAAGAAAGGATAGGCAAGGGGATCCCGAGACTAGGGAAAAGGGAAGGAAAACAACACAAAAAGAAAGGAAAAATGACATAGTGGTCATGTCATGGATGCAAGATTTTGGTAGTTTGCGGATGCAGAAGAGGCGGTCCGAGGTATTGAGTAGATGTATAGCGGTGATGATGGGCGCGGATCATCAGATGTTAGCGGAGGCAGGATTGTTGCACATGCTATCTTATCCGATGATTAAGGCCCACAAGGCCATGCTGACAGCATTGATAGAGCATTGTGACACAACGACGTCGACATTTCATCTTCCAACAAGGGAGATGACGGTGACTCTAGAGGACATATGGAGGATTCTGAGGGTCCCCATAGCAGGGCTCCCGATTAGCGAGTGTCAAGTAGAGGGCGAGGCACTGGACAAATTCGTACAGGTTGTGTTTGGTGATGATGACCTACCGATTCAACGGCAACAGCTGGACGTGGACAGATGTTTGTCCTACAGGGTACTGGCATTGTCACTATACCTAGCAGGGCTGATTAGTGGGATATTGCTGCCAGACCAGAGTGGTCGATTCTTGCACCTCAGGTTCGTCGAGGTGATCTGTCACATGATTGAGGGTCGAGAGGGTCAGTTTGCGTGGGGGACCTATATGTTAGCGCAACTGTACAAGGATATTCACGTGGTATGCTATCGAGAGGTGCTAAGTGTGACACACGTCACACTGCTACAGGTGTGGGCCTAGGAGCATGAGGAGGGGGATGCAGTGAGATGGGAGAGAGATCGTTTGGTGGCTGAGGAGGCAATACAACAGGTTGTTGGAGCAAGGATAGGGCAGGAGCCGACATAGATTGGTGCAGGGACCACAAGAGAGATAGAGGGTTTGTAGAGACAACTAGAGCGGTTATGGAAAGAGAGAGCAGATCTGCACTGGGAGTGGGATGAACTCAAGGACAGAGTGTACTGTTTAGAGCAGACAGTTGGAGATATGAGATTGATGCAGCGGAGAGAGGAGGAGATGAGGGTGCAGATACGTGTGCTGAAGATAGAGAGAGACATGGCACAGGCACAGGTACATGCCATAGAGGCAGAGACGGATGTGGCACAGACACGTGCTCAGGTGTTAGAGAGTGAGATGAAGGTGGAAGAGGCACAAGTTCAGTCTCTTCAGAGAGAGAGGGATGCAGTGGTGTCACAGGTATCAGCTCTTCGAAGAGAGCAAGATGCAGTCGAGTTGAGACTTCAGGCACTTCAGAGGGACATGGATGAAGTGGTGGCTCGGGCACAAGCTACGCATAGGGAGAGAGATGTTGCAGAGGTGCGGATGCAAATGCTGCAGAGTGAGCAGGACACAACACAGGCTCAGTTGCAGGCAACGCAGGTTGAGGAGGGGGAGCCAGGGGCAGAGGTACAGGGATTGCAGACATAGTTACAGGCTGCAGAGGCTAAGAGGGACAGGGCCACAGAGTAGGTACAATAACTGATATTAGCATAGGAGGTCTGGGGGTAGGAGCGGAGGGCCATTAGTGGGGATTGAGATAGGTATAGGCATGAGCATAATTCCGCTAGGTATCAGGCTGCACAGCGGGATGATTATCTGTAAGAGGCGAGTTATTGGAGGTGTGCCTATGAGTAGGCAGTTCCAAATCTGGCGCAGTGCACATCGCGCTACATCAGACAGGTACCTTAGATGCCAGCACCGTCCCAATCATTAGGGACATGTACTAGGGGGTATAGCGACTATCGACAGACCCCTTCTCCTTATGGTGGGTACCACATTCTTAATCCATTTCCTACATAATCCCATGAGAGATAAAAATACATACAAGTAACCATAACGCATAGATCAAATAGACAAGCCACAAGATAATGCAAGATATACCTTGGGAAAACCCTCAAGAGGGAAAAACCCTACCTCCAAAAGCATCCATACTCGATCTTATTATTCAACAATAAAGCAATACGAGAGTTACAATGAATATGTATAAAGCATCAAGCCTCTCCAATACATCCTCATGTGTCCAAGCATGAATCCACACATCCCAAGCCATGCTTCACATATTCACTCCTTAGAAAGACTCAATAGTGACAACCCACTCACCCAACCAACCTTAACCACTAAACATGTGCTTGCTTTTATAGATTCAAGCTCACACAAATACAACCAAGTGGTAAGATAAAACCATTTGCCACAAAACCATGTGAACACAAAACCACTAATCCCTTATTTAATATTGGGTACTAAGTTTTCACTTTTTAAATATTTCTCCAATATTAAATTATTATCACATGCCTCCACACATTAAATAATAATACTATGTTACAATACAACATAAAGTGGGCCCCAAATAAATACCTAGTGTGATTAACCACACCACCTAGATGCATCACAACTAAATAATTATTTAATTACAACATTATAATATATCAAATTATGCAATGGTGTACAACATCATATCCCAACACGAGCTTTATGTTTTGCATGCAAGGAAGGTCATGTTATTAGACAAACCATTAAAGGAAATATTTTGATTGATGGTTTAGAGGCAAGGGAGGCTTCCTTTAATAATGAAAAAATACTATTGATGTTGGTGGATTTGGTAGATGTGGAATGATAATTAAGGAAGGCACAAAATATAGAGATATAAGGTAGTGAGATTTCATAAGGAGAAATGGGAATAGAGGCTTCTTCATTTTTAATACTTGGATTTTGAGCTCGGTTGACACTACAAAGAACATAAGGAAAAATTTATGTGGAGATAGCATGGAGTTTGATAGAAAGGCTAAAATAGGTGGCTTGTGTTTGTGTATCGAGCCTCTCTTATGAAGCCCTTGAGCAAAATTTGGAGATGTGGGAGTTATTTGAAAAGGGGGGTTGTACCCCTTTTCTCTATCTATGAAAGGATACAATGAAAAGTTAACCTCTAAATTTATCAATTATTGGTCGCAAGGTGAGGTTATGATTGGTGGATTTCACTTCAAAGTCATAGACGAGTTGATAGAAAAGGATACAAAATTAACCTGTGATGGGTTAAAGGTGGAAAAGAGAAGCAAAGGTGAGTATAAAAGGTTCATAAATGCCTTTTTTATTGGTGGGGAGAAACCTGAAAAGTTCCAAAATGGGTATAGTAAAGAGAAGCTATTGGCTCCATAGGTCCTAGTAAGTCTCCACATCATGAAATACTTTACACTTGAGGGCAGGTTTAAGAATGTACATGGATATCACTTCCCTATTCTAAATCACATTAAACATTGTAAAAAAATTAGTTTTCCCTTCTACCTACTTCCATCTTTGGAAAATTGCATTATTGAAGGTGTCCATCTCCCTTGCACTATGGCCTCATAATGTCTCTATAACTCCAATACCTAACCTCTTTGCTAAAAGTAATGTAAAAATTAAACTCTTTGAAAACAAAAAAATTACCTTCTCACTGTACAACCAAAACAAGGGTACCTGTAGCATTGCGGGTAAATTGGGGTCAAACAAAAAGAGTAATGTGTCCTTAGTGAAAAACACTCCCTCTCCCCTACAAGAGTTTCTTTTGATGACCCCACCCAGAAAAAAGAAAAGTCTTGGACCTAGATTAGAGGGAAGCTAAAATTAAAAAAAGACAATAAGAAAACAAAATGCTTGAAAAATCCTCATATTTCTAAGGCTAGGGGGATGATAGATATCTTTGATGCAAAGGGTGATGAAAAGGACAAATATGGGGTGATTCAAAGTGGCTCCAATGTGTCAGGTGGTTAAATATCTTCCAGGATGGCTCAAGCCTCTATAGTTGATAACTCAAAAAATACTAAGGGTAAAATAATTTTGGTTAATATTGATGAGGATGACAACAATGATGAGGAATTTCTTCCTCAAAAATATGAAGAGTGGGATGAAGATGCTTCCTATAATGAATCTAAGGAGGAATCCCAAGAGGATTATGAAGCAGAGGAGGAGGAAAAAGATGAAAAGGAAGAAGATATGGATGATGTTGAGGAAATAAAGGTGTTGGAGATAGAAACTATGGCTCCCTCTCTCTAGGGTTTGAGAAAGAGGACACAAATGAGGAAAGGATGTCTCCATCAATTTTGGAGAAGAATTCAAAGGGAAAAGAAAATGCAAAACTAACTAAACTTTGGATCAAAGTGTAGGAGTTAGATGAGAAAATTGAAACTAACAAAAACTAATAGAAGTTACAACAGATGGAAACTACCCTTACTAAAATCATAAATTTAAGTGAAGGTATTATGAAAAAGGTAGTTATGGGAACATTTTCAAAGAAATGCAAAATCAACAAACATAAAAAGAAATAAGCCAAAGGAAAATACTATCAGAGTGAGGACAATAAGAACTAAAAGAAGCTACTGAATGAGGACAAGGAGGCTTGGGAGGAGTCTCTAGACTCTCCTATTTTTGACTTGAGTTTGATTTGTTAGTTTGGTTTTGATGTTTCTTATTGCTTGTTTGTTGTTTTTTCTTTTTTGTGTTATTCTTTTGTTGGGCCTATGTGCTCTTTTTCTATTTCAATGTTTAAGTTTTTATTGTATTTAACTTATAGGATCATAGCCCTTTCCCTACTAATCTAATAAAAAACATAAAAGATCACAAGGACATATATAGGCATTCAAAATTCTTCTTGGTGTGTCTTCCAAGTTGTTCTAAATCATCGAATCAATCCAAGTGCTTGACTAAGGTGAAAGGAGAGAAGCAATCCAATTTATCATCCCTTGTACTACAATTTCTATTGTTTCTTTTGAGCACTATATTTATAATAAATTAGAGGTAAACAAGATTCATAGGACAGTGAAAAGATCAAGACTGCATATCAAGTTTAAAACCATGAAAACTATCAAAACTATAAGTGTAGGTTTGAACCATAACATGACACAAGTCATTTCTTAGTCTATTAGAGTTACACGATCTTAGGTCTAATAGAAAAATAAAAATTAGATTAGTAAGTGCAAGTTATTAAGCATCATCTTATCACATCTAAAGCTAGATAATGTAATCCTTTTTATTAATTTTGTAGTAGATTTGTCCAATATTTCTAACTATTTACCTTGGTTAATTCTACATGAAATACTTTGATTACTAATTATTTTAGATAATTTAGAAGAAATATATTTCTTTATTTCTATAGATATAGATAAATACAATTCAAGTATTATAATTAGTTAGTAATACTTATAATATTTTTACAATCTATTTTAATGATAAAAATGAAGGGCACATAATATACTAAGAGGGGGAGGTGAATTAGTAGATTTAAAAAATTCCAGAATTCTTAACTTTTTCAACAGTTATCAACATATATGATTCTTCACAACAAACATCACATAAACAAACAAAATATAATAGCATAAAGAACACAAGAGAACACCAAATATACGTGGAAAAACCAATATGGGAAAAACCATAGTGAGAATGTTGCTTGGATCTATTACCCAAATCTAGCCTCACAATGTAGAAATGTACAAGTGAATTTTGCACACTAAAGTAGGCACCAACCTACCAAAGACAAAAATACCCTAATGTTCTTTTAGACACCAACCTGTTGGAGACACCAATCCCCAACTAAAACAACACAATAGGTAGAACAATAGTCCTACCAAAATATAATGATAAAGCTTATAGATCTTCAATACAACACATAATGTGCCAGAATCACCACTGACAATCTTCCTCACTGAAAATTATCTTCAGATACTGGCGCACTCTCTCTTCTTCACACCTCTTTAGCTTACACCCTTAAGACATGTTTTCCTTACACCAATATAATTATGCTTCACATTCATATACTCAAGTCACATCACATTCATCTAAACATTTTAAATATATACATGATATTACATTATGACGAGGGTGCTAAAACGAGACACATAAATAATGGAAACAACCAGAGAATTATTATTATTATCCATAAATGAAAATATTACATGTAGAGGATCTCAAATCCTCAAGCTCTGCAATACATGCAAGCTACAGAAACTACAAAATTCCCCTTTTCGCAGCATGCGAACTTTTCCCCCAAAAAGCTACAAAAAATTAGAAAACCCCACCATAAATAGCTCCTTTCAGTCTTGGAGCCAAAACCACATTCAAATTATGAGTTTTGGTGGTGTGGCGCCGAAAATTATAATTTGAAATTCAAAAATTGGCAAATTTCCAAAAAATGACCAACTTCTGGAAGCCATAACTTTTGATCTGGGACTCCGTTTTTCAAACCGTTTGAGCCATTGGAAAGGTATCAAAGTGAAGAACACGTTAAGAACTAGCTTTCCTAGTTATGACAATCTTTGGGCCTGTATGGAGTTGTTTAGTGCCTCAAACTGGACTCCAAAGATTTTTCAGGGTAAAAAGCAGAAACTGAAACTTGAATAACTTTCAAACCGTGAATGATCTTGACCTGATTCTTTCTCCAAAGTGCTTATTTTTCCGTCCTGAGCCTTCCCTTAAATTTTTACCTCTTCACGCCTTCAAATTCAAAACTGCTCAAAATAACAGTTGAGCAGAAGAAGCAGAAAAATAGTTCTGAAAGTTGGAAACTCTTATTTGATGAAAAGGGTATCCAAAAATGCAAAAAAATCTACAAAAAGCTAACAAAAGGAATCATAAATGGAAAGCATATTTTTGGGTGATGCAGGATTGCCCTTACACCACTGGATGCTCCTGCATCAGACACCCAGGGTAATTTGAGAAGTGACCCCGTCACGTCTCAGATGATTGAGGAAAACCCAAACGATCAACCTCTGCCTTAGACAACCAAAATGAATCTTCCATATGCCTTCCTCTCCACTTCACTAGATATTGTTCATACTGCCTATTTTTGGTACTCCTTCCCACACAACTATCTAGGATTGCTTCAATCTCCTCATTCTTTGAAGTAGGTACTGGGATGCCACACTGTTCCATTGCTGGTATTTCCTTTGCACCACCTTCATGATACCCTGTCAAATCTGAAATGTTGAACACAGGGGAAATGTTGACTCCATCTGACAACTCTACCTCATATGCGTTCCCTGAATCATGCCTCTTCAAAATTTTATAGGGACCGAACTTCTTCATCTTCAATTTGTTATAGGTTCCCACTGGAAACCTTTCTTTCCTCAAGTGGACCATCACTTCATCACCAATCTAAAACTCCTTATACCTCCTCTTCTGATTTTCCTTAGCCTTATACTGTGTATTCATCTTGTTAATATGTTCTCTTATCTTCTCATGTATATTCTTGATGTGTTCTACAAAGTCTTTGGCTTTGACACTTGTCTTCTTATCTTGGTCCATCTTTCTCAGTTCTGGAGTGGTCCTGGGACTACCTCCATACACAATTTGGAATGGTGATCTTCCCGTGCTCTGGTTGACAAAATTGTTTTAAGAAAATTCGGCTTGGGGTAAGATCAAGTCCCATCCCTTGGGTTTATCTACTACCAAGCATCTTAGTAGGTTGCCCAGACTTCTATTCACAACCTCAATCTACCCATTAGTCTGTGGATGGTGTGAAGAATTGAACTTCAACTCTGTCCTCAATTTCTTCCACAAGGTCCTCCAAAAGTACCTAACAAATTTGGTGTCACGATTTGAGACTATACTCTTTGGCAGACCATGTAGCCTCACCACCTCTCTGAAAAACAAGTCAGCAATGTGGAATGCATCATGGGTCTTTCGACATGGAATGAAATGTGCCATCATTGAAAATCTGTCAACTACCACACACATTGAATCATTCCCTCTTTGTGTCCTTGGAAAACCAAGGAAAAAGTCCATACTTATATCCTCCCATGACCTCTCTAGTACAAGTAAGGGCTGATACAACCTTGTATTTTGGCTCACTCCTTTAGCCATTTGATATACCTTGCAACTCTGCACAAATTTCTTCACATCCTATGATAACTGAGGCCAATAATAATGCTCACTGATAATGGCAATGGTCTTATCCTAACCAAAATGTCCTGCCATTTCTCCACTGTGCTTCTTTGTCATGTTCTCCCTAATGGAGCTCCTCAGAATACACAATTGAATTCCCTTAAACAACATGTCATCTTGGATTATGTAATCCATCCACTTCGTTCTATCAACTATAATAGGCTCCTTGCAAGCTCTCCAAGCCTCTGCAAAATCAAGATCTTCTGGGTACAACGTCTTGAGTTCATTGAACCCAACCACTTCAATCTGCATCTCTATCAAGAATGTTTGCCTCCTACTTAAGGCATCTGCAACCCCATTCGACCTCCCACTCCTATGCTTTAAAACAAAGGTATAGCTCTGCAAAAATTCTACCCATTTCATATGCCTTTGATTTAATTTTCCTTGACTATTCAGGTACTGTAATGCTTGATGATCAGTAAATAGAACAAACTCTTTCAAAAATAGATAGTGTCTCCATTTCTTTAATGCTTGAACTATTGCATAAAATTCCTGATCATATACAAAGTACTTTCTCTTTGCATCATTTAACTTTTAACAGAAATAGGCAATGGGCTTACCTTATTGGCTCAACATTGCTCCAATGGCACAACAACTGGCATCACAATCCACCTGAAACACCTTATTGAAATCCAGGAGGGATAGAACAGGCTGTTCTGTCACCTTCTGCTTCAACAAATCAAAAAAATTCGCTGCTCCTGTGCTTCACTTGAACTCCTTTTTTCCCCCTCTCATTGTTTTAGTCAAGCGTGCACAAATACTATTAAAGTTTCTGATGAAATTTCTATAAAAACTATCCAAACTATGGAAAGATCTCACCTTAGTAGCAGTTCTTGGGGTAGGCCATTCCAGAATAGCCTTCACCTTCTCTGGGTTCATCTTGAGACCTTTCGCCGAGACAATAAACCCCAAGTACACTAACTCCTTCACAAAACTACACTTCTTCAAATTAATCAACAATTTCTCTTCTCTCAACTTTTCAAAGACTCTACGAATATGCATTAAATGCTCAATGCATTGGTTAGCCCAAAAGGCATGACTAACCACTTGTACAGGCCCTCTTTGGTCTTGAAGGCGGTCTTCCATTCATCTCCCTCACGAATCTGGATTTGGTGATATCCACTCTTCAGATCAATCTTTGTGAAGTACTGAGCTTCACTCAAATAATCCATCAGGTCATCCATCCTTGGTAGGGGAAATTTGTACTTGATTGTTATCTTATTTATGGCCCAGGAGTATATAGACATCCTCCACTCCCCATCCTTCTTAAGTGCTAGTACTGCAAGTACTGCACATGGACTCAGACTCTCCTAAATCAAACCTTTTCTCAACAACTCCTGAACTTGTCTGTTCAACTCCTCATTTTCTGTAGGAGTCATTCTGTGAGCTGCCTTATTTGGCAAGCTGGCTCCAGGGATGAAGTCAATTTGATGAATGATCTTCCTCACTGGTGGTAAACCCTCAGGTACATTATCAGAAACAATATCCTAAAACTCATTCAATAATCTAGAAACTTCTATTGGCACATTCTCACTATCCTCCTTATCCATTATAGGAATCAATGCATAACCCATACGCTCATGCTTCATGCCTTCTAAAAATTTCCTTCCATCAACATAACAAACTCTAGCACTACTACATACCTTTTCTTTGGCCTCCTTCAGGGGTTTCAACTTATGGCAGACTCCATCCTTCATCAGGGAATAAGTGTTTGCATAGCCATCATGCATAGCCTTCCTATCGAACTGCCATGACCTCCCCAACAACATGTGACATGCATCCATGGGAATGATATCATAAAGTACCTCATCACGATAACTTTCGATCTTGATCTTCACTAGGCACTGCTCATTGACTAGAACTTTGTGGTCTTTCTGCAACTAGGCAATCTGATATGGATGTGGATGCCTTTCCCTCTTTAGCTTCAACTTCGTAACCATCTCTTCTGAAACTAGATTATCAGTGCCCCCACTTTCAATAATGACATCACAACATTTTCCTTCACATTTGTACCTTGTGCAAAATAGATTCTTCCTCTTTTCTAGCTCCTTCTCTTTAGTCACCAGGGCTCTTCTAACCACTAGGGCTTCCCCCCTTTTAGCATCATTTGAATGCTTGGATTGAGCCTCCTCATCTGCATGTGCAACCCTTCCATGACCTTTTGACCTTCTATCCATCCTTCCTTGGTGTTGTGGGAATTCATAGGCTTGATACCCTTCTTCCCCTCACTGGAAACAAGTTCCTCTAAAACTACCTCTTCCGAGTCCTTGTCCAGATCTTCCTTATTCTCTACCTCTTTGATCGCCACTATTTTGATCACGAGGGTGGTAGAAGTTATCATTCTTCTAGGTTTGGCTGGTATCCACATCTTCATTTTTATTCTCATCCTCATTTCAGCTTCCAGAAGATCTTCCACTACCCCTTTCGCTTTGACCTCCTCGTCCTTTTTGCTTGCTGTCAAATCTTTGCTCAGCTTCTCTTCGACTTTCAGAGCAAATTGATACACATCCTCAATGGTGGTCATTCTGACCAAGCTTAGCTCCTCTTGAATGCTTGTCCGTAACCTATTAAGATAACAAGCTACCTTCTCCTTGTTGGCCTCTACATGGCTCGTTCTAATGATCATCTTGTGAAAATATTCTATGTATTCTTTCACAGATCTACTTCCTTGCTTCAACCCTTGCAATTTCTTCACCAGATCTAACTCGTAGTCCACTGGTATGAACTGCTTCTTCAGTTTCTCCACCATGCAATCCCAACTGCTGATCTTTCCTCTTCGATTTCTCTCCAACAGGACCTCTTTCCACCAAATATTTGCATGGCCCTTCAACTTCATTTTTGCAAACTTAACCTGATCTAGGTCCTCTTTTCTTCATACTGAAAATACTCTTCTAGCTCATTGATCCAGTCGATCAACTCTTTCGGGTTTAGACTTCCAAATAACTAGGGACTTCTACTCTGGGTCTTTTCCCGATCTTCGAAATGGCCCTTATTAGCCACATTTGATCTTGATCAATTGTTTCTTCTTCCTCTTCTACATCTGAATCTTCCACCTCTTCTTCATCCTCGCTTTCTCCTCTCCTTCCTGGGTTTAACCCTCTTCTCATCTGTTCCTACAATGCATCAATTTGTCTTTGGAGGGCTCTAAAACCCTCGACCACTAATGGATCTCTTCCACCAACATTTCTTCCACCTCTGCCACCTCTGGAACCATCACGCCTACTGGCATCACTCTTGGAGGCATCTTGAATATCTCAAACCCACAACCACGGTCCTGGTGCAAACTGCCTCGTGATCGACGATTTGTCCACACGCTCAAGAAAACCCGCTTTGATACCACCTACGAGGGTGCTAACCCAAGACACATAAATAATGCAAACAACCAGAGAATTATTATTATTATCTAGAAATGGAAATCTTACATGTAGAGGATCTCAAATCCTGAAGCTCTACAATACATGCAACCTACAAAAACTACAAAATTCCCCTTTTCTTAGCATGCAAAATTTTTCCCTAAAAAGCTACCAAAAATTAAAAAACCCCACCATAAATAGCTCCTTTTCAGTCTTGGAACCAAAACCACATTCGAATTATGAGTTTTGGCGGTGTGGCGCTGAAAATTACAATTTGATATTCAAAAGTTGAATCCTAATTCAAAAATTGGCAATTTTCCAAAAATTGACCAACTTCCGGAAGCCATAACTTTTGATCCGGGACTCTGTTTTTCAAACCATTTGAACCATTGGAAAGGTTTCGGAGTGAAGAACGCGTTAAGAAATAGCTCCACTAGTTACAACAATTTTTGGGCCTGTACAGGACCATTTAGTGCCTCCAACTGGACTCAGAATATTTTTTAGGGCAAAAAACAGAAATTGAAACTTGAATAACTTTCAAACTGTGAATGATCTTGACCTGATTCTTTCACCAAAGTGATTTATTTCCATCTTGAACCTTTCCTTAAATTTTTACCTCCTCACACCTTCAAACTTCTAAAAATAACAGTTGAGCCAAAAAAGCAGAAAATCAGTTCTGAAAGTTGGGAACTCTTATTCAACGAAAAGGGTATCCAAAAATACAAAAACATCTACAAAAAGCTAACAAAATGAATCATAAATGGAAAGAATATTTTTGGGTGATGTAGGATTGCCCTTACACCACTAGATGCTCCTGCATCACATTAACACTCTTTTATTTTGGCAACCGATCTGCAAATAGCCAAGATGATATAAGGTGGACCTAGATTCAATTTACATGAAATGTGTAATAGGTCAATCCAATTTCAATTTTGTTTTTTCCAAAAGAACATGATGCCATGTGCTACCATAGAGACCTTAACCTTGTCCTATCTTAACACCACATGCAAGATTTGAATTCCGCACGCTACTAGATGTTACCGCACATGCCTTGAACTTGAAGAAGTTGATAGATAGGAACATAGAACCTTCAGTCACTTCAAACTTCTTGCATACTGAACATGTCCTCCAAAAACTTAGGAAATTGATAGAACTAGTGTAGACATACTCTCCTTCCAAACTACTGAGCAGAACTACAGTTGTGAAAGAAATGCCAACCATATTTGTATTGCCAAAGAAATCTCTTTGCCCAAAAGATATCCTTGTGCATACTTCCAGACCACCACAGTCATACTGACTACATACTCCATATGGTATATTAAGCATACAATACACACCAACTCTTGAAAAGGAAATCATGTCAATAAAACTTGATTTAAAGTGATATGATTAATGAGACAAATTCTTCATGATTAGCACCTCCAAATACACAACATGCATATACAACAAGGGAATATAATAATAATTCTAGTACTCCAATATTTTTCATTCTTGGAAACCTTGACATCGAAGACATTTATGAAACCCTTGACACCCTTTGACGTCAATGCCAACCTATGTTCAACAATCTCCCCCTTTGTCATTGATGGAAAACAAAAAAATGTTGGGCCACCAAACCAGTTTGAAACACATGAAGATGTTTGCTCCCCCTTAGACCAATTTCTGCTCTGTAGCATTTTGAGTTCACTCTCTCCCCCTTTGGAAGAAGTAGCATTTTGAGTCCAATATTCTTTTTGAGCAATTCAACATTTTGAGTTTACACTCACTCCCTTTGACATTAATGAAAAAGGTTCAACAATTCAGTTTCTCAGAACAACACTTCTTTCTCCTCCTTTCTTCATTTCCAACACCCTGCATAATCCAAAAACTTGGTTCTCGAAAGGAATCCCCCTCAGTCCATGCTTCTTTGCCTCTAAAAATACTCTGCAAGACCACCAAGCCTTCTTGTGATAGGGAGACCAGACTCCTCAACCTGTGCTTCCTCTTGATTCAAGAGGAGGGAGAAACAACTCCCAACTTCTGCCAGAGAAACTCAAATGTCTCCTTAGGAAGTGAATTTGTGAATATATTTGCTACTTGCTCCTTTGTCTCAACATAATCCAACTTCACCTCCTTTTCTACAACCTTTTCCCTCAAGAAATGATACTTGATTGCAATGTGCTTTGTCCTTGAATGTATCACTAGATTATTTGAAAATTTTATGGCACTGGTGTTATCACAAAGAATAAAGATAGGTTCATCAAATTCAATCTTCATTTTATTCAAATTCTACTTCATCCAAAGCACTTGAGTACAACATGATGCTGCAGTAATATATTTTTCTTCTGCTATAGATAAAGAAATCGATTCCCATTTCTTGCTCAACCAAGACACCAAACTATCACCATGAAATAATGATCCTCCACTTGTTCTCTTCTGATAATCAATACATCCCGCCCAATTTGCATCTTCTATGCAATTAAAGTGAATTTTTCACTCTTTGGATACCATAGTCCAAAATCTTATGTAGACTTCAAATACCTAAATATCCTCTTCACTACTTTAACATGAGTTTCTTTAGGTGCTACTTGAAATCTGGTAACCATTCCAACTGCTTGCATTGTATCTAGTCTAGATGCTATCACATTCAACAAACTGCTAAGCATGGATTTGTACAAGGTCTGTTCTACTAGAGAAGATTCATCATCTTTACTCAAATTGCATCCTGTAACCATAGGTGTTCCAACCGATTTTCAATCTTCCATCCTAAACTTACTTAGCATCTCTTAACATAGACATTTCAAACTCATTCTGAATTTCCTTCTGAAACTCTTTGCCCATATTTTCATTACTATCTCCAAAAATGATGTCATCCACATAGACCACAATAATGAAAAGTTGATCTCCTTCTATTTTTATGTACAAATTACTATATGCACTTCCTCTTTAGAATCCTTGTTGCTACAAGTATCCATCCAACCTTGAATACCAAGCTCTGGGAGCTTGTTTGAGTCCATACAAATCCTTCTTCAATTTGTAAACATAATTTATATTGTTAGAACATTGAAATCCTTTTGATTGTTCAATGTAGACATACTCTTCTAGTTATCCATTCAAGAATGCTAACTTCACATCCATCTAGTAAACATCGAATTTATTGAAAGCTGAAAGATCTGAAAAATATTGATTGCTTCCAATCTTGCTACTAGAGAAAATGTCTCTTTGAAGTCTATGCCTTCAACTTGAGCATACCCTTTACACACAAATCTTGCCTTGTTCTGGATCACTTCACCTTCTTCATTTAGCTTGTTTTTGAAAACCCACTTGGTTGCAATTACATTCTTGCCTTTAGATCTTGGGATAAATTCCCAAGTTTCATTCTTCATGATCTAATTAAGTTCTTCCTCTATAGCTTCTATCTAGCCTTTCTCTTTGCTTACTTCTTTGTATGACTTAGGCTCTATCTTTAACAATAATTCAAAGTGTACTTGCTCACCTACTCTCTCAAGTCTCTTCTGGGTTTGAACCCCATTGTCTTTGTCTCCTATAATTTGGTCTATAGAGTGATTTTTCTTAACATACTTTGTTGGAGTTTTTATAATAACTTATTTTGAATCTTCAATACTATTGTGAATTGGTTCATCATCTTCTACTTTCAAAATACCAATAGCTTGAATAGTTTCATCAACTCTCACATTTGCACTTTCTACTATCCTCTTCAAGCTTTTGTTATAACATCTATAAGCTTTATTTCTTAAAGAATAACTAAGAAAAATGCCTTCATTAGATCTACAATTAAACTTACTCAATTTTTCTTTCTCTTTTGATGTAGCACTTGCTTCCAAATTTTTTGAGATGTTTGACTAATGTCGGTCTTCCTCTCCATAGCTCATATGGTTTCTTATCAGTCTTGCATTTGATTTGAACCTATTCAAAATGTACACAACAATCTATGTAGCTTCTCTCCAGTACATATTCGGTAGATTTGATTAACGTAACATAGTTCTTTCCATCTCTTGTATAGTCTGATTCTTCCTTTCTACAACTTCATTTTTCTATGGAGTTCTAGGGGCTAAAAATTGCCTCTGGATCCCATGCTCTTCATAGAATCTATCATACTTCTCAGAAGTGAATTATCCACCTTTATTAAATCTCAAGACCTTGATTGTCCTTCCAGTTTCATTATCTACTAATGCCTTGAATGACTTAAACTTCTCAAATGATTTTGATTTCTCTTTCAAAAATTTAATCCAAGTCATCCTAGTGTAATCATCAATGGACATCATGAAATACTTGTCACCTTGTAGACTTTTAGTCCTCATAGGTCTACACAGATCTATATGAACTAGATAATGGTTATGTTGTGGAATACTCCTTAGTAGGATATTTTCTTCTTGTCTGCTTCCCTTCATGACATAGCTTGCAATTGGTTGATTGAGGCTTCTTAATATTTGGCATATCCCAGACCACTCCTCTTGAGCTAATATTTACAATGTCATCAAAGTTCATATATCCTTGTGAAGTGGGGTTAGTGGAAAATGGAAATGAAACATGAATTATCAAATAAGGGTTAGAATTCACAATACCCAAATCAAGAAATGAAATCCCACTTACAAATGAGATAAAATACAACAAGTTAGAAATCAACATACACATAATAAAATTCAAATCAAGAACTTAAATCAAACAAGGAAAACCTAACATCCCATTTTGAAATTTACTTTGATGGTATGTTGGATTGCTCAAATCATAGCTCTCATAGTTGCAAAAGCATGAATGATGACCTAGATGATGATAAAATTTCTCAAATTCTAAATGATATGAATGTGCTCAAGAATTCAAAGTTTCTAGGTATATGATAATGAAGGAATGAAGGATGTTTTACAAATTTTCAAAATTATGATCAACGGTTGAGATTAGATCTTGAGATCAAGGGATGAAAGTAGATCAAGGAGAATGAAGGATTAAGATCAATTTGAACTCAAAATATCTCCTCAATTTAAGGAAATTGGTTTAAGATATTTTAAAATGAAGGGTGAAGATTATATCAAGAAATGAAGGGTTGAGGATGAATGAGAAGATTTAGTTATTTTAATCATGAGACATTAGAGGAAAATTAGATTATGACTAATTAAATAATTAAAAATTATTCAATTACGGGGGATAAGAGGAAAAATTAATGAAATATGATGAATTAATTAAATAATTAAAAATTACTTAATTAATAGAGGAAATTAGGATAATTAGTGAGAAATGATGTTAAAAGGGGAATTAGTGATGCAAGTGATGAAAATGATAAAAAATTTAGGATTAGGGATGTGTGATATGACTTAGGAATTTTTGCATGTCTACATTTTTCCCCTCTTTGACACAATGTACTTGTTGCATTGTTTCAAAGATAATCAATGCTTGAATAAAAAAATTATTTATTTTTGATGCCCCACAATGCCCTAGTGGATGATAGAAGGATGATAGGACACTAAGCTACCCCCTCAGGAGGTTGGCTAGAAAAACATAATTTTTGGGTTGGGCTCACGACAAGAGTTTAGGACTAGTTCAGATGAGAAGAGGACAAAATACTAGGTCCAAGGGGTCCCCAAAAAAAATTAGGATTGACAGTGAGGCTTGAAAAATGATAACATAGGGTGGCCATAGGTGAAACCCAAGGTTTTGGGGGTAATATATAGGCAATTAGGCTCAAAGGATCCTCATTTTCACTCTTCATCTTGTAAGATTTCAAAGCTCTGGGCATTCACTCCTACAGACGTGACAAATGATGTTCTATGACATTTGCATTTTTGATGATATATATGAGATGACATGATTTCGTTGTGACTAATAATGTGCATGCTTCCTATTGATGTTATGCATAATGTTCATGATTATAAATGATGACTATGATTATGATATGATGTGCAATGGATGTATTGATGATTATGAGGTTATGATTATACTATTGATTAATGATGCAAGATGTGATGATTATGAGGTTACGATTATACTACTGATTAATGATGCAAGATGTGATGACATGTTATGGATGATGTTCTAGCAACAATTTTTTAATAAGGACTCTTCATGATTCCCATATGATGTTACCATTAGATAAAATTTCCCCCAGTATCATGGAGGTATCACTGATATGATCAAATTTATTGATAGAAAAATAATCAATACCTTGATGCTTAGGATTGTCAACTATTTGTATGGGTTCTAGGATACCCTATTTATGTAGGACTAATCATTCTATTTTCAATAAAGCATTCGTTGAAAAAGTACAATTGAGTACGATTTGTCTTGGAAACAAGTTGTATCTTCTTCTATGCTTTGTCGGGAATCTTCAAAGGTAGTAGTGGAAGCACTAGATTCTGATTGTTCCTCAAAATATGTTAGTGATTAAAAGCTTGAGTATAAATTTTCTCCACGATCCCTTTTTGAACTATCATCATGAATTTCAGAGAATTATGCCATTGTTTGATGTTTTGTAAAGATGTCAAGAGTAGGGGACTCTTGTTTTGAAATAAGATCATCTATGTGTCCTGTGGAAGGAAGTATCTCATGGGTAGATGTAGGAGTACTTATTGTATATATATGGTCTTTGGTTGTGAAATATTGTATGGCCTCAAAATTGTTCATTAGGTCATGATAGTATCTCGAGGAAGTGATGGAATCTTGGTCTTGGCTTATTTCAAGATATCTTTTGTTAATGGATTGGAAGATGCTCATTAGATGATGGTAGTATTTTAGAGAAATATGATCTTGATCTCGATTGATCTCAAGGTTATCTTTGTTATCAAATTGAAAGATACTCACTAGATCTTGATAGTATTTAGGAGATATGGATTCTTGATCTTGATTCATCTAAGAGTTATCTTCATTGTGCTTGGGATTATGTTCTTGACATGGATCAATTTCAAAGAAGGGAATATTTGCAAAAGGATTTTGGATGCTTTTAACATGTAGATGTATGGGTGACATCTCTTGACTTAGGTTTTTTGAATTAGGTATGAGAGGCGATTGAATGTATGATAGTGTTGGATCAAGTATTTCTTGATCATCAAATGGATTTGAATTAAGTGTTTGACTAATTTGACATGTAACTATTAGGGATAGTCTTTAGAAGGAAGTTGGGAAGATGCCAATTTTTGATGGATCACTTGACAAAGATGGTATATTTTGAGATGGTGGAAGACTCAAGGATGATGGATTGAAAGGATTTTGTGGGAAAGTTTCTCCAATATGTTCTACCATGAGGTCAAATGATGCTAATATGTCATGAAATGGATCATTGTTAGACACTGATGGATTATCTTGATCATGCTTTGGAAAAGTATCTATGTCTTCTAGTCATTATGTGAGGTATAAACATTTTCAATATGATTGTTGAAGGATGGGCTTTGAAGGTTATCCAACAAGGTCTTGTATAAGGTTCTTGAGTTTTATGCAAGATGATGTTACATGACCTTTTGTTCCATGGTAGGCACAATAAAAATTGTCATCGTACCATGAGTGTTTGAAATAAAGTTTAAAATCATCTTGTGATTTTGGAAGATTGATGAAATTAGATTGAACCAACTGCTTTAACATGAACTTGATTGGCTCCCCTAAAGGAGTGTACTCACGTTTGGTGGTATTGTAGGGTTGGGATGTGTTTATTAAAAAAATCATTTTTTGATTATTTGAGTGATAGATTTGTGAGATTTGACATTGATAATTAAAATTTAACATGCGACAAAGTATCCCAAAGTCTTGATTAGGGACATCCATAGTTGCTATGTTGTTGCAGCTAGTAGGATATGATGACTCCATGGGTGTCTAGAGTGAAACTGGATTCAAGCAATAGATTAACATTGACATGTCTTTTTTGATTTCAAGATTGGACAAATGAATGGGCGAGATAATGTTGTATGTTGTTGGGATGTTATGGTTGTCATAAAAGTCACACTAGTCCTTGAAGGATAGAAAAGATTGAGATAATGGTAGATGTATGTGTGATGTTATTGTTTGGATTTTGATTTTCACAGTTGATTTCAAAGGATGTGTTGATAAGTATTTTTTTTTAAAAGGATGATGTTCAAGTTTGATTTGGATTGGATAGTTAACCTTTGGACAAAATGATAACAAATTTGATTGGATTTGAAGTTAAAACTAATTGGGTTGTACTAGATCTTAAGATGTTGATGAAAGTTTTTAGGTTGATGCCTTGAATTGAACTAGACTTATGAGTACAAGCAAGGAGAGATTATGGTGATTTGTAAACCTAGAGGTAAGATAGTTCCATTGAGTTAACAAGCTCACAAGATGATGTTAAATGAGATCAAAAGATACTAGCAATATGATAGGTTTGATGTTTGATATGTTGATGTCAAAAAGGTTGATTTGATGCTTGTCCAAAAGGATGTTGAATATGGTCTCATAAGACTAATGTTGATTGAGGTTGATGATGTTTAAGGATGTTTGATGTTTGTCCAAAAAGGCTAAGATTACGTTTCCTAGGAAAACCAAGTTGAAAGTATAGTTTTAATGTTTGGGGATAAAAAGGATTGTTCAAGACTATAATGACAAAAGTTTTTAGTTCCAAGATGACAAGTTATAACAGTTATATGATCAAAGAATTTGCAGGTCTGAGAGGGACAAATGTTACAAAAAAATATGGTAGTTTAGGAAAACATGCCATGCTACCCTAGAGTAAATGTGGCAATGTAGGCAAAGGTGACAATATGCAAAGAACATATGCGACAATTTGTGCAAAAGCGATAATGTGATGACAGGAAAATGCAACAATATGAGAAAAAGTGGCATTATGAAAAAAAGGTTTTGATAGAGTATAGTAAATGCAGATGTGTCATAATATGCAATAGTGGCGATATGTAGAGAACATATGTGGAAATATGTGAAAAAGCAATAATGTACCAAAGTAGAAGCAACAATTTATGCAAAAGTGATAAACTGTAATAGGAAAACATGGGTTTTTGTAACTATTTCAGTGTTTTGTGAAAGTTTTGGAAAGTTTGATATATAAAAGCATGAGTTTATGTTTTGAAAGAAAATGATAAGCATAATGAACATAAAAATCAAGACTGAATCCAAGGTGAGAAGATATTTTTGAAGCTTTCTTCCATAAAGCTCACTAGTATAGTTCAATTGAGAACAAGATAAGCACAACCTAGCTAGTATTTGAAATAGGTGAATCACCCCATAGTAGGCTCACCACACTTGTGTGTTAATTTGAATCCAAGGAATTGGTAAGAAGGGTATTCCAAGGTCATGTACCACCTTGAAACTCCTCGCCTTGAAAGGACTAGGTCCGAACAAGACACCTTATACCTCAACCAAGGATTAGACATGGTGAGTAACTTCGTGCATGATACTGTACACTACACTACTATAGTTTGATGTCCAAATAGGTCTTAGGCTTCTAATAACAATGGTTCATAGTGGGTAGAACTCTGTGAACACCACGACATACACAAGTGCAAGACCGAAATCTCTAATCTCGTGTTTAGAATCACCTAGTACCACTAAGGAATGCCTTGTATGGCACAAGTGGATAGAGATACAACTTTAACTCTCACCCATTTGATATAGCCCACCTGGAAAAATGTGCTTGAGGTCAAACCCTAAGGTGATGAAATCCTTAGGCATGCATCCTAATAATAAAGGAACGATTCATGTTTCTATTTCTCATCACCCAATATTGCATGTAGCACAATAGGAGAGGATACATAGACAACTCCTTCGATGTACAAGAAATTAAAGTGCAAACTAGAGGTATTTCTTGTCACCCAAGATCACACAAAGTGCAAAGGGAGAGGATACATACTCTCTAGCCTACCAATCACATCAAACAATTTGATTTTAGAGCACTAAATTGAAATGTGATTTAATCTACCAATCAATAAAGCATACGAGTTTGAAAGATAATCTTCTTTGAAAAGGAAACCTGTAGTAAATATGTGAGTAATTTCAAGTTATTTGTCTTGGAATGATCAAAACCCTACAAGAACAAATGAATTAGTAGTTTGAAAATGTGTCTTTCTCCAATGAATGTTGCACAAAAAATTTAGATGAAAAATCATACAAACAACAAATAACAAAGGTTAGGGTTAGGGTTAGGGTGGTCAAAATCCAAAATCAGGAAAATCACTAACAAAAAATAGAAGCTCAAGATAACAGTCAAACGTGTCAATGTTTACCTTAGAGGTAGCTCTATATTTCTGATAGACATGACAAAATATGTAGAAGTGGCTTTCTTTTACTGGTAATCGTGGAAAAATCTATAGAAGTGGTTGTTTTTCTTTGTTAGTCATAACTAAACCTACATAGGTAGAAAAAAATGTCAGAAACCCTACACAAAAAATGGAACAAATGCGGTAGTCCACGAATGTCGAAGGCAAAAATTCTCTATCAGATGTAGCTCTGTATCTTTATGAATCACGCTAGAAACATGAAAATCATAAAAAACTCAACCAAAATCATTAATTCAGGGATGTGGGTCCCACCGGATGTGCCAAAATGTGAAGTGGGGTAAGTGGAAAATGGAAATAAAACATGAATTATCAAATAAGGGTTAGAATTCACAATACCCAAATCAAGAAATGATCAAATACCACTTACAAATGAGATAAAATGCAACAAGTTAGAAATCAATATACACGTAATAAAATTCAAATCAAGAACTTAAATCAAACAAGGCAAACCTAGCATCCCATTTTGAAATTTACTTTGATGGTATGTTGGATTGCTCAAATCATAGCTCTCATAGTTGCAAAAGCATGAATAATGACCTAGATGATGATAAAATTGCTCAAATTCTCAATGATATGAATGTGCTCAAGAATTCAAAGTTTCTAGGTATATGATAATGAAGGAATGAAGGATGTTTATAGATTTTCAAAATTATGATCAACAGTTGAGATTAGATCTTGAGATCAAGGGATGAGAGTAGATCAAGGAGGATGAAGGATTAAGATCAATTTGAACTCAAAATAATCTTCACAATTTAAGGAAATTGGTTTAAGATATTTTGAAATGAAGGGTGAAGATTATTAGTGAGAAATGATGTTAAAAGGGGAATTAGTGATGCAAGTCATGAAAATGCAATGTTAATGATGAAAATGATGAAAAAATGTAGGATCAGGGATGTGTGATACGAGTTAGGCATTTTTCCATGTCTACAATCCTAACCTTCTATGCCAATGCCAACTTTCTTCTCTCTGCATAGTGAGACAACTCTGTCCATTCAACTCACTAAGATGATATATCATTGTCTATTATGCTTCCTTTTGCAATTAGTTTACCGGTGCTTAATTCCTTGATTTCACAACCTTTTGCACTAAAAGATAGCTTACAACCTTTATCACACATTTGATTGACACTTAAAAAATTATGCTTTAAACCTTAAACATAAAAAAACATCACGTGTCTTTGTTCTACCACCATTAAGACTTAAAGTACCCTTACCACAAATTTTGGCAATTGAATTATTTCCAAGAGTCACAGAACCACCTTCAATTTTTTTGAAATTCATGAGCTTAATTTTATCTCTAGTCATGTGGCTTGAGCAACCACTGTCTATGACACACAAGTTCTTCTCCTTCTGAGCATGTAGTGCAGTTTGAGAAATCATTGGCTTTACTAACTTCCTTTCTTCAGGAACCTTCTTCCAAACTTTATCCGATTCATGAATTCTACTTTCTGATCCTTTTCTTCCACTTTCCAATAGAGGAGGACTTGCAAAATTGCTTCTATAGTTCATTTCAATGTGTCCAAAGTTGTTGCACTTGTAACAAATGATATTAAAGTTATATAGAGGTGCAAATGAATTCTTACCAAATCTTTTCTATAGTCCACAACCTTGTGACCAAAATTATTACAATTGAAACAATAACCAAAGAAAGGATAATTGAACTTGGTGTTGTATCCCTGTCTTTCAAATATATATATATATATATATATTTGTACTTGAATAAATCTATCATTGTGTGTCATGCTTTCATCACTTGCCATGGTTTTTTCAAACTTTGAACCTCTGAAGCCTATCACTTCTAGAATTTCTTTAGTAGTCTTCACAGACTATTCTGTCACCTTCTTCTTCTGATCATCAAAACCTATTTTGATTTTAACTTGTAGAGCTCATAGACTTCCCAAAATCTAATCTAGGGTTTTAGTACTCTTTCCAAACTTCATCTGCAACTGTTGGCTCACTTTCTCAAGATCTTTTCTCACTATGACAATTTCTACTTCTAGCTTCTCATAGTATTTATCTCTTGATAAAAAAATTTATGTTAGAAAATCTTTAATACTTTTTGCTTCTTCAGTCTGGATCTTTAGATTAACAATCATCTTTTCTACTATCTTCAAATCCTGAGATACCTTTTATTTAGCCCTCACCTCTTCTACAATTATGTTCTTTAGCCTTTTGATTTCTTTTCCAATGCACATCAATTCTTCCACAAGATTTACCTCTTTTTCATTGTTACTGGAATTCATTTCTACATCTCCTTCAGTAGTCTCACAATCCATGAACACAACCTTATCTTTTTCATATATGGAGACATCTTCATTTTCTTCTTTAGTAGAGTAGTTCTCTTCCTCATTAGTATAGAAACTCTTATGTTTCCTCTAACCTTTGAACCTTCCCCAAAATGATTTCTTTCAATGATTTTTCTCAAAATTATTAGAATTCTTATGGGGACACTTAGCCATAAAATGTCCTACTTCACCGCAATTGAAACACTTAAAAGGTAACTTGTGTTTGTACTTATCGAAACCTCTTTGTAGCTTTCTGAAAAAAATTTCTTCTTTTGGATCTGATCCAACATTATAATCTTGATCAACCTACTTCATAAACACTCTAAATGCAACCTCTTTCCTTATAGAATCTTCACTTTCAAATCTCATCTCAAATGCAGTTACAATTCCATGCAGTTCAATCAACTTTAATGCATTTAGATCCTTAGCTTCTTTAATAGGAAATACTTTATAATAAAACCTTCTATAGAGAGATCTAAGTACCTTTTTCACAACAATCTTCTTTTCCAAGTTCTCACCAAGACCTCAGATAGAGTTGTCAACTTCATCAAATCAGAGCATGAATGTAGCAATATTCTCATCTTATTTCATCTTTAGACCTTCAAACTGATCTCTGTAAGTTTGTAGCTTTGCCTCTTTGAATTTTTCATCACCTTAATAGATTGTCTCCAATTTATACCATATATCCTTTGTTGTTTTGCACTGCATCACTTTCACAAATTTAGAATTAGTCAATCCACATAAAACAACATTCCTTGCCTTAGCATTGAGTTCACAAGCCCTCTTTCTGACTTGATCCCTAGGATGGTTTTCAAGAATATCATATCCCTCTACTAATGACATCTAGATGTCCATTCCTAAGGCCATCAATTAGGACTCCATCCTAACTTTCAAGAATGCAAAATTTTACCCATCAAAGATTGGTGCTTTATTTCCAAAAAACTTTCCTGTGTCATCCCGAACCTACCTTAATCTATTAGGATTCTTCAAAGGAACTTGGCTCTGATACCAATTGAAGGGCACACAATATACTGAGAGGGGGAGGGATGAATTAGTAGATTTAAATAATTTTAGAATTCTTAACTTTTTCCATAATTATCAACATATATGGTTATTCACAACAAACCTCGCATAAACAAACAAAATAAAACAACACAAAGCACATAAGAGAACACCAAATATACGTGGAAAACCCAACATGAGAAAAACCACAGTGAGAATGGCTGCTTGGATCTACTACCCAAATCCAACCTCACAATGCAAAAATGTACAAGTGAATTTTAGACACTGAAGTAGGCACCAACCTACTAGAGACACCAATCCCCAATTGAAACAACACAAGTAGAACACCAATCCTACCAAAATACAATGATAAAGCTTGTGGATCTTCAATATAACACATACATGTTCCAGAATCACTCCTGACACTCTTCCTCGCTGAAAATGATCTTTTGATATTGGCACACTCTCTTTTCTTCACAACTCTTTAGTTTATAGCCTTCAAACAATTTTTCTTCAATCGATGTAATTATGCTTCACATAATTCGTATACTCAAGTCACATCACATACATATGAACATTTAAAATATATACATGACATTACATTAACACTCTTCTATATCGACAAGGGATTCACAAATAGCCAAGATGACATAAGGTGGACCTAAATTCAATTTACATGAAACGTGTAATAGGTGAGTCCAATTTTGATTTCCTTATCACAAAAATAACATGATGCCATGTGCTACTACCGAGACCTTAACCGGATCCTATCCTAAGACTACACACAAGATTTGAATTCCTCATGCTACTAGCCATTATCACATAGGCCTTGAACTCAAACAGGTTGACAAACAAGAACAATGAACCTTCTATCACTTCAAACTTCTTGCGTACTGAACATATTCTATATAAACTTAGGAAATTGGTAGAACTAGAGTAGACATACTCTCCTTCCAAACCATAGAGCAAAACTAAATTTTTGAAAGAAATGCCAACCATATTGATATTGCCAGAGAAATCTCTCTACCCAAAAGATATCCTTGTGTATACTTTTGGACCACCACGGTCATACTAGTTGCATACTCTACATGGTATATTAAGCATATAGTACACACCAACTCTTGAAAAGGTAGTCATGTCATTAAACTTGATTTAGTGATATTATTGATGAGACAACTTCTTCATGATTAAAACCTCTAGATACACAACATGCATATACGACAAGGGAATATAATGATAATTCTAGTACACCTACAATATTTTTCATTCTTGAGAACCTTGATATCAAAAACATTTTTGACAGCCTTGACAGCCTTTGACATCAATGAAAACCTATGTTCAACAAAAGTAGATAATAAAAGTGAAAGGTCATGATCGAGCTATAAGATAATAAAAGTTTATAGCGGTGGCTATTACTTGGTGGATGTAGCCCACATTGGGTGAACCATGTTAAATTTTCTATTTTTTGTGTAATTTTTTATTTTGTTTTTTTATATTATGTTATTTGCATTATAATTAATTTATTTACTTGCTTTAGTCCTACTTGTAAATCCTAATACGCTGATGACATATAATCTTATTGGAGTGACATTGGATCATGCATAAGATGGAAGAAGGCCTCATATCTTCATTATTGTATTTTATTACATCAATTTGTAACATGTATAATTCAAGGCATTTTTGTCCTCTTTTGTAAATGTAATTTTATTTAAGACCTCATATGTGGAAGGAATGTAAACCAATTCTTAAGTGGTGTTATTTTTTATTCTTTCTTCATTATTACCTTCTCTAGAAAGTAAATTATGTGTCTTTTTACATCATTGCTATGCATGTTAATGAATGAACTCAATGCATGTTTTTGAAATTTGATAAATAAAATAGAATGTTATATTTTTTTCCCATTAGAGTATTTAGTTTCCTAAAGCTCAATGCCACATTGGGGGCATTAGATTTATCGGGACTTCGATACCATGGGTGCTTTTGGTTGTTCTTTCCATATTTGTTTACAAAAATGGTCTTAGTGAAAATTTATATACTTGTGCTATTTAAGTAGGACAATTATTTGTGTTGTTCTCTTGTGCTTAGTGTTTTCTTATTTGGTCTATGTGGTGATGTATCAAGCTTGAGGCGAGTTTAATACCCTATATTTTAAATCGAGCTTGAAGCAAGTATGGTACCCTATCCTTGGTATCTGACTTGAGTCAAGTTTGATACCCTATACTTGGTATCAAGCTTAGGGCAATTTTAACACCTTATTTTATGTACCAAGCTTAGGGTAAGTCTAACACCCTATTTTAGGTGTCAAACTTGCAACAAGTCTAATACCCAATTTTAGGTACAAGACTTGGGGAAAGTCCAATACCCAATTATAGGTACAAGACTTGGGGTAAGTTTGATATCTTGTTTTAGGTATTGGACTTGGGAAAAATTTATATCTAGTCGTAGGTACTAGACTTGAGACAACTCTAATAGATTGTCTTAGGTACTAGACTTGGGGCGAATCTGATACCCTAGTCTTGGGTTTGGAACTAGATGCAAGTTCAATGCCTTGTGTAAGGGATCAAACTTGGGGAAAATCCAATGCCTCGTGTAACTTATTGGACTTGTGGGAAACTTGATTACTTGTCAAAACTAATTATTTATATTATATTTTTGGGCTTTCCTAGTGTTCGTATCCTAGTGGATTTTGGAGGGTGGTTTGTAGAGATATTTGAAGTGGGTTCCAAGAGTTTTGTGAATTTTTTCTCTCTTCCATGCCTCATTTTTGCTACCTATATTGGTGTCTTGTCCTAGGGTACAATTAAGTCTTCCACTTGAGACACCTTTTTTAAGAGTAATGGTGATGTTTTTTGATGTGTGTTTTATTATGCTTGACACAACACTTGTCATACATGTCAGTGTGCAAGGTGCCTTGTCTTCATGTCGGTGTTCTTTAAAAAAATTGGTTCGCTTGTAGTAATGGTGATGTCTTTTCATGTGTGTTTTATTATGCTTGACACGACACTTGTCATGCATGTGAGTGTGCAAGGCGCCTTATCTTCATGTCGGTGCTATTTAAGTAGGAAAATTACTTGTGTTTTTCTCTTGTGCCTTAGTGTTTTCTTATTTGGTCTAGGTGGTGATGTATCAAGCTTGAGGCAAGTTTAATACCCTATATTTTGTATCGAGCTTGAAGCAAGTCTGGTACCCTATCCTTGGTATCTAACTTGAGGCAAGTTTGATACCCGATACTTGGCATCAAGCTTAGGGAAAGTTTAACACCTTATTTTAGGTACCAAGCTTAGGGTAAGTCTAATACCCTATTTTAGGTGTCAAACTTGGAGCAAGTCTAATACCCAATTTTAGGTACAAGACTTGGGGCAAGTCCAATACCCAATTATAGGTACAAGACTTGGGGTAAGTTTGATATCTTTTTTTAGGTATTAGACTAGGGAAATTTTTATATCTAGTTGTAGGTACTAGACTTGAGGCAACTCTAATACCTTGTCTTAAGTACTAAACTTGGGGCAATTCTAATACCCTAGTATTGGGTCTGGAACTTGATGCAAGTTCAATGACTTGTGTAAGGGATCAAACTTGGAGAAAATCCAATGTCTTGTGTAACTTATTGGACTTGTGAGAAGCTTGATTGTTTGTCAAAACTAATTTATTATATTATAGTTTTGTGCTTTCCTAGTGGTCGTATCCCAATGGATTTTGAAGGGTGGTTTGTAGAGATGTTTGAAGTGGGTTTCAAAAGTTTTGTGAATTTTGTCTCTCTTCCATTCCTCATTTTTGCTGCCTATATTGGTGTCTTGTCCTAGGGTACAGTTAAGTCTTCCACTTGAGCCACCTTTCTAAGAGTAATGGTGATGTCTTTTGATGTGTGTTTTATTATGCTTGACATGACACTTGTCATGCATGTGAGTGTGCAAGGTGCCTTGTCTTCATGTTGGTGTTGTTGTTTAAAAAAATTGGTTCACTTGGCTAATACCCCTGACAATTGGATTAGGGCATTACATTCTTCTCTAAGTGTGTCCATAGATCTTCTAGAGACCATTATACAAGTCCTCTTCTTAACAAATTTGCATCTCTTTTCATCTTAGAGTTATCCTCTAGTTATTTTAACAAGAAATAATGCACCAATGTTATTATTGCTTTTGGTCACATCATACTCCTCAATAGCTAAGAGGGCCTCATGTCTATACTTTCATTGACTATAGTTTATTATCATTATTTTTGCAAAGCTCTCATCTCAAGATATGTTGATGGTGTTGGAAAAAGGATATCTATATAATATTGATCACGCATATGCACTTCTTGCTTGTTTAGTAAGTTGTTTCTAATAATAGCTTGAATTGCCTCAAGTGGATGTAACAAAATAATGCAAAAATTCTACCCTAATTGAAATGGAACAAATAATTCTCGGTAGCTGCAAAATCCCTTGGATAGAGAAATTCTATGAGACATATTTTTTTGTTAAGTGACGAGAAAAGAATGTCATAGTTACAACTACCAAGTTAGGCACCATGATTTTCTCTCAATCTTACTAAGATTTATCCCATGCGAGAGGTTGTTTTTAAGTCGCGAGATTGAGTCCTTGTAGTAAAGATGACATTTTTTATTATTCTTGCAAGTTGACACCATTCCAAGTGTTTGAACTATCAACCATTATGATTTATTTAATTTGTTGAATGTCATCATTTGTCAACATGTTCACAATTTTAGTAGCTTCCTTATAACAATGTTAAATAAAATAATTATCCATTTTATCCAAGATTGGAAAAATATGTGCTAGGATACTTTTTAAGCTTCCAATTTGAGGTGTTTCCCTTTAGCATGACACAGATGGTGATTAATGGATCACCCTCGATATCAATATCATTTATGCATTTTTTCACATTTTTAACGCAACCAGAAGTGGTTGGAATTCAACTTCATTATTTGTTCACGGGGACACTTTTTTAGAGGTTGCACAAATTAATTTACCACTCGCACCTTGAATTATGCAGCCAACACCGAAAGCCCTATCAAAATTAAGTTTTAATCTACCTTTTAGAAATTGAAGCTATTTAATTTTTGTCCCATCGATCTTTTCCCCACAATTCAATTTGCAACCCATATAAATAATATGATATATGCATGTATATATGTATGTATGTATGCATGTATGTATGTATATGCATATATATGTTAATTAAAAATTACTATAAAACTTAATATATAATAGTATTTATATTAACATGTAGTTATTAATTAGTAATTATGTATATATAATAATATAATAAATCGATAACTATTAGTTTATATATATATATATATATATAATTTTTTGAATATACAAATTAGTATTTGAAGAATATAAAATTAGAAAAATAGTGATTTCGAAAAGAAAAAAAGTAGTGTGCGAGTATATATATATATGTATATATATGTATATATATATATATGTATATATATATATTATGTAGATAGACGTTTTCTATAGTGGCAACATAGGGGGAGGAGATCCGTATACACAAAATCATCATCTTAAATATCGATTGTAACTAAAAATTATAGCCATTTACTTTTAACTGCGGAGCTTTTATTCCCTTGTCTTAAGAGTGGGCATTCAGAAGAGAAAGAAACGACTGTCTTATAGTAAACAACTGTCTTATAATTTTTTTTTTGGTCGGTAAAATTTTGTAGTATATTAATAATATAAAAAAAAACTTCAAGAGTTACAGTATCAAATACAAGGCCTTTCTGCATAATAAAACTAAAGCTCAATCCATTGAAACGGAGAGCGCTATCTTAGCAACCCAACATACCCCAATTTACCCATAGTTCATACAAAATTTTGAGTTTAGTTGTAGCTACATTTTAATAAACAACTATTTTCAAAAAACCATCACTAGCATGCCAAAAAACCTCCGCCAGCATTCCAAAAAACCGCCACCACCATCGTCGCTTGCTTTCCAGCTACCATTGTGTACACCCTTTTCTTTGTATCCTTTTGCTCCATTTCCCATAATTCCTCTTCACTGCACATCACCTTTCCACAAAAGTTTATGCCCCGTCTTTAGTAGCAATCACCACTCACACTAAGTATCATTTCTTGCAGCTCTCCCTCCCCTTCCTCTTCCCCTGCTCGCCTCAACTGTCTTATAATTATTACTATCAATGATATTTAATTAAAATCAGAATTAAAATTTATATATAGATATAAATTTTAAAATATACATATAGAAAAGAATATTTCTCAACTTAATTTATATAGATTTATTAAAGGTATATATGCTAATTATATATATATAATATGATGATAATATCTATGACTATTCATTGTTGACCATTACACTTAATTGTGAATTATTTAATTTAATAAAAGGAAGCACATGGTGTTTATGAAGTGGGCCCATGCAAGATCAAGTTTGACATGTGATACCTAGTTATCATGAGTCGTAGGAAATCAAAATCAATTGATTCGTACACCGAATATACCTCCGCATTTTTCGTTCAACTTAAAATATACTAGTTGACTTCAATAACTACATTTAAATTGATTCGTACACCGAATATACCTCCGCACTAATTTTCACGAGGGAATATGCTTTGGTATTAATTTGGAAGAAGAAAAGGTAGGTGCATATTTTGTTTGTTAGTTTCGATGCAATTTTTTTAACTCTTTATAGAACTAGCATATATATATTAAATATTAAAATATATATATATATATATAATAAAGTTATCAAAAATATTATTTATTTATTTATTTAGTTTATGCAAGTATTTGAATATTTTTTATTATTTATTTGTGTATTTGTTCTTTTTGTTTTATCAAATCTCTTTGATTTGTTTTTTTGTTTCAACAAATTTCTTTAATTTGATTTTTTGGTTTCATCAAATCTCTTTTATTTTATTTAATAATTTAGAAAATGTCAATTATATCTTATTACTATTTGGCATAGTATTATTGTAATAAGTTTGATTTTTTAGTTAATTAGTTATTAATAATTTATTTTTAATTAATTAGTTATTAATAATTTAGTTTTCAAGGTAAACATTTTTTTAAAGAATGATTTTTCATGTTTTGTTTTATAATTTCATTAAATCTTTCTAAAATAAATAAATGCTACTTATTTTGAGGTTTTTTTTAACAATGATTTTTTAATGTATGTAATAGTTGTTTGGAGGAGGGGTGATCTCGTAGGGCAACGGTTGTTGCAAGGTAGTGTTAAACACTACATAAGGTGTTCGAGTCCCATGGAGTGTGGGAGGTGGGTCGAATGCTAGCGCCAAGAAGTTGGAGGACGGTGGACAGTGGTTGGTGGACGATGGTCGGAGGAGGAAGTTTGAAGAACAAAGGACAAAGAATGCTACTGAGTCATAGGTAGGGGTCGTTGGTGTGCAAGTGCCTGACGATTTGCAGGTGGAGGTTGGCAGGCAAAATTCCCATGGAGGAGTGGCGGTAGGATGCAGGGATGGCTATGGTAGTAAGGATGGAGGAGGCAACGACGGTAGGGAGGAGGCGACAAGAGTAGAGGAGGTGGAGAAGGAGGAGAGGAGTAGGGAGGAGGAGAGAAGGGGGAGAAGGAGGAGTTAGGAGGAAGAGGAGGAGGAGAAGGAGAAGAGGAAGAGAAGAGGAGTAAGGAAAAAGGAGGAGGAGGAGGAGGTGAAAGATGTCAAGGATGAGGCCCCCCAAATGTGGCCTCACTGGTTCATAGCTCCAGTCAAAAGCGTTTACCAACCAAAAAAAAAAGTGAAATTTGAATAATAAAGTTATCTGATTTGTTTTCAAATTTGAGTAAATTGTGTTGCAATCGAGAATCAAGTTTTAAATTGACACATGTAATTGTCAATTTTGGTTTAATCATTTTTTGAGTCGTAATTTAAATTTGAGAGTTGTGTTTTCCCATCTCCATCACATATTTAAGTGATTTTTATTAGTAATATATATTTTTAAATTTATTTTAATTTTTGAATAATTCTAACCATAATTTTTCTTTATTCTTAATTTGAATCTTACTCCTAATTATAATAATTTTAGGATTATAGGATTAGAATTATAATTTAATTAATAATTATACTAATTATACTTATTTTAATTTAATTCTTATTTGTATTTATTTATGTTTTGAAGTGAATGAAATTTGAAAAATAAAAAAATGGCAATGTCAAATAGTTTAAGATTTAATTTAAATTTTTATTTTAATTGTGTAAAATCAAATATGAGAAGATTATCTTATATGCTAATTCATATATGTGCTTTAATTTAAGTTTTATTTTATTATTTTAATAATTTGAATCCAACCCTCTATAAAATAGTTAATTGATTTTTGTCAATTTTTCTTTAATAAAAAAATAACAATTACATAAAGATTTACTCAAATGACTTTATAAAACAAAAAATGAAAAGTCATTCTTGTAAAAAAATATTAAAAAATAGTTTCCTACAAATTTGCCAATAATACTTAACTTTTTAACCAATCATATGCATAAGAAATAAATCTTATAATTTGTAAAGTTAAATATTTTACAAGTTGACTTTACAAAATTAAATTTTATTTTAATTTTTTTAAAATATTTTTTTGATTGGTTGAAAACTAAATTATTAATAACTAGTTAACTAAAAAAGCAAAACTCATTACAATAGTACTATGTCTAATGAGAAGTACTAATAATAAGAAGATTGTATTATTCTTTCCATTAGACTAATATCTTTGTTACTTATGTTTTAAATATTTTATGATATAATTTGATTATTATATGTTCTTCTTTTCATTAATAATATTTTTTTATCATATATATATGGGTATTATAACCTATAATATATAGCTATATAAGATAACTATATTATTTTAGGTCTTTATTATAAATAATATATAACCTATTTTAATGTAGGTAAAATATATATATAGGAAAAAAGATTGGAACTAATGATAGTTGGCTCTGCAACAAGGGTTTGTGGCCAAAGTGACTGGTGGCAGGCTTCTCGTGTGTGGGTGGAGGAGGCCTAGCCCTCCTCCACACATTCCTCTGGTTTGGGTTGTACATTTCTTTAGGGCAGTCCTCGCTTGTCTCCTGTCGCCCACGAGAAACTTGTAATCTCCTGTCTTCACTCATGAGAGGCTAGGTGGTTTCTAGCAATTCGTGATGGATGGGGATACAGATCCCCTCGACGACAACCCTAAAACTCAAAATGGACGGTCAATCGGTAGTGTGCAAGGTAGAATGTTTAGGTATATTGTTGCTAGTGAGAAGGTGATCTACCTGGTAGAGGCTAGGTTTATTGTGGAGATGTGCAGTGGAGGTGAAGATGGCCGAAGCGGGGGAGGTAAGTGTGCTTCTGAAACCCCTAGAATTGACATCATGTCTCCAAGTGTTGATTTATGCAAAGTTCTTTGTGAGGAAGATGTTAAACTCAAAAATGTTGGGGTTTTTTTTTGTCACCGTGGACATTAATAAAGTCCCGACAAGAAAATACATGGACTCTTGGCTGACCGATGTTCGGGGAAAAAAATGGGAATCCATTTCTCATATTGCAGAATGATACAAAAAGGTTTATTTATCATTTTTTTCAAAAATCATGAAATGCAAACTAGGGTAATCAACTAACAATTTTGGAGTATTAGGAAAAATGTGTTCAAGGCGCTAGCTTGGTCACCAAAGGCCCTAAATGAAGAGATCTTGGCTCTCTCAATCCCTAGGTGGTTGGTGGTAAGGAACATTTCGCCAAGGGTGTGGAATCTTGTTCCCCTATTTTTGGAGCCCTATGGTCGGGTTCTCAAAATTGATAACACCAAATCTGCGCTCCTGTACGCAGATGCAAGGGCTTTTGTCTCTATTCTCCCTGGGGTTGACATCCCTGACATCCTATTTTTAAAACTGGATAATGGCAACTTTGCATGTGCTCTAGAGGTGCTTGGCGGATTACATGTGTGCTACCTCTGTCAGAAGGAGGGGAACATAAGAAAAAAAACTATGGGTCTAAGCCTAATACTAGTAATTCTAGCACTAGTCATAACCCTCTTGAAGGGATAGATGAAAACTCTAGAAAAAGTAATATCGTGGACTTCGGTGGAGAAAAGGCTGCCCTAGTTAATTCTGGAAATTTAATGAACAATGATGCCCTAATTGAAACTACCAGAAACAACGAAAAAATGTTAGAAAACCTAAACGAAGACTTGGATATCTACATTTCAAATGTGGAAAATGGAAAAGAAAACTAGGGGGGATATTGAATTAGATGAAAACCTAAATGAAAGCCCAAAAATATGCAGTGAGTTGGCCAAGTTGAAATCCCTAGCAAGGGACGAGCTCTCAAAAATGTCTTCTCAATACATGGAGGAGAATGTAGGGGTGCTCTATGAGAATATAGAAATTGATGTTGGTGTTGAAACAAACTGCCAAATTGATAAAGAAATTAATGAAGCAAAAATTGTCAGGAGTGATGTTGGGGAGAATAAAGACACCCCGTTACAAAAGCATTAAATGATTCAACTCCTTTGTCATCTGTTGAGCCCCATAATTCAAAGTCCATGGAGAATCCTCCTTTAGAAGTCGTCTGCATCTTGGCTAATCCTAATGATTTGGGAGGTAGGAAAAATGCACAGCAATTAGCTTTGGACAAAATAAAAAGGATCAGACTAGAAAGAGGGACACCGAATAATGGTGAACCCTGAAATAAAACCTTCTTTCTCAAAAAAATTTAAGATGTTCAAGGCTGAGGGTGGTAACAAAGAGGAATTTGTGAGTGTTGAGAGACCAATAATGTTAAAAAAATTATCTCTGCATTTGAAACCAGGGTTCTGCCCATCCCTACTCAGTTGGGTACCATCGATGGACTAGTTACAAGTCAATCAGTTGAAGTGGCGGGATGGGAAGAAGAGGTCAATCCCTCCATCCCTTGTAATCAATACACCAATGATACTTTAGTGGATATGGGTGTGTGGGATGTTGGTCCCAAAGGGAGAGACAGTAAGGGAGAAGTGAATTATGTAGAAAGTTCCTCACCCCTAATCTTGGAAGAGTTGGAAAATGTACCTGAAGGTTCCCATGCTTTCTTGGTTGATTCAAACATTAATGATTCTAAGGGTAAGGTTGCTTCCTTAAAGGTGGATGGAGAATTGGCACTTAAGGGGGCCACTGGGGGAAAAGGGACCCATAAAGGTGAGCAGGCCCATAGACCCAAGGGCAGGCCAAGAAAATAAAAAGACTCTTTAATCCCAGTTGGGAAAGGAAATCTAAAAACCATCCCAAACCAAAAAAGAAAGAAAAAAAGTGCAATTATTCCAGGCCCTATGGTCGGGTTCTCAAAATTGATAACACCAAATCTGCGCTCCTGTACGCAGATGCAAGGGCTTTTGTCTCTATTCTCCCTGGGGTTGACATCCCTGACATCCTATTTTTAAAACTGGATAATGGCAACTTTGCATGTGCTCTAGAGGTGCTTGGCGGATTACATGTGTGCTACCTCTGTCAGAAGGAGGGGAACATAAGAAAAAAAACTATGGGTCTAAGCCTAATACTAGTAATTCTAGCACTAGTCATAACCCTCTTGAAGGGATAGATGAAAACTCTAGAAAAAGTAATATCGTGGACTTCGGTGGAGAAAAGGCTGCCCTAGTTAATTCTGGAAATTTAATGAACAATGATGCCCTAATTGAAACTACCAGAAACAACGAAAAAATGTTAGAAAACCTAAACGAAGACTTGGATATCTACATTTCAAATGTGGAAAATGGAAAAGAAAACTAGGGGGGATATTGAATTAGATGAAAACCTAAATGAAAGCCCAAAAATATGCAGTGAGTTGGCCAAGTTGAAATCCCTAGCAAGGGACGAGCTCTCAAAAATGTCTTCTCAATACATGGAGGAGAATGTAGGGGTGCTCTATGAGAATATAGAAATTGATGTTGGTGTTGAAACAAACTGCCAAATTGATAAAGAAATTAATGAAGCAAAAATTGTCAGGAGTGATGTTGGGGAGAATAAAGACACCCCGTTACAAAAGCATTAAATGATTCAACTCCTTTGTCATCTGTTGAGCCCCATAATTCAAAGTCCATGGAGAATCCTCCTTTAGAAGTCGTCTGCATCTTGGCTAATCCTAATGATTTGGGAGGTAGGAAAAATGCACAGCAATTAGCTTTGGACAAAATAAAAAGGATCAGACTAGAAAGAGGGACACCGAATAATGGTGAACCCTGAAATAAAACCTTCTTTCTCAAAAAAATTTAAGATGTTCAAGGCTGAGGGTGGTAACAAAGAGGAATTTGTGAGTGTTGAGAGACCAATAATGTTAAAAAAATTATCTCTGCATTTGAAACCAGGGTTTGCCCATCCCTACTCAGTTGGGTACCATCGATGGACTAGTTACAAGTCAATCAGTTGAAGTGGCGGGATGGGAAGAAGAGGTCAATCCCTCCATCCCTTGTAATCAATACACCAATGATACTTTAGTGGATATGGGTGTGTGGGATGTTGGTCCCAAAGGGAGAGACAGTAAGGGAGAAGTGAATTATGTAGAAAGTTCCTCACCCCTAATCTTGGAAGAGTTGGAAAATGTACCTGAAGGTTCCCATGCTTTCTTGGTTGATTCAAACATTAATGATTCTAAGGGTAAGGTTGCTTCCTTAAAGGTGGATGGAGAATTGGCACTTAAGGGGGCCACTGGGGGAAAAGGGACCCATAAAGGTGAGCAGGCCCATAGACCCAAGGGCAGGCCAAGAAAATAAAAAGACTCTTTAATCCCAGTTGGGAAAGGAAATCTAAAAACCATCCCAAACCAAAAAAGAAAGAAAAAAAGTGCAATTATTCCAGGCCCTATGGACAAAAGGATGGAGGCAAAATTAAAGGTGCCCAAATGTTTTGAAAATTTCAGACTTGAAAAGGACTCTACCCCCTCATTGGAACCTAATGACCCTTAACTGGATCTCATGGAATGTGAGGGGATTAGAATTCCTTGATAAAAAAATAGATTGTAAGAAGGTTCCTGAATCAATGTAGAAAAAAGGATGTGGTGCTTTTGCAAGAGATTAAGTCTACTGGATTTTCTCTAGAAACCAGTCTCAATTTCATCTAGAGGGATGTTGTGTGAGTTGGAAAATATACCTTGGATCCTTGGTGGGTATTTCAACATGGTTGAAAGCATGGATGACAAACTTGGGGGGTGGATATGGACTGGAAGGGCAATGAGAAATTCTTCTGGTAAAAAATGAAGTCTAAACTGAAGCTGGTGGACCCCATAGAAGGGAAGAAAAAAGACTTTCCCAACATTTGGTATACCTAGTGCAATGCTAAAAAAGGTAATAAATGGATATACTATCACTTGGATAGGTTCTACCTGAAAGGAGACCATTTTATCCCTGACTCTCTAAGGGATGGATGTAAAATTGAAGTTCACCCTTATACTCTCTCCGACTACCACCCCATAAAAGTAAGAGCAATCCTAAAAAAAGGACACGAGAATGTAAGAAATAAGGGGGATTTTTCCTCAACACCAAGCTTCTTCAAGATAGTGATTGTTTGGAGGCAGTAATGTCTCTCAAGAAAATAAACCAATGGATGAACAAAGGCTTGAGCACCATTGAAAGATGGGAGTTGAACACCAATGGTTGGAAAGCACTGTTTCAGGTGATAGGAAAAAAGAAGGCCTTGGATAGAAGAAGAAAGGAGGGATTCCTCCAAGAAGACCTGTTGTAGGATGTACCCTGTCTTAAAAAAAACCTTGAGGATGAAGGCCTTGGGAATAGGCTCAGATCTGCTAAGGATTCTTTAAGGAAGCTCCAAAATTGCGGAATTCAAGGGCTCAAAGTAAGATCCAAGCTCAATTGGATTGAGAATGGAGACAAAGGATCAATTTTTTTCTTTAGATACCTAAAGGAAAAGAGCATCAAAGAACATATAGAACAAGTACAAGTAGATGGGTTGTATTCACAAAGTAGGAAGACATAAAAGGGAACTTTTTCAATTTCTACAAAAATATTTTCACCTCTGAAAGCAATGGGGAGGGATGCTTTGGTGCAAGGAACCTTATAAAAAACATCATCCCAAAAAATATTGAAGAGGGGGAAGTAGGCGGTTTGTGCAAGGATATCTCAAAAGAGGAAATCGGAAAAGCAATAAACTCTTTACAGAATGATAAAACCCCTGGTGTAGATGGGCTTCCAGTTGAGTTCTATAAGGTATTCAGTGATTGGATTATAGAGGATTTGTTCCTAGTATATAAGGAAGTTTTGGAAAAGGGCTCACTGGGAAAAAACATAAACAAGGGTATCATAAAGTTGGTTCCTAAGGAGACAAAACACTGATTAAGAATTGGAGACTAATAACCCTATTAAATGTATCATACAAAATCCTTGCTAAGTTCTTGGCAAGGAGGCTGGAAAATATCCTCCCAAAGTTTATCAACAACACCCAAATAGGGCTCATTAAAGGAAGATACATTCTTGAGAACCTAATTATTAGTTGGGAAGCAATGGAGTGGGAAAGGAATTCTATTCAAGAGGCAGCAATGGTTTTGCTAGACTATGAGAAAGCTTATGACAGGGTTGAGTGGGCCTTTATCAGATTAGTGTTGGAAGCCTTTGGGTTTCTAGAAATATTTTGTAACATGTTGATCGCACTCTTCAGAGATGTGGAGGCATAGGTTGATGTTAATGGCTCTCTTACAAAAGAATTTTCTTTGGAAAGGTCAATTAGACAGGGTTTCCCCCTTACCCCTACTCTGTTTGTTATTGCTTATGATGCTTTGCACTATATCCTCAGAGCCGATAATGCCTCGCTGAAGGTAAAAGGTATTTCTCTGCCTAACCAAAGTGAATTGCTTAACATTCAATTTGTAGATGACATTGCACTTTTCCCTCATTTAAATGAAAGCAATATCTCTAATTTAATGAAAAAACTTGATACATTTTGTGCTACTTCTGGAGCAAAAATATCCCTTGCTAAATCAACTATGCTAGGGTGGCAAATGAAACCCTAGATTGGTTATCCAAATTCGGGTTGCAATGGGGGGGCCAAAAGCAAGTAAGATATCTAGGCATATCATTTGCAGTTGGTCCAAACCTAAAAGATACATGGCTTTGGATCCAAGGGAAAATTGACAAGAAAATTGGTAAACAAAATAGGAAATTCCTATCTCTAGTAGGAAGAATACAAATCTGCCAAAAATTACTTTCATCTTACAGTCTATACTTTGCTTCAATGTGGTTATTTAGTGGTTATCAAATTGATGAAATTCAGAAAAAAAAAAATTAAAAAAAAAAAGAAAAAGAGTTTTTGTGGTCAGATGGGAAGGGGAAGAAAAAGAAGCATGTCATGAGATGCGAGTGGTGTTGCTTGAGTAAAGCAGAAGGTGGGCTTGGTCTAAAGGACCTCAAAATTTAAGGGATAGAATTGGTAGCCAAGTGGATCTTCAAAGTGTTAGAGGGGGAAGAGCCTTGGAAAGTCTTGGTCAAGAATAACATACAAAGGGCATCACCTAAGCATGCAAAGGCCTGGAAGGGACTCCCCCTAAGTGATCTTCTTAGCATTCGCCACCCTATAGCTCCTGAAGGGTTAGTGGTTTTCAAGAGCATCTGGAAAGCATGTGAACACATCAAAGAGCATGTTATGAACTCTCAGTTTTATTCAAACAATACTCTATATATGCATAGGTCAATTTGGTGGAATTTGGATCACAATGGCAAGCCCCTGATACTCTTATAGGGATGCTTAGCCAAGGCATGGGATAGAAATGGTATAAGGACCTTTGATGATATCTTTGAAGAAGGTACCTTGAAATATTGGAATTAGCTAAGTGCAAAATACAATCATCCCGTGACCAACTGGAGAAGTACTCAGTCTTAAAACAAGCCTATAAGGGTTTTAACTACCCAATCAAGTGCTTGTACAATAGCGAACAATATAAGGAATTTAAATGGAGTGAGGGCACTATACTCACCAAATTTAATGCCATAACAATTTACAACTCACTCACTAACTAGTAGGAGACTTTTAACCACTTAAACAAAGTGTGGAATCTTAGGATGGGCAAGAATGAATGGAAAAAGGTATTGAGAAATAACTGGACATATACAATTGAACCAAAGAAGGCATGCTTCAAATGGCTATTAATCATGTAGAGTCTACCTTGTAAAATAAGCTTCGATGACATGGAAATTTTTAGCCTATGTATGGTACTTGAAACAATAACACACATATTCTTTGATTGTATATATGCAAAGGAAATCTGGAATCTGCTTTTGTTGGTGTAAATAAGTCTTGTACCTAGTTTATTCCTTTACTAGGGACTTAGGGGACTTAATTCACATGTTAAGTTTACTTAGGATATTAGTTGTATCTTCTAGAAGTCTTAGTTGTCTTATCTAGAATTTACACTTTCCTAGGTAGTTATGAGTTAGTTGTCTCATGTGATAGGATTAAGACACTTGTCATCATCTTGTCTTATCCTATCTTTCATCCTTTCCTTTATAAGCAAGGAATCTCTACCATATTTTTCATTGCATTGTATTGTATAGTATTGCATTGATCATATTGTATCATATTGCAATCCTTGTTTGGTGGAATAGCATCTTCCATTGTTGATTCTCTCTATCTCTTTTGGAGGTTATTTGGTGTTGCAGATTGAAGATCTTGGGTTGATCACTTCAACATGGTATCAGAGCTTTGAATTTGGCAAGCCCCTTCCATTTCTTTATTAGAGAGTTTCCATCAATTTCTATTGTGATTTGAGTTTCTTGTATCCTATATTCCATGTATGGATTTTTGGTGAGATATGGTGATTGCAACACTTTTGGCTATAGTGGCAGTATTTTAGGCTGTCCCATTGCGTCCAGGAGGCTCGAAAAAGTCAGATTTGGCTTTTGTTTCACTCAATTTCATCACCATTTGCAACTTTGGCAAAGAAGGGTTTGGAACTCAGATCTAGTGAATAGCTTTTTACAAGAGCACTTTGGGCAAAAAATAAGTTTTCCATTGCGTCCGGGTGGCTGTTTCTGATTTTTTTGATATATAATTTGCCCATATTTGGTGAAAGTTGTTTTTGGGGCAACATTTTTTTAGCAGAGGAGGCCGTATGACCCCCCTGCGCAGGTACGCGTCGTTAGAATATATATTTTTAATTATGCTTTAATATTTTCATCGGCGGTATTTTTATTCAATTTTTTAAAAAATAAAAAATAATTTATTATTTTTTTTAAAGCGCTGGGTGTTTTTTTAAAGATTGTCGACTTTTGTTTTTAGCCGTAGACTTTATTAAAAGTCTGCGGACTGTTAAATAAGCCGCGACTGCCACTAACTGCCAGGCAGGTGGTTTTCTCACATACTGCTAGGAGGGCGGTCACATTCACCGCCGACCGTCACCACTAGCTGCCAAGCGAGCGGCTCCATTCATGACCAACTGTTACAGACCGCTAGAAGGGAGATAACTGCCAGACACAGACTGCGCATGTGATAAGAAGGCCAAAATTTTGCGCCTGGTTAGCGTTAACTTTTGCTCCTATTTAGTCTTCAAAGTGCCTAAAATAGGCCTTTTTTTCAATTTTGTATAACTTTTTGCCATAGAGTCGGATTTTCGAAAACGAGATATCGTCGAAAAGCTGGTTCGACGAACTTCGCAGTGGTGTAGGTGATTTTTCAATATTTTGATTTTTTTTTCCAGTTTTTCAGCTTGAAGGTACAAGTGCATTTATTGCTTGTTCTTGGCGTAACTTTTGCAAACGAATTTGAAATTTGGCAAACTTTTTTTTGAAATTGCTTAGAAAATTGCAAGGAATCTGTTTGTAACCTCTATTTTCAGTTTTGGCAAGCTCTTTTTTCTGAAAATTGTAAAAATCACCGTGTGTTATAAACGATTGATTTGAGCTTGTCACTTGTAAAAATTGCAAAAATTCTTCATTATAATCTGCTGGGGGGGTTGCAAAATCAGTTTTAATACATTCTGGGGGGGTGAAAGGCACACTTTAAGTGCCACATTGTCTTCTTTATTTTGGTGTTCATGGCGGATCTAAGGAAAATTGAACCACTCACTCCACACAATTATCATACATGGAAGCTAAAAATGACTCAATTGTTACAATCTAAGGGTCTATGGCCAATGTTAGATGCAAAACAACCTGAATTCACAAGGGATTATGAAAAATTTGTCCATAGATGTAAAATGGATGAAGCAAAAGGGCTAATTGGCTTACATGTATATGATAACTTCTTGTTTCATATTTCGGAGTGTAAAACACCTAAGAATGTTTGCGATAAACTTGAAGAATTGTATGGAAAATCAAATCAGTTCCGAGTCTTGTAACTTAAAGTAGATTTTCAATCACTCTCTCCAAATGCATTTCCTTCAATTCAAGATTTCCTTGCACAATTCAAGTTGATTTTTTCACAATTGAAAGGATGTGGGCAAGATAAATCTAGTGATGAATGTATCTTCTTGATTCTGTCTAAGTTAAAGGGCCCTTATCAAGTGTTTTCTTCTATTTTCTATTCAACTATGGATGCAATGGGGAAATATTACAAAATTACTACAATTGAGTTGTTTTGTGAGCGTCTTACTAGGGAGGAGGCCAAGTTGATTCAATTGGATGCCTTACCTAATTCTAAGAATCATGCTCTCATGGCTCAATCATCCAAGGGTAAAGGAAAGAACAATAAGAAGCCCAAAGTAGAATCATCTTCAGGAGTGAGAATCCCTCCAAACCATAGCCGAAGAACAATCAAAAGTCCACTCCATCTCCTTCTCCTTCTACCTCTGGAGATTCTTCTTCCAAGTCCAAGAAAAAGAAAGGAGATCCTTGTTCATTTTGTGGAAAATTTGGGCATGATGCAACTCGTTGTTTTAAGAGATTGGAAGGCTTGGATGAAGCTATGAAGAAGCACAACATTTCAGTGGCTAAGCCTTCTTCCATGGGCAAAGGGAAATCTCTTTCAACACAGGCCATTCATTCATCTTCAGATAGTTGGATTCTTGATTCAGGTGCTTCACATCACATGACCAATTCACGTGATCTTCTTGATTCCATTGTTCATACTTCTACTTCTCATATTGCAGTTGGGAACTCTTCACATATTCCAGTTTTGGGGACAGGCTCCGTTTAGATGCTAGATGGGTGCATTGAGGATGTTCTTCTTGTTCCTGATATTTCAACAAATCTACTTTCCATATATCAGATTTGTTATTCTGGAGATGGGAAGACAGTTGAGTTTACCCCACAGAATGTGACTATTAGACAGTTGCAGGATCCTGAGAAGGTTGCTGCTATAGGGATAGTTGATCATGAGAACCATTTGTATCGATTTGATGGATTTGAGTCTTCATCGGGGTCATGTTTTGTTGCTCATGTTGATTCAATGAGCAAGATTTGGCATAAAAGATTTGGGCACTTGAACTACAAATATCTTCAGTAGATGCAAGCACATAACTTAGTGGTTGGTCTTCCTAAGATCATTTGCACGGATGGTGTTTGTCAAGGTTGTGTTCTTGGCAAGCAACATCAAGATCATTTTCCTAAGGGTCAAGCTACATGTGCAACCACACCCCTTGAGTTGGTCCATTGTGATCTCATGCCATTCCCAACTCCTTCTTTTTTAGGGGCTAAGTATGTGCTCACATTCATTGATGATTCTTCCCGCCGGACATGGGTCTATTTTCTGAAGCTCAAGAGTGAAGTCCTCACAAACTTCAAGACCTTCAAAACATTTGTGGAGAAGCAATAAGGTTTTTCTCTTCGATAGATACACACAGATAATGGGGGGAGTATGTCAATCAGGCATTTCAAGTTTTTTGCAGTGAGCATGGTATTATTCATCAGCACACAGTTCCTTACACTCCTCAACAGAATGGTGTGGCAGAGAGAAAGAACAAGACTCTCAGGGAAATGGCCAATTGTATGATTCAGTCTAGGTCCATGGCTCCAGATTTTTGGGTCGAAGCTGTCAATTGTGCCAACTATATTCAGAACCGTATGCCCCACAAGGCAGTACGGAATATGACCCCTGAGGAGGCTTGGTCTCATCGCAAGCCTAATGTATCTTTCTTCAGAGTATTCGGTAGTGAGGCTTGGGCATTCATTCTGAATGGTCGGCGTAAATCCATGGAGAAGAAGAGTTAGTGGTACATCTTTGTTGGCTATTGTGAGGATGTGAAGGCATACAGATTGTTTGATCTTGACACACGAGAGGTACATTTCCAACGTGATGTTCAATTTGCTGAGACCTTCACCCAGTTAGATCCTCCTTCGATTTCTTCTTCATCACAACCTACTTAGTCTTCTTCAGTTCATGATACTTTGCTACTTGAGGAAGATTTTGATGATGGTCTTGATGCACCTCCTCCTCAATCAGCTACTAGACCATGATGGGCTCGAGTTACTCTTGAGGAGGCTAGTCCTCTTGTTGGTGATCCCACAGACACTCACCGCACTCGTTCTCAGACTTCAGGAATCAGTCTTTTGAGTCATGTTGTTTCAGATGATCCTCATAAGTCTTCAGATGCTTCAGGTATTCCAGAGTGGGATAGTGCTATGGCTGATGAGTATTCTTCTTTGATGAAGAATCATAATTGGGATCTTGTGCCTCTTCCTAAGGGAAGAAAGTTGGTTCGGTGCAAGTGGGTGTATCATACCAAGTATGTAGTAGATGGTTCCATTGACAAGTACACGACTCGTCTTGTTGCAAAGGGGTTTTCTCAGGTAGAAGGAATTGACTATTCTGAGACCTTTTCTCCTGTTGCCAAGATGGATTCTATTCACCTTGTCCTTGCTATAGCTGCATCACAGGGATGGTCAGTATATCAGATGGATGTGAAGAGTACTTTCTTGCATGGGGATCTTGATGAGGAGATCTTTATGGAGCAGCCACCAGGTTTTGTGCAGGATTCTTCACTTGTTCGCAGGCTTCGACGTTCATTGTATGGTCTCAAACAAGCCCCTCGGGCTTGGTATGAGAAGATGGATAGTTTCTTGCTTGCTTCTGGCTACACTCGCTTGCCATTCCGATCCCACAGTTTATACTCAGAGACATGGAGAGGATCTACTCATACTTGTGCTCTACGTGGATGATTTGATTCTCACAGGGAGTTCTACTTCCATGATTCAGAGTACACAATGAGCATTGATGGAGTGATTTGATATGACCGACCTTGGTCTTTTGCATTACTTCCTTGGTCTTCAGGTTCATCAGACTTCTGAGGGGATCTTCATTTTCTAGCAGAAGTATGCTCTTGATTTGCTTCAGAGATTTGGCATGGCTGATTACAAGCTTGCCCCTACTCCATTCCAGTTAGGCATTGTACTGTCTACCAGTTGTACTACTCCTACAGTTGATCCTACCTTGTATCGACAGGTGGTTGGTAGTCTTTTGTACTTGACACATAGTCATCCTGATATTTCCTTTACGGTTGGAATTGTCTCTCACTTCTCACAAGAGCCTCATGAGAGTCATTGGAAGGCTACTAAACGTATCTTGAGATACATTCAGGGCACTACTCATTTTGGAATTCACTATACTTCAGGTGTATCTTAGATTGTAGGCTTCACTGACTCAGATTGGGCTGGTGATGTCAATGATAGTAAGTCTACTTTTGGATTTGTCTTTTTCCTTGGTTCTGGTCTGATTGCATGGTCATGCAAGAAGTAGACTGCTATTGCATTATCATCGTCAAAGGCTGAGTATCGAGGTGCAGTGTTGGCTAGTCAGGAGGTTTTGTGGCTTCATCAGTTGATGACTGAGTTTGGATTCCCATCCACTTAGCCCACTACTCTTTGGTGTGACAATTAGAGTGCCATTCATATCTCTCACAACCCAGTGGAGCATCAACGTACTAAGCATATTGAGATCCACATGCACTTCATCGGGTATCTCATCCAGGATGGTGTTCTCAGCTTGGAGTATTTTCCTATAGATCAACAGGTTGCAGACATCTTCACTAAACCTTTGGAATTGCCTCGTTATCTTCAGTTGCGATCGATGCTTGGGGTGAAGGAAGTTGTCCTTGGGGGGGTCTTGAGGAGTCCTCCTTCCTTCATTAGTTTTTAGATTTCTTTGTAGCTTTTTTTCTCTTTTGGAGAGGAGTTTTCTCCCACGGGGTTTTTCTCCTTTTCTCCGCTTATGAGAGTTTTTTGTTTTGTACATGGGTACCTCATCAGGCCTTGTTGCCGGGACCCATCTTTTGCATTCTGCATTGGTTTGTTCCTCCCTAAGTTGCACTTAAGGGGGGGTGTTGGCGTGAATAAGTCTTTTACCTAGTTTATTCCTTTACTAGGGACTTAGGGGACTTAATTCACATGTTAAGTTTACTTAGGATATTAGTTGTATCTTCTAGAAGTCTTAGTTGTCTTATCTAGACTTTACACTTTCCTAGGTAGTTATGAGTTAGTTGTCTCATGTGATAGGATTGAGACACTTTTCATCATCTTGTCTTATCCTATCTCTCATCCTTGCCTTTATAAGCAAGGCATCTCTACCATATTTTGCATTGCATTGTATTGTATAGTATTGCATTGATCATATTGTATCATATTGCAATCCTTGTTTGGTGGAATAGCATCTTCCATTGTTGCTTCTCTCTATCTCTTGTGGAGGTTATTTGGTGTTTTAGATTGAAGATATTGGGTTGATCACTTCAACAGTTTTGTCATAATTAAGAAATTTGGGACACTTGTAAGTCGAAAACCAAGACTTGACAAAATTCTTTTTCTAAAATAATAATAAAATTGGGAAGGAAATAAATTTGTTTTCAAACTTTGTGGCTATTGAAATTCTTTGGGGAATTTAGAAAGCGAGAAATGATTAGAGATTTAATGGGTTTAAGAGGGAACTTACTGAGTTTTCTAAAAGACTCACATTTTACAATACTACTATGCAGGTTTCAGTGACTGTAAAAGTGTCCAAGTTCAAATTTCTAAAATTCCTGGAGGATGGTACAATGCCAGTCAAACTTCACAAGGTTAATTTTGGACATAGTTGGCAACACACCACTGAGATCTTCCTCAAGTCCTTGGAGGTTTTCCAGAAATATTTTAATGAAAAGGTAAGCACTTGGACAACCAGGAGGGGGATGTTCCACCGCTTCTTAGTATTGAGGACTTTACTAGAGATGAAGTTGAGGCAACAAGTGCTTCTGAGAATGAAGAACTCGATCTGTAGAGAGGGTGCAACACCATGAAGACCATCAATTTTTGTTCCTTTTGGCAACACAGTATGACCTCTTCTAGGTGTCGGTACACAATTTTAGTCAGTTTGGTGTTTCCTTTGGCAGATGTATGCACAGACTTGGATATTTTTGTAGGGCTATGAGAACCATGTGGGATCCTTGCTATGTACAGATGTTCCTTCAGGCTAGTATGGTTCCTTCTTGATAGTTTTGGTACTTTTGTACAGTAGGTATGCAATGCAAGTGTTGCAGGTCCAAGATACAAGCAGTTTTGGAATGCTCACAATCCTCCTTGGTTTTGCATATTGTATATTTGTACATTGGCTATGTAAAAATCTAAAACTATATTATGCTTTGTAAAGGGTCAAGATAATGTTGATTGTATTGTAATGTGGGGTTAGTGCAGTAATACTACAGCTCATCATTTTGTAATGCTATTGCTCAAACTATATATATATATATATATATATAATTTGTATTTGTATTTAATATTATTGTAGGTAATATTTTGTAGGTAAATAAGTTAATTGTAACATATTAATTTATATTAATATATATTATAACCTTTTATATTTTAACCATCTATTTTTTTATTTTAATTGAATCATTTATTTATTTTTTCAATTTATATTTTATGTATAATCTCATTTTTTTCTTTTTTCCTTGGTTAAATTATTATTGTTTTAAACTGTTGTATATTTTCCTTTATATATTCCTTCAATCATTTTGTTATATAATTCATCTTTATAATTCTCTTTATTTATTCATTGTTTGAAACATTTAACCTTTAACCTTTTTTGATTCATTTATTTGTGTCATATCATATTACTATATTATTCAATTTTCTTTATGTTTTCATCATTTTTTCGCCTATTTTCACTTTTACTTCATTTTCCAATCTTCTCCCTCCCTACCCTCTCCCACCACTTAACTCATCTTGAATTCATTTCTACAATCATATTCTTCATTATCCTTTTACTTCATTTTCTAATTTTATCCCTCGACCCTCTCCCACCTCTTAACTCAAGATTTTATCATTTCTATAATCATATTCTTCATTATTCTCTTCCTATGATGAATCATTGAGTGTGGTTCAAAATGTCGATTCAAAATAGAATACATAGTTTGACCCAGAAGTGTTTACTCTATCATTCATGGACTTTGAAAAAATAATACCATCTATAATCATTGGTTTGTTAATATTTAACAATTATTAATTTGAATGAAGAGTTTTAGTTGCACTTGTGTCTACTATGAATCAAACCTGATAATTTAATACAATATATTATATTTTTTAATATTTATATATTAAAAAATACATATTAAATTAAAAATAAACTTGTAATAAATAATCATTTTAATATATAACAATTTTATATTAATAATAAGAAAAGAAACATTGTCAAGATGTAATATCTAACTTTTAATTATTTTTAGTATATATTATATTTATTTTATTTATAAAATTTATTTAATATATAATAATGAACGTAATATAATATTTATTAAATATATTATAATAGTTCGGCTAGTACTTGCCTTTATAGTATTGTAATTATTGTTTTTTAGATTGAATAAAAATAAATGTAAGTTTTGTTAATTATAGTGTTTTAATATTGTTAATTTAAAGTTATTTGCATGACCTAACTATAACCCACACTCTAATTCTATCCCTAATCCTAACCCTAACCCTAATTCTAACTCTAACCCTAACAATATTCTAAACCATTATCATAATCTTAGACCTATCTCTAACCCTAACTATGATCGTAACACTATCCATAACTATAAACCTAATTTTAATCGTTAACTTTAAAATAAATAATATATTTAAAATTTTATATTAGTAATTATTATATATTAAATAAATTTTATAAATAAAAAATATAATATATAATAAAAATAATAAAAATCAGATATTACATGTTAAATGTTTCTTCTCTTATTATTAATATAAAATTGTTATATATTAAAATGATTATTTATTACAAGTTGTTTATTTTTAATTTAATATATATATATATATATTTAAAAATAAAATATATATTATATTAAATTATCAGGTTTGAATCTTAGTAGACACAAGTGCAACTAAATCTCTTCATTCAAATCAATAATTGTTAAATATTAAAGACCAATGATTATTTAGTAAAGAATTCTATAGTGAAATTACAAAAAAAATCTATGAATTAATATTGGGAATAAGAAATTTGGAATAAAGATATTAGATGAATAATTTTGGAGCATTATATCTATTAATTATATTTAAGTGATTTTTATTCATAATATTTTTTTAATTTAATTTAATTTTTGAATAGTTCTAGCCATAATTTTTACCTTATTCTTAATTCTAATCCTAATCCTAATTATAATGTTTTTAGGATTATAATAATTAATAATAATAGGATTAGAATTATAATTTAATTAATAAGTATACTAATTTTATGTCATGCCCACTTTTAGACACTTAATGAACACAATACAACTTAACTTATCCACATCAATTTTTCTAATTTGTAAATATCTTTTTTTAAATAATAACATAATACATTAATTTAAGGAAACATTTGATGACATCATTTATTTAAGAGTCAAGATAACAATAATAAATTTTTAAAACAATAAATGACTACTTCTTTGATTAACATAACATACCTTTGACCAACGCCACTTCTGTGAAGCTTAAGGAGGAGACATAAGAAGAAATAAATGATAATGTTGTTGAGCTTTCTACTTGTGGGGTGATTTGCCGCTTTAGGGGATTTTGGCCAAGTCTTCCTCAATTGCATTCCTAGATCACCTCTGAATGGGAGCCTCTGATTTCTGGTAAAGTGTAGATTTTCCCCATGGCTAAGGGGTTTTTTGTAGCTAAGTTTGATAATGCTCAAGACAAAAATATAATATTATGTGACAACTTCTTTAGTTGGGAGGACAAATATTTGCTGATGATTAAACCCTGGCATTTTGATTTTAACCCTACGTCTGAAACTTTTAATAAGATTTTGATATGGGTTCAATTGCCTAATCTTCCCCTCCACCTTTGGAGTGATTCTCTTCTAGAGGAAGTGGGTGAAGCCCTTGGTGATTTATTGTTGGTGGATGAAGAATCTTCTGATATTTATCACTCCACCTTTGTTCGTATTCTAGTTGAAATTGATGTTTCAAAAGGACTTCCTGCCGAGGTCTTACTCAAATCTTCAAAGGGTTCTTGGACCCAATCTTTGGATTATGAAGGAATTCCCCTCTGATGCAGAAGGTGTTTTAAAACAGGACATGTTGCTGCACAATGCAGATTTGACAAAAAAACTAAGAAGGCTACTTGGTGGAATGGTGTTTCACTACAACATTATACGGTTGTGAAGAAATCATATCAACTTAGGAGTTTTTCAGAGGTGGTTGCTTCAGAACCTCAAGGTTTTGTGGCATCCCCTTTGGATGCCTCAAATGGTGGGGCTGCTATGGCTTCCCCTTTTGAACAGGTGACTAGGTCTCAAGTGGCCAGTCCTGGTGATAGCGCCAAGGCTTCCTTGTCTAGTGACTCTTTAGTTATGTCTTTGCCTACGCAAAGGAATAATGATGAAATCTCTAAGACTTTGGCATCGGGCATTCATCTTCAAGATAATAGTGAGTTGGCCTGGCTTGATAAGGCGCAGCAAGTGGAGGAAGGCTGGATTATTGTAATGGGCAAGAAAGCTAAAGCCTCTAGGCCTTCTTTAGACATGACTCTTCGCTCCCACAAGAAAAATGCTAAATGTAAATCTTGAAGAGTCTTGTTTTGGAGCTGGTTTTTTGGCTGGCTGCATGCTGTCTTTTCTGTAGTCATGTTCTTGTTTGTAAAGGGTTTCAGGTCCCTTCAAAACCTATTTTAACCTTTATCAAAAACAACATAACATACCTCATCTTTTCTCAAGTTCCTCTTACATTCCATTGTGTTGTAATTTCTTTACTCCTAATACCCATATTTGCAAGGTGTCTACACGACTAGATACACACATAAAATCAATGGATGATTAGTTACATGATCATCAAGATAAGCCATATCATTAATTTAACTAGACAAATAGATGGTATTTTATGACTGGATTTGCAATGAGGGATAGAGTATGCATATCATCAAAAGAGGTTGGTGAGTTCAATAAAACCTTGAAAAGACAAGACCTAAGGGCTAGACCTATGCCTTGGGGGCTCATCTTTGATGCCTTTGCCTATGTAAGCATAGAGATTTTGAAGTTCGATAACTTCAAACTTCAACCATTACATACTAGGTTAGTCAACAAGGGTACATATCCATTAGGTTCAAAAGATGTCTCTACCACATTTAACGCTCAAATACCAATTATGCTATACACAAAGGATTACTAGAAAAGTATGGAGTATAGAATTAAATACTCATACTTAAACAATTTTACAAAGTATAGCAAGATGCTAAGAAAAAATAAGGTGACTCCAATAAGTGTTCATAGGATAGAAAATTCACTCATTTAGTATGCAGAGTAACCATACTAAACCATCCACTAATCTACAAAGGTTGACAACATCAAAGATTCACATAATACCATCTATTTTATATTATTTAATAATAATTCTAATAACACAATCCTTTTAATATATTTTTCCCCCATATATATTTGCATGCATTATCAAATCAAAGAATAAGTACTGTCCTAAGTATAAAACCTAATAGATCTTGATATAATAAGTAACATGGTAAACTAAGTAAATATAATCCCAGTAACAATATACAATACCATTCTACTTCAAATCATAATGAAAAATGTAAAAAATTAATCCCCAATTGATCCAGAATGAGCCCAATTGATCCAGAATGAGCCCAATTGATCTAGAATTTGCTCATTCCTCGAGACAAGTAAAAAAAACACTCTTTGTCATGCACTCAAAGTAAAGATTCAAAATAAACCAAAATGAATCTGAAATTAGACAAGCTCTAACAAAGTTACCCACATTAATCTAAAACTTTTCTATGATAACTATATTCATGAATATTTAATTTAGCCTTCCAATAGGAGAGTAAATACAATACGGTTAAGCGAATCATATGAATTCAAGTAAAACAAAATCCAAAGTATATTTAAAAAAATAAAATTATACACTACATTGTGATTATATAAGAATCAATGGAATCAACGTTCATACAATAAAGTTAATGCATAAGGAGTAGTTTTCTACAATATTGTTATCCAAATGTTAGCAAAACAATTTGTAGTTACAATTACCCTACAAAAATTCACTGGTGTTTCCCGATTTCTAAAACCCCGTTTCTGAAGCAATTTCAGAATGCATAAAAAAAAACGTGTCTGACTGCGAGATAGAGGAGGCAACAAATTTGACTCTGTCATTTATAATGGCTAAAATTTGACCAAGATCTGGCTAAAGTTTTGACACATCAAATCAAATTAGCAATAAATTGGAGAGAATATATCCATATCTGAAATAAGAAAGAAGAGAAGAGTGTCAGGTAGAAAGAAAAATTTGTACTGCATAATCTAATGAATTGAAATCTGGTTTGTGTTATTTTATTTTGTAGAAAATCAATCATAATTATCCATAAACTTGTGTGCAGTGTATGCATATTTCAAAGAAATGGTAATTCTCCTCTTCTTGCATTACTTGGTAACAAGTTTAACCATAATTCAGGAATAGAAAATAAAAAAAATAAAATGGAAAAACTCAATAATCCTTTGAACATGTATTACACAATATTGGGTAACAAGTTTAACCATAATTCAGCTAACATGATGAGGAATAGAAAATAAAAAAATAAAATGGAAAAACCCAATAATCCTTTGAACATGTATTACACAATACTGGAGCTAATCAATCAACCATTACATATTGTATGTGCAATCATGGAGATAATCTAGCAGAATCAAAAATAACAAAACATAATATATTCTTCACTTCTTTCTATTCAAAATGTCTTGAGATGATCTTGAATGTCAAAATGTCAATAACTGAAATCTCTGTGTAATCAAACACAATAAATACAAAAGGGAACTGAACTTATTAGAGAAATGACTCGATAACTCTGAATTGGAGAAAATATTGTGGTGTAGGAGAATAATTAGAAATATTTACTTTAATGGGGAAAATTAGAAAAGAGATGCAAAAGAGACTGTTGAGATTAACAATTTACCGAATGATAAGTAGGAGGTATTTTCCACAGCGTGTCAAATTAGGATATTGCTATCAGGATTCAACAGTGTAATTTTATGAGTCAAACTCATTGACCCATGTTTCACGAGTAGTAGTTCACAAGAACCCATTTCTCATGATAAAATTACATGGTTGAATCCTGATAGCAATATCATAAATTTACGGAATATTATAGAACGGAAAGTGGTGGAGGCGTAAAATAGACACATGAGCTATTTCTTTTTAGATAATGTCTCAAAGAATGTGGTCTTCAGGTCTTCAATGATCTCAGATTATGCACAAACTGCTTTATTAAAAAGGGGCTCAGAAGTTTTCACACAATTGCAATTGGCGGGTGTAAAGCTAGATTCCACAATGTTTGTTAGCATTCTCCTACCTGTGCCAAACTGGGAGCTTTGATTTACAAGGTATAAACTTCTATCATAGCATAAAGGGTCTAGATGAATTTTGTGGAGGCAACATGTAATAGAAACTTCTATCTATACTCATAATACTACAGATAGCTATGAATTTTTTATAATGCCTCGATGAATACCTTATTGTGGAGAAGTGGATGTTGATTTTGATTAATATGATTTATTTATATGATTTGTAAAATACAACATACCTATTAACTTGCGCATAAAATCACTGCATATAATCTCCATGGAATGCAAGGTCACTAGGGAAATTTGTTATACGTCGACAAGAACAATAGAATAAAAAGAGGTGAAACAACAAGTGCACTTACCTGTAACTTCCTTTCATTCACCACTCTTCCTATCTTGTTGAACTATGTAACAGTATCTTGGCCCTTCTCAACGTTGAAAGAGAACCTTGCCTGACAATTGACTTTCAATATATGAAACAGTCCCAATTTGCTTCTTCAAATCTTCACCATGTGCACTGCAAATCCATGTTGAAGAAATGAACTACCTGCCTCATATATTGTGAATGGTCCATCAGTGAAGTTTGTTCTAGTATCTGGAATACCCATAAGCCTCCCACACAATTGTGCAGATGTGGCTGAAGTTAACAACTGATTAAATTCACTAATCAGATGATTGTGTGGTGGAATCCTAGGATGGAAAGGTTCATGTGTTTTAGAGGGCTTGTTACGATACAACCAACTCCTTCGATTGGATTTTTAGGGCATTGTAAATGTGGTTCCCGAGATTTTCTTGGTGTATTGGCCAAATAGACACTTCAATGGATTATTCCGCCCCGCAGAAAATATAACGTCTCAAGATTCTACACAAATTATCTCATGCACTCAAAAGCATGGTTCCCCATGTTGGAAGTTTGTTTTGTCACCGATGTCAATGGATCTATGTTTTTGCATTGATATTGACCTATGGAGATGCTTTAATTGGTTACACTATGTTGTTATTAGTAGTCTCACTAATTTCAACCTTTAGTGTTGCTTTTATGAGCATACATGCTTGTGGATGTTCAACCTCTAGTGGGGTTGAGGTGTTGAGAAAGTGTAGCAAATGATGAGATGGTGCTTGGTTTCCAAGTACTTTTGAGAAAATTTGAATAAAAAAGAGTTTAGTGTGGTAGAGTGGTGCTTCAGTTTGTGCTCCACATTTCTTTTGTAGTGAAGCTATGTTTATGTGGTTCAGATATGTTGATTAGAGGTGTATTCAAAGGTGTTATATCCAGAGTTTCTTATTCTAGATCGTTCAACAAAGGAAGTTGTGTTCACCAGTGTGTCAAGTGTGAAGTAGCGTTGTCTGGGAGAAATAGTTTTGCTCCACATTTCTTCGCGTCATGGTTTCTGGTCTTGTAGATCTGGTAGTGTGCTTATATTGCTTATATCTATCTTCCTTTAGAGTTTTTTGAGTTTTTGTGCCCCACAAGGTTGGATTTATAAGTTGCAGTGTGTGGAAGGTTAACTGGTTGTACATAACGAATATATTTTTAGGTAAATTTTGTTGCAAATGATTTGTTGGATTTTAGGGTGTTGATGGAATATTCTAGATTAATTTTAAGTGTTGTTTGTGGTCCACAAGTCATCTTTGGATCAAATTAAGCATGTACTTAAAATTTTTGTTGGTTATTTTCAATTCCCAACTAGATCTCACAAGTAATCTATGAGTTTTCCATTTTCAATTGTTAGTTACTTGGAGGGATTGGCCAACAAACAAGTGAAAGCTAAGAATAGCTTTGGGCTCTGTGGAACCCTAGAGGGTGATCCTTGATAGTATTTATTAATATCATGTGCTAATTATCACAAATACTATAAATAGAAGATATGTTCTATGTAGATTTGCTTGAGGATTATGAAAAATGAAAATATCTGGCACACCTTTCAAGCATTTAACATTTTCAAGACAATAGAATAAGATAAAACTTCAATTCAACAAATAATTTCAACTAAATTCAAATATTGAAGATGTTTGTATATGAAAGATCCTAGAGATGTAACTTAGACACATTTTTAGGGGATCGGTGCCTTAACCTAGGGCATGGAGTCATAACCAATGTAATTGAAAGTATAAAATAACATTCCACCTAAACATTACAAAGCTTTTTAACAATGCATTACACCATTAAACTTAAAACTCTTAACCAATTCTACTTATCAGATCCCTACATACATTCACATAAATCTATACTTCTATTAAAGCATTTAACTCATTCTTTGAATAAGAGCATTAACAGAAATATACATCCACAGGAAAGACAATGGAAACGAATTGAATGATCTTTGATTCTTTTCATTCATAACCTATGCAAAACATACAAAATGAGACAATTGGCTTCAAAATTATTCTATTGTATTCAGAAATTATAGTACTATTATACTGTAAGGATTCAAAAATGCAAAATAGCTAAAACCAAGTAGCAACCACTCTACCTAAGATCTAAGCCCAAATCCCAAATCCCATATAAGAAAGCACAAATGATAGAAGAGAAATAAGCAATATGAAAGAAAATAAAAAAAACTCCCCTATCAAAGTTGATTTCCTTCATTGCTTCTCCTTCAAATAGCTTTTGCAATGTTGCCCTCAGATTTTGAAGTACCTGCAAATGACAATGAAAAGCAAGATTTGTTGGAGAAATATGGTTGTAAATCCAAAATGATGGAGAAATCCTTCTTTTATAGAAGAGCTATTTGAACAGACCGACGAGATTAAACTTCTAGAAGATGCCCAGATCAACGGTGAAGGATGAATGCACCACATAGTGGTAGGGTTAGGGACGGCTAAAGATAGACGGTCAAGATTGAAATAAGACTAGAGAGAATCAACAGTCAAAGATTGGGAGAGAATGTGGGCCATTAAATAATAATTTTTAATTGAAGAAGGGAATCTTGACAATTAAATCATATTATTATTTAATTTGGAAGAGGAAGTGGAGGAATAAAATAATTAAAAAATGATTATTCATTTATGGAAAAAGAGGGAAAATGGTATTTAATTGAAATGATTATTATTTGACATTTCAAGGTAAATGTGGAGAAATGGAAATAGAGAATATTAAAAATATGAGTAAATTGGATTAATTATTTGTAATGAAGGAGGAAAAATAAATATGGTCAAAATAATTAAAATAGTCTGTTATTAACTATATGGCAGTGTGGAAAAGGCTAAATATGTAAATAATATGAATCGGCATTGAGTAAATAAAATGTTAATTTACAGTGGTGGTGGAGAGAAGGATTATGTAAAGATTAGAAGAAAATAGAATTAATTAAATAATTAAATTATTATGAAGGAAAAAGTTATAGATTGATCTCTTGAGAAAAGTAATGGTAGATTCGAAAATCAGGAGCAACATATCTACGATTCTTTCTGCAAATATGGCACAAAGACTTGAGTAGTAGCAAGAAATAACTTAAAATTTATTTCTCTACGTTCTGCATTACAAAAACTCTCCAAAAAGATCAATCATCCCATGCAAATGGCCTTCAATTCCCTTTTATAAGACAAGGGAGCAATAAGTTTTAGGCCAATTAAACATGTCAATTTTTTATTAGACATACAATTTCATTTGAAGACGTGAGCACACTTGCTCGTGGATAGAATATTCCTAGGACAAATATAGTTATATTACTTGTTACAGTCTTTGTCCTTTCCCAAAATGTTTCATATCGATAGTTGGTACTTTGTAGCTTCTTTCTTCATTCTTTGTCGGTGCAGACCCGAGACTGATGAGTTGGCAAGTGAAGAAAAAACCCCAGTGTACAAAAAGACAAAATTTTCTTTTGTTGGTGTTGTTGAGGTAGTTAGAAACACTAAATATGCATGAATGACAAAAAATATATCCATGTCACTAGGAAAACTTTACAAGTTAGACATCTCATTGTACTTCTTCATGTCCCAAGCATCATATTCTTCCTCAAAAGGCCATTTGAATGCCATGAAATCATCTAATTTGTTCCTATATGAGCTATACCTTTTTACCACTTGATTTGCCTCTTTATCAAAGTTTTCTAAAAACTTACTAGTGAACCAAAGTTTATCCATGCTACTTTTCAATAAATCCATGTCCACTGAATTGTCCTCACAAATGAGAAGGGTCTGAGTAGCAACAACATTGTCCATTTGAGACCTCCAATGTTCATATGTATGTTTCCATTGCTCCTTTACTGTCTAGAATGTCTGGAAAAAGGCCAAGATCACTCTCATTGAATTCCTAGAGTAATTCCTTTGGCGCTGTATCTCGGGTGATTAAGCCGCAAACGCTGGCGCACAGGGACGCTCCAGTAATGATTTGTTCATATCGCTTAAACTTTGCGCACCTATTTACGTCACGGATGGAAGACCAAGATCGCGCGCACTCTCTCGTGGATTCTTTCCCGAGGTGGTCAGCGTACTTTTCCTACCAGCCTATATGTTGGGTCAGCAGCAATAGCGGCCGGTCACAGCCAATCCCCTTCACGTATAGTGCAAGGTTATTTGTTGCGGATCATGAGTTGATCCCTTGATCATACCAACAAGTGCACTTATTCTTGGTATCCACAATTACATCAATGGAATAGCTTCTGCTATGTCTTTCTCAAACATCATAATTGCAATAAACATCAAAGAATAATTATTGTGTACACTATTCACTCTCTTTTTTGGTTTTCCCATTAAATGTTCCAAAATAGTAGTGTTATTATATGTACATTATTTTCATACTTTCATCATCATAAATTTGGAACAATTCATCATATACCTTTAGCTACTGAATTAGATATTTTTTGTTGACTCTTCTTTTTGGAGGAGGAGCAACATAAGTATTGGGAACCTATGGAAAAATTTCATCATACACAACCATCTCAATTGATTGAATTGGAGGAGGTGGTGGAGAAGAAAGGGATAGAGCAGCGAGTTGTACCGGTTGCACTTGTGGTTGCTGATTTTGCAACATTTCAACCATTATTTCTAATTTTGCAAGCCTTTGCTTGTCTTTATTGTACTCAATCAATAAATCATTGTATTTCTTAGTTCCTGAGTCATATTTCTCTTTTAGTCACTATGTAGTTACCTTAGTAAACTTTACAACATTGACAACAAATGTGGTTGCTTCAACTGTTGAGGTATCGAAAACCCTCTTTGTGATAAGACCTCCCCTCAGGTCACCAGTTGGCTTTGCATGTTCAGTTGGCTTATTGGTGTTTGGGGATAGAGCCCAAATTGCAGGAGTATCCCATATTCGACTGAAATTTGATCTAGACAAAGAACACAATGCCTCTTCATTTGTGGAAAAATCCTAAGAATCATGTTTTCTTACTATGTCAAAAGCAATGGTTGAAGCCATGTCCCACTCAAGCAATAAAAGAATGCCACTTTCTTTAAATAGCTTTATGCCTTCTTCAGGAGACATTTCCTTTTATTTTGTCTTCATCTCTGCAACCAACCTTGTAGATATCACATCTCTAGGTTGCTCAAGAAATTTTCTCATTTCTTCTTTCAACCTTCTTTTATATTCATCTCTCTGTGTTCTCCAGAGAAACTCTTTGAACACATCACATTTTGTGAATGTATCATCCATAAAATATTTGTAGGTTACATCCCTTACATCATCAACATTATCCACACCTATCAAGATTGCCTTTGTAACTCTATTGTCAGGTTTTGGAAAATCATTCTCCCTCTGTGGAGATTGCATATGTTGTATAATTTCATTTGACGTTACAATAACCTCATCATCAAAATCCACATGGTAGTCCACAAGCCCAACTTGTTCAATCTTCCTCCCCTTTGGAGAGGACTCCCTTGGGGCTGAATTAATATCAATAATGTTTTTCTATGGAGAGAGGGTTGTTTTTGGCATAGGGGAAGATGCTCTAGAATCCTCAGTTTGTGTAGGAGTAGATTTTATTTGTTCTTTCAAAATTCTCCCTTAGGTCTTCTTGTGAAGACATATTGCTTCTTAGGAGGTTGGTATGTAGGTCTTTCCTCAACCATAGGGGCCTTCCCCTTATCCTATTCATGTTTATGTTCTTGCTCCTATTCTTTATCTAGCCAACCACTTTGTCAAAAATTTGCAATATAGCTTCACTTTTTAGAATTGGATCATCAATGTCTACATATGTCCCCTTGAAAGAGGGATCTTGTTGCTTCTTTTCCTTTTCAATATTTTTAAAGGTAATCCATTTTATTCTCCTATCCTCAATATCATTTAAATCAAATTTATTTCTTATTATATCCTCAGTATAATATAATCCATGCCAAAATTTAGATTTGTTGATTCTCAATATTAAAGCACCAATAAACCGTTCAGGGTCAAAATTTTTGGCCCTAGAATTTTTCATTTTCAGAGGGGTAAGCATGTCAAGTTTCTACTTCCACCCCTCCTTACCCATGACAAAAATTAAAAAATACTATGAACTAAGGAAAGATGGATCCCTTTGAGTTGCATGGTAGAGATCTATCTAATCTTGACTTATCTTTGAGTGCCTTGATGGAAGACCTTGTTTCCTAAGGCATCTAGACACTACTATTTTTTCAAAAAAATCCACCTTGGCTCTATGCCTCCATAGCCAATTTATACCTAGGATAACATCATAGGAACCTAGAGATGCTACATATAGGTTCACTTCGGTTGAGAAAGTTGGAAGATCAACTTTGGCTTCAAAGAGGAATTGCTCTACTTTATTTTTTGTCTAGCTAGCATATTCAATTGATAAGGGTTTAGCCATAAATCAAGCTCTTCTAGGAAATTTACTTAACACTCTTGGTGCAATAAAACTTTTCATTGCACTAGTATCAATCAAAATAGAAATAGAAACTCCAAATAATGTACCTATTGTCTCTATGGGAGTAATCTAGTACTCTACTTGATGGTTGTCCAAGGCTGCATAAATCCTTTGTTAGAAGGCTAATTGTTGTGCTCCTTGGTTCTTGTTTGGGCACTGGTTTGTATACTGATCACCTCCACAAGAGAAACATCCTCCAAGAGGTCCTTGCTTTTCAAAAGGTTTACCAGAATTATCACCATTCCTCTTGGGATTGTTGTTATTTTTCTCCTCATTATTGGACTTATTCCAATTATTCCTAAATCCCTTGTCATTTTTCCTTCTTGCTTCCTTCTTATCATTTCTCTTCTTAAAAGGTTGAGAATATTGTGACCATTTATACTTTTTACGATTCTTCTCATAATAAGTGGATATTGAATTTAATTTTTGTTCCTACTTTATAGCTTTCTCAAATACTTGATCCATAGTGGTTGGACTATGCACATCAACTTCTCCACCTATCTAGGAATTCATTCCCATGATGAATTTCCTAATTCTAAACCTTTTATCCTAGTTTTGGTATTAGGGTATGTGATTCAAAAAACATGTAAATTTTTCCCAATACTCTACCACATATATGTCTCCTCGATGCAAATATTGAAAGTCTATAATATTTTGGCCAAAGAAAAGTTGAGGTAACCACCTTTGTCTAAAAATGACCACAAACTGGTCCTAAGTTAAACTTAAGGAGCTTAACCCCAATTCTATTTTCTTATTCATCACCATGTGGATGCTTCTCTTGCCAGCTGATAGGCACCCCAAACTTCCTTAGTTACTTTAGAGTAATTTCTAATCTCAAAGTACTTTTCCATTTCTGTGAGCGAAGCTTCTGCAACATCACCACTCACTATTCCATCAAACTTGGGTGGCATTACCTTTTTCATATCTCTTGACAACTCAAGATCAAGTTGATTCTTCTTTTCATTATTAACTCTAGTATTAGAATTATATTCCCCTTGCTCACTTTGAGTGGTGTGATCATGCCTATTTTCATCTTCCCCTTCTTGAGATGCCTCATTTTCTCTTTCTGGTTTAATTTTACCCCTCACTTCCTACTCCAGTGTACCAAGCCTTTCCTTTGTTTCATTTAACATGGTTAGAATCTAGTCCAATTTAGCCATTGGATTTTCAGAAGGATTTGACAGCTCTTGACTTCCTCTAGGGTTTATTGGAGTTTGCACCATGTTGAATTTACTTTCCTCACTTGAAGTTCATTTTAAGTGTTTTATAGATCCTCCAACTTTTAATGTTGCACTTAAAAATCATCAATCATAGCAATATTTATTTTAATATGTACAAATTTGGTTAAAATAACAAAAAAAAATTATATTTTATTTAGTGGTTTTTAGTACATCCTTATTTAACACAAAATTTCTTTGATTTTATGTAACTATAGGTCTCTATTGGACAAAGGTATCTTTTCAGGTTCTTCTTCATCGTCAGAATCTACCAAGATAAATTTGGAGTGTGGGTGTACTTGCAGGTACTCTTCCATCACCTCCTTTCCTACCTAGGTGCATCATGACCGCAAAAAAATGGCTTATCATGATGTGTAGATTATTTACTCGATTTAATAGAGGGAATAGGTACTATGGTCTTCTTTGCCACCTTATTACATTGTTTCCTTTCAACCAAATGCGCTTAAGAGCATTAGCAAGGTTTTCAAATTCAACAAGCCATGCACCTCCTGATTATTTGGTATTCTCGTATATTTTTACCTCTAGAGATGATTCCTTGTTGGCCATTAGGCTAGATAAGTTCTTAGGTACAAATTTCTTTGTAGTTTTCCTTGTACTTTTTCCTACCATTCTGGTACAAGAACACTTTCAAACATTAGCTAACTATTAAATGTTTGAAAAAATTTATCGTAATGAGATCATAGGTCCATGTGTTGAATCTAGTAGCTCTGATACCATATATAACATACTCATCTTTTAAAACTAAAATTGCTTAATGAATTTACTAGAAAGTAAACAACCACATGCTAAAAATCGATAGTAAATTTTTTGACTTTCATATAACATTTGTTTTAATTATGAACAATAAATAAATGGAAACTATAATCATTTGAATTTGAAATGCAACAATTTCAATAAGGAAAGTTATGATAACATTTACTTTCATATTATAGATATGAATTGAATTTAAAATAAACATGTTTACTATACTCCAAAAGTGTTATAAAGTCTTCCATTTTTTAAAATATGCATCTATCTCACAAGTCTTGACAAAGTCCTCTGCAAGAGGGGGAGCATCACCTAAGTGCTTTACCTCCAACCACAGACTGACAGTCCCCACACACCTTCCATATGGAAGTGGTCCTACCCTTCATGAAGAGTATAGACAAAGGAAACCAACAAATTTATGTCATTTGAGTCCTAGTTTTGTGTCCTACATAACCCAATCAACCATACAAAGTTTTAGAAAACCTCTAACTAAGTATGACCAATCTAATTGAATTATGCAATCCAAAACATTGTGAACCGACTAAATACAAGCAAAGAATTTCGCATTGCTTTGGCCAAATTTTTAAATAAAATGAACACTTCCATAGGAAATGTAGTCATGAGTTCACACACATCTAACTCAACTTAGAAATGACATTCAACCTACAGTTTAACTCACGGTTGACTCACTTGACTATTTATATAACTTTTCACAAGGATTTGAAATTAATAATGTATATCATTTTATAGTCGGTAAACGACTAAGGTCATAAAAAAATACTCCTAACAATGAACATCTATATTGTGTACTCACAATTTCTCACAACTTGGCTACTGCTACATGCTCATATGATTTTGTAATTATTTCAAGCATGTAATGCTCTCCTATTTTCATACATAAGACTTCTAAAATTATTTTACAAGTTATAGTATATTCAGGTAATGACACTAACTCGTGACTCTTTATCTTTCACTTGAGGTCTTATCAACTCATAACTTAGGTAAAAATAAGAGTTTTATTCACTAATATCAAATAGTTTCATCATAAATATTTTTAGTTTTTATGTTTTCTCCTTCATTCTTCATTCAAGAAAATATTTCAAAATGCTAATAAATATTCAGCATAATATCTATTTATTTTTGCATGAATAAGTACATATTTATGGATTCCAAGCCATATTAATAACTTTGAATATTAATTTGGATACTTTCAGCCAAAATAACTAGTGTAAGCTTCAAGATTATCATACAAATTTATAAATATGTTATAGAATAATCTTTTTGCATGCTCTTATATTTATATATCGATTTTCTATTTACTTTTTTGAGTAAATTAGAATATTTTTATTTAGCTTACCACAACAAGGTATCAAAACTCTTGTTTTTAATCATATTATTGTTGTTGTCTTCAGAATTAAATAAACTAGCAATCGCACCTTGGTGTGCAATGGGTACACCGAAGAGGTGTGGAATGTCAATTAGGGAAAATTTAAGCATATTTTTTGTATAAATTTGTGTATTACATGAGTTCAATTGGTTGGCCATTTAGAAAATAATATTGTTTGTGCAGCAGATCATAAATCTTTGCTCTCGTCCATAAAAGTCATAAAAATCGAAATCGTCAATCATTTCTTCAGGTCGAGAAAATGCGACCGATCCGTCCGTCGATAAAGAAAAAGATCAAAACAAGAATGAGAGAGGGATGTGGAAAGATAGAGTGATATAAAGATTGAGATATAAGGAGATATAGAGAGGGGGAGAGGGAGAGAGATAAAGAGATAGAAAAATAGAGAGAAGTAGAGAAAGCCAAATATATCCTTATAGAATGAATATATTAACCATTAGCTCCCTAGATCAAAATTATGCTAGGACAACCTACACCTTCAGAAAATTGGGGCCTTTTCCTGGACTGCCTTAGTCTCTTCTAGAGTTCTAAGAAGTATTCTTAATCTAACTTTAAATGAAAATAGATATTATTGTTGGTCTCATTCTTGATTAATGGCAAGAGAGATTTGTTCAACCAGAGATTAAAAATCTTGACACATTCCCTCAAGGTGTGAAAGGGAAAATTGAAAATACTCCAACTTATTGCAATTATGAATGCTCTAGAATGTTGGTAAAAAATTACTATTCACTATGGAAATGAGAATCTGAATTACACTTGGAGAACTTCTCACTATTAGCTACCTCCATTCTATCAATGGTTTAGAATCCACTTGATTGCAAACTGATGTCATTACTATGGGAAAACATAGTAACCATAACTATTTTGTATTGATGTGTTGCCTCTTCTTCCAACCAAGATTAAACATCCCACATTTGATTGTTGATCAAAAGAGTGTATATAACTCATCGATATGTTGGGAATTGCAATCTCTTGAAATTTGTTTGGAGAGTGGCTAATGATAGTACCACTAGGACTTGTCTTGTAACCTTGATTATGTCCCGAAACTTTACCGATGGGAAATGCACCTAGATCCCAAGTTTTGTGATTGACTTCAGTCTCATCTCCTGATTTTTGAAGAGGTCTTTTGCCAAACTCAAAAAGTAGATTATCATAGATCATATTAGCTTCAGCCTCAAACAAAGGATTATTAACAAGTTAAAAGTTATCCTTAGTTCCAAACTTGGACCTATCTATTTCCAAACTTTCCCTATCTATTTCGTTGCTTGTCATTGCTTCATCAAACATTTTTCTCATTTGATTGTCTTTATCCTCCTCCGAGTTTTGTACTTTTGTTGCCTCTCCTCCTTCAATTTTATCCTCTATGATCAAATTGTCATGTAATTTCTCTTTTGATGTGTTGTCACTAGAAAGGACACTCTCCTCATCAATAACAATTGATTGATTGGAGGAGACCATGTCCTCCTCAAAAGGTGAGGGAGAACTATGATTAAAATCTTTATCCTTATGTGGTTGTTCATAATCTAATTTATGATCAATAGATTTAATCTCTTCAATGTCTTCTTTAATGCATGATTCTTGAAATGAGGTAAGAGTAGCATTAGAATCACAAAGATCATTATCTTCCACAGCCTTGTTCCGAAAGTCAAACCAAAAACCTCCTGTCTCGTTGAAATGAAAAAAGTTAGCATCTATAGCAGATGTAAGACCACTATTATTTTTAGTTTGCTCCTCATGCATCAACTCCTCGTTGGTAGTTGCCTTATGACCCTCATGAACCCAAGTACCTAATTCATTGTAATAGAAGAGACATATGAAAATTCATCTTCTTCCTTATGAACAATTGTCAATCTTGTATTTACTTGCATTCATCTTTTGTATGTACAACTAAGGGAACTTCCTCCCATTCATTTCCTAACTTGATTTTTTCTTGTTCTCCCTTATTCAAGCGAGGCTTTAATCTTTTCTCACATTGTTTGAATGCCTCATGGATTAATGTATATGCAGATGAAGAGAGAGCCCATTCCTATTTCCAAATAGTCCATAGCATATATGTGATGGGTTGGGAGATAATCACTCTCATTGATGGTTAGGACCATGATATCTTTCATGCCTACAAAAATATCTTTATTATGTGTGTTCTTGATCGTGGTGAAGAAATAATGGAACATATCATGGACTTGATCCTGAACCCCAAATCCACAAGAAGGATACTTTTCTTGATTTCCGCAAATGTTTTTAATATGGTCACCCTTCTTGAATAATGCATATTATTGGAGTCATCTAGATTTTTGAAGCTTTCTATAATCAAGTGTACAACCTCTTTCATCGTGTCATCATCATAGGGAGTTTGAGGAACCAAAATTCTCATTATCTCACTTAAACAAGAAGTCACTAACAACTTGATCTCCTCATCATGATGCCTCAACCATTTGTGTTCTTTCAAGGTGGTTATTGTAGGCGTTAGGGCTAGATCTAATACTTCAGATGACTGCTCAATATGAATTATACATTCTTCCACCAATTTAACTGTGTTCAAGACATCATCCCTTGATTGAAATTTCGTAGTAAGTTTGTTGCCTGCTTCATAGAGTGTTCTTGCCAATGGTTTGATATCTTCTATTGTCATGATTAATCCAATTTTTTTACATTTACTCAAAGGCTGGCAGGTTCACTAGCTCTTATACCACCTATAATGTCCCTTCTAGAATTATGATAAATTTCGTTTTTATATTTAGTGCTTAGGATATCACTTGATATGTCAAACGAGTAACTCAATCTTCTATATATATGTGTGTGTGTGTGTGTATAACTAGCACTTGCACCATAAAGGGTGCAAGGGTTACGCCGATAGAAAAGTATGTGTAAATTAATATGTTAAGGAGGCATATTCTTTATTTTTACTAATGTCATATTCCAACTATATCATATACCAGGTTTTTGGAAAATATGTTATCTAGATCCCAATTTTAAAGATGAATAGTAATCTAATTTTTTTCAAAATCCTGGATGTATAAAGAACTACTTTCAGCAAATATTATTGGTAAGAAACCTTCCACAAACCAGTAGATTAATTTAACTAGACATTCCAAGCACCCAATATTACAACCAAAATAATTCAAATTAGCTTTACCTCTAGCATTTTCAATTTCCTCTCTCGCTACAAATAACTCAATTTGTTCACATGTTTTGTTTGTTAAGAAGAAGAGAGTAAAATATAGTTTTTGTGTTGTTCCAAGCGGGTGCCATAAATGATAGTCATCCCCTACTGTTCATGTAAATGGTTTGGAAAAAACAATATGCATACACGTATATTGCAGCTTAACCAGAAAGGCAATTGCCTGGATAGGGATAATGCTGGAGTAGATTTTTTTGTGGTATGGAAACACAGTCATAAATATAGTCCTGTTAGTACATTGTCAAATAGCTTAATAGGGTTGAATGTTCAGAATCACAAATAGTTTTAAGACTTGGTTTTTTTGTGTTCTCCTAGATTTGGTAAACAAAAGCATTCTTTCAGACCTGTAAAATCTACACAGGAAAAAAAAATAGAAATCAATGATGCAAAAAAGAATATAGATATATTAAACAGGAATGGGAGACAACAAGAACAACATAGATGACTGTGACAAAGCTATGAAACATGACTCTGGACTTGAAAAAAAGACAAGATTTAGCTTGAAATTTGACATGATACAATTTTTTTTTATGGCTACAACATACCCTAGTATAAGAAACACACACTGCACTAAAGGACGTTCACTATCTGAAGAAAAAAATGTTATGTTCATATTACAATATCAATAATGTTTGCTTATAACAACAAACCTCTCTGATGCACGACAATTTTTCATATACTTTCAATGTTCATCTATCAATCCGTGGTGGCAGATGTTTAAAGTGATTGCAGAGGTAATTGTTCTTTTCTTCTGGTAGGAGTTGCCAGAAGGGTTAACATTATAATATTATATAGTTGTCACATTTAAAGAGTGGCAAGAAGGAAAAGATTTTTCCTTCTAAAAAAATAAACTACATCTCTTCATTGTCCCCTTCAGCAATCATTCTGTCAAGATTTCATTAAAAGAAAATCCAGGGTTAAGTCCCAAATTCTTGTACAGACATGACGATCTCTGAGATTTTCTATGCATAGACAAAAACACTAAATTACAGTCTATCTCCTACACATTATCAAAGGAGTGCTGTAAGAAAATAAATTCTATAAAAATTTCTTGAATTCATTTCATTTAACCATTTTGCAGCAATCTCTTCATGAAGACAATCTCTCAAAGCGAAAAATGTTTTTAGTCTGTTTTTAAAATGAAAACTATGCCTAGATGCCATGACCAAGGGGCAACTAATCTGCAAAATTCATAAGCAATTTAGTATAGTGGAATTCAAGGGACCTGCTACATTCTTCTTCGACAGGCCTTTTGTCCGCAACGGAAGAGTCTTTTTTGTCAAACCGAGAGAAGCCTGGTCAGGAAAGGGATCTCCTTAGCTGGTTCGTAGTGTACTCGACCTGCCTCAAAACAGGGGCTACTATTTGTCTTACTCCCCACGAAGTGGCCAACTATAGTCCCTCCATTTCTCCTTGCAGAAAGTGAATAATGGTGGCTTCATATGGCGCGACCAGAGATTGTGGGGTGATCGATATTCCCATGGACCGAAACCCTAAACCTAGTTCAAAGTGCTACAGTTATCAAACTGCTTCCCCGCGCTCGTGTCCAGTAACCTTTCCCTTGCACAGAGCAAAATTTTATATGCATAGAGAGAAGTTCAAATCAGATTGCAGGCGGTGGAGAAATCGGATTGCAGGCGGTGGAGTAAGTCACCTACAAAATTTAAAGCTCGCCTGCCGGACGGATTCAACTTACATTTCATTGAAACCATTATTGGTTTTGTGGGAAATTTTTGTAGTTTGCCGGGCGTGAGACAGGTTTCCAGCACAAAGCTCCTACAATATATAGCCTATTCGCTAATAATAGGTATTGTGATAGAACAATGAGCCAATTTTTTCTACAAAATTCAGTAATGGAAATCTTGATTGAGAATCAATTTCAAATTGAAGGTTGATAATGGCAATAATTGTTATTTCTACTCAAATACACTATCACCATATGATTATAGAATTATGGCATCAAGGAGTACTATTTTTTATTTAATTCTCTAAATTCATACACTAAAATGGAATGAATGAATGCCTTAATGCAGATCATTGTTTCAGAATATGGCCTTGCTTTTATACGATTAATTTCTTGGTTGGGTGTTTGATTTTTGCATCCTGTACAACCTGATCCAACGCTCCCAAGGAGCCCTAGATACTTGCTTAATTATGATGTGTGAATATCCACCTCATCGCTGCCTTTTTCCATTAAATTATATCCCTTCTTATACCCACGATGGGCTGAGAGTCATACCCCTTCATGGTATGCATTCATCAAAGGACATTAATTATCTTAACTAATTATGGTTCCCTTAATCGCTCAAGGGATAATTAATTTCTATTAATATTATCCCTTGAAATATCATTGATCTGCCTTGCTGGATTTTATCATTATCTAGCCACTATTTTTAAGGAAGTTGTCATTCTTTCAAGTCCACGATACTTTAACCAGTTATCATCTTATTTCTGCTTATAGAAGGTCATTTGGCATGAGTTGCTTCGACTTTGAGTGGGATATTCAACACCACCAATCTCAAAAAACTCCACTTCCTTACACTAGAAAGCCACCAACCTAAAGTCCCAATAGTGACCAAGGGATGGCACACGACTCCAATGCCCCAAAGCTAGTAGTCGGTCCCCCATATGACTAGGGGAAAACCCTTTTTAACCTCCCTATTTTCCATATAAAACAAATCAAACTTATAAAATTAATTATAAATTTGTCCTACAAACTTAAATTTTCATAAACTAGATACTATTAGAAAGTTGGCTCCATGAAATTTCTAGTGTTATTGATAATATTTCTAAGTTTTACTGTTGGTGAAAATTATTTCCTATTGAAGTCAAATTTACATTTTTTTGCTTCCAAGCTCAAATTTTGACTCAAATCTCCATTTTTTGCAATTATTTTGATGTTGAAAACTTGGTTCAATACTCTATACAGTTCTTAGACCTATTTTCTAGAATATTTACCTAATACCTATTATTTTCATTAGAAGTCAAATTCTCTTTTTTGGTTTTTTTTTTTCAAAAAAACCTACAAACTTTTTTTTGGAACAAGGGGATAATTTTCTTGCATTGTGAGGGTTATATTACTTTTTCTCATTCAAATTTATACATTTTTCAAAAAAAATCATGAACCCAACCCACATTACTCTACTCACTCAAACCAATTATTATGGATGGAGTAAATAACTAGAAATCAATCTAAATAAACAAGGGTGTTATCGAGTGACCACAGGTACATAACTTCAACTAGTCATAGTTGTAGTTCAAAGATAAAATGATATAAGAAATGTGATGAAGCTTTTAGGATATTATGCATGTCTATGTCTCCTAATCTCCTCTTTAATGTTAATTCTTGCACTACACTCAATCAAATTTGGATTCATTTTGGTACACCTCATTGTGTTATTACCTATTTACTGTTACTTTGATGAGTTAAAATACTTTAATACATGATTATGTTTTGTGTATTTTGATGGAAAATGTGATGAATGAATATGCAATGCAATATGGATACTTTAAATACTTTGAAGATGAAAATATTTGATGCATATGAATGTAATGTTATCAGCTAACTACTATAGTGATGCACTAAGTTAGATGCAGGAAAAGAATCGAGCCTCTGGAAGAGAGGGGGAGTATCACTCAAGAGAAGAGTTTGGTTTGGTAACCCTTAATATGCCCATTTGAGCTATCACACACTCACATCCTAGTTTGGTCAAGTTGGGTCAAGTTAGTATGGGAATAGGTAAGTAAACCTTCAAACATAGTTTGGGGATGATTTGTTATGCTTTTGGTTTTGGTCTTTGATTTCTTGATTGTTTCTTAGTTTGGATTATGTGACTAAATCTCTGTATTAAATATAAGTTCTTCTTCGTGTATTTATATTTATGTATTAATCGATGAATATATACATAGAATGTATATATGTATGTGATTGTAATAACTCATACATGTGAGTATATATGTATGTGTGTATACGTAGGTAGAAGTACTTACACATACTTATGTGTGGATATATCATATGCATGAGAATATCGATTGGACATATATGACATTTTTGTATATACACACACCGATCGATGAATATGTAAATATATGGGTTTATTATGGATACTAAAATAATGATATATGTATATTATATAACTAATATATATGTATATGATTACATTAATATATACATATATACATACATATATATATATATACATATATACATATATATATTGATATATTTAAATAACAACCAATGATTTTAATATACATATATATATTATAATGATGCATTATAACATATATATATACTAATATATATAATGCTTATATATATTTGAAATGTTATGAACTTTAATGTGTGGAACATATAATGGTGAATGGCTTGTATAAAAGCCAACAACATAATAACCATATGTTGCACATAAAGGCTCTCGCATACGTGAGAATAGTATTGTTGTTGATAGCGCATAAAAGGTGGATTGTTTATTATTGCTAATAAAACGCATAAGATGGAAGCGCATGGGAAACATTTGTAAGGCATTTTAAGAGATAATATGCTACGCCATGTAAAGAGATAGAATGCAAATAAAAGTCAAGTGTTGCGCTAAAAAGCGACACACAGCCTTATAAGAGCATTAGACTATGTCAAAAGCCACAAGCTAGCTGAAGCTTGGAAGAAGTTGACTTGCCATGCAAATAGGAAACCTGTAGGTAAATTTTTTTGTGTTTGACTTAGTAAAATAGCAGTTGTTGTTAGTTAAAAAGACAACTCAGCCATATTAGAGAGACTGAAAATGTACAAATTGATTATGTGTTTGCATTTTAATTGTTTGAGTAGTCACATTTCACTTCAATTGGCTTAGTTGACTCATTTAGAGGAGAAGTTGGTTTTTGTTGTTAAGTGGTGGCAGTTGTAAGAGAAAATGTGGCGGATTATAGAGTTTGTTTGTAGCAATAAGTTTCTCAGATTTTAGTATAAGTAGAGGCAACTTCTTAACCTTTTGGTCATTCATTCATTCCCTATCTTTCAATCACTCTTTTGAAGTTCATTGTTGTAGTTTTTTGTGCAAATAGATTGTTGAGTGCATTAGTGAAAAAAGAGAGACTGCTTTGGGAGTTTGTAGTTTGTTGAGAGTTTTGAGAAAGGCTAGGATTGGAGATAGTCTGATCATAGGAGCAACAAATGTGATTGTGAGAATTAAGCTTAGGAAGCAATATCTTCGTTGGAAACTATAATTCTAGGCATGCTGATTTTACTTGTCTATTCTTTTATGTTGACATTGTATTTGTTTATGAATGCAAGTGTTTGAGGAAAAGATGAATTATATGTTTTAATGAGCTTGCTTGCATGAACTTTGGTTATTTCTTATTTGGGTGAGCTTGCAAGATCTTTGGTGAATTCTTATTTTGGTGAAACCATGTTGGTTGATACTTTTATTTATATTTATTCCTTATGTTGGAAATTTTGTGGTTGTATTTGCTAAACAAGATAATCATGGCGTACTAGTATAATACCTAGGTTGTCATAGAATATGTGTATGCTTGCATAAAGTATGAAATATGAGAATTGATATTATCTTTAAGTTCTATGTTGAAAATGTCAATTTGTAATACTATATGTACATGTATGGTTAATTTGGTTGATTCCAAGGTTAGGATAATCCATGAATGGGAGTAACCTAGTGGTCACTTAGATAAGTCATCACCTTTTAGGTTGAAATTGTATTATGATTGAGTATGAGTGGTAAAATACCAAATCGAGCTAAGAGGTGTGTGAACATACAACTACGCTCGAAGTACTAAATGATTGTATTTATATATCTACAAAATCTTTGGCCAAAGTAGTGTAAGTAGCCACTGATTACACTTGTCAGTTCATTATGAGTCAATTTTGCATAATTAAGTTGGGAATGTCATGTAGGTTGTAGCCACTATATGGTGGCTTTAGTTATGTAGGACACAACACCATGCTTAGGAAGGCTAGTATTATGAGGTTACTAGACCAATCTCTTCGTCGAAGGGTAAGAGACCGCAATAAGTCTGTGGTTGGCGAAAAAACGCTTGAGTGATACTCCCCCTCATACAGTTGGCAGTCAAAATTTGAGGATGTATGCCAACAAGGACATCTGGACCATTTGCACTCTATTTCATTAAAGCTCTTGGAAGCTATGTGTGTATCATGTATCTCTATCTTTATGTAATTGTAATTGGAAAAATGTTATCTTTATATGGGATTATGTAATATGAAATTGTTACTTGGGATTCCTTATAAATGCAATAGGAGTTTGAAATGGAATTATTTCGAATGTGCATCTTGTTATTTAAATTAGAAAAAAAAAATTGTATTGTTTTATATTAGTAAATATAAATTATTCACATATGGGTTAAAATTTAAGTTAAATCAATAGGTAAAACATTGAGCATGTTACACGTGGTATCAAAGTCATGTTCAACTCTCAAACATATGAGCTCGCTATGCTTTCATCCAATATTATGTGAATCTAATACTTGTACTTCTTGTGCCAGAATGGTGTGTTTCAAGATGACTGCAATGAAGTCAGTAATCGGAAATGAGCGTTACCTCAAGGCCAAGAAAGAAAGGGAAGCCATTGAGTGTTACCTCATTTATGGTCTTTTAAAATTTAAGATTTTGTTTCAAAAGCATTTTCTATTACTTTATTTTGAGTTGTTCGATTCAAAACATATTAAGTTGAACTTTGCAATTGTTTCCTTTATCATATAATTTCCCTTTCACACTATTCATATAGTTTTATTTGACATTGTTCTAAAAATTGCAAGTACTGTTAAAACACAAATATGAACGAGCTGATTCTCGTTTTGTAATTTATGATGTTTGCTTAGCAAAGGAAAATATTTTTTTAATGACTTTTTTGAGCCTAAGGATTTTGAGATCCTAGAGGCCAACTTGGATAATCATGAAGTTGAACAACTTAGGAGAGGCTTTGAACAAAAAACTTCATCATTAGGACCTGCAGCCCTCTAGCATGGCCCTATTTGTAGTAGCCAGAGTCATTGGCTACATTTGATTTTTTGGAAATTTGTGCTTAGTTTATAAGTTGACTTTGTACAAACTATATTGTAATTGAAATTTTATCAACTATAACCATCTAGTTATTATTTATGCACTATAAAGTATGCTTTGTGCAATGCAATGTAATCAACAATATGAATATAAACAAAATCCTATTTTCTACCATTCATGGGTTAAACTCTATGCTATGAAAATGCCCTTAAATTTTATTTTTTTTAAGTAGTTTTTCTCTTTTTCTACAATATTTTACGTTTTTTTTTTAAATCCAAATTTTTTCCCATTTTTAAAAAAAAATCTTATACTTCTGGTTTGCTGATTTTTCCCCAAATGGTTTTTGCTGCTATGCATGAAATCGTTATCCAAACAGTTATCATTTACACTCAAAAAATACATAGTTCGAAAGTTGAAAAGATGCTGGTTCGGTTAGATTTAGTGATTGGAATTGAAAAGTCCAAGGTTATCAAAGCGAAGCTAAAAATAGAAGCAAGACAAACATTACCCTTGTTTGAATTGTACACCCATCAAAATATGTTAAGCCATCTTGAGCTATTTTCGCTGCCACACAAACCCAATTCATTAAAATTACAAGATCGCCCTCTATGAAGACAGCGAGTAGCTGGGGAACCCTGACTATGCTGGATGTCAGGGTCTAAGTCTTCTATTTACCAAAAAAAGCTTTCATTCAGGTATCCTGTAAATGGATGAGTAATAATGAGATTCAAGCTCTTTTAAACTTGTTGCAGCCTGTTCAGCTACTGTTGAAAGAAGTCGGTCTGTTTCTTCAGATTGCTGCTCAAAGTTTGCAACACGTTGCTGAACATGCTCATTTAAAGATGCAAAGTCTGAGAAAACAGCTGTCTGCTTTAATTCGGAAACAAGCTTCAAGAGTGAGTCAGCTGCTTGAACCTGGATGTTAAATTTAGGAATCAGTCAAGGATGAAGAAATATTACAATCAGAAAGAAGGCACTACTCTTGGTTGCTCCTAAACTCTGAGGAAAAGCTATTCATCTGAGAAGTGCAATTTTCATCTGACTACATAAATCCCATCTGTAGTATGTACTCTGAGAAAAAAGACGACATAAATGCTAAATTACACAAGCATCTTGGTTGTTTTCAAGTTTTCGACCCACAAGCACCCCATTTACATGTTTTCTTCTTTGAAACAAATACATATTTCGTCTGAGAAACGGTGCCTTTTGAGGAGAGGAAAACACCAAAAATAGAAGACAGGAAATTGTCTCACCACACGTGAAGCATGTATCTCCATTTGAAATGCCTCCTGTGAATTTCGGAAAGGTGCATCATTGACCTGTCAACAATATTTATTGCCATTAGAGATAACATTTGTTTAACAACAGCAAGTTGCCTTTTCTGTTGAGAAACTATCAATTAGAGATTGATTTTCAGCCACTATATGTTACCAACTTACCACATATCTTTATATGCATATGGATTATTTGGAATGGAGAGTATTAGAGTGTTGAATATTCAGGCCCTAGTAGCATTACATTTACGCAGCAACAAACATAGCAAATTGAAGTGTAAATGGAATTCAATTACACAGGTTTAAAACATGAAAAACACAGAAAATTTAAAAATGCATAAATACTGCAAAAATTAATAAAACGGGAATTTATAAGCTAAAATCAGAGGAGTTCTCTTGAAGAAGGGAATAACCCAAATATATTCTGGGTTTGACCAGATTTACGAAAATCCTGACCTGCTGGTTTGACTCGCCATGGCCAAGGCACTGGGCGCTGATCACCCATATTACTTTGGTGTTTTACGCTACTATAAGGGATTCTAGATTTTTCTAGATTCTAAATCTAGATGCCAGTGATGTAAGAATTAAAGGTATAATAAAAATTCAGACCAAGGGTAGAATTAAAGTTACGTGTAATCAGAATTCAGACTAAGCCCATGCAAAGCCTTTGAATTTTATTCAAGATTCATAGAGATGGTTAACTTGAGGTTATTAAAATGGCATACTTCTAAAAACTCTTAGGCAGAACAAAGATCATTTAAAGATATGACTTAAGAATACCATAGAAATGACATTGCATCTCTGTTGCAGGGATATTTTTGGTCAGATTTTCGTTTTTGCTCAGGTATCTGTTTCTATGAAATAGTCTCCTAATTCTTTATTTTGATCAGTAATTCCTTTATGCTCAGTAATATTTATCTGTGAAAACATACGTCCAGACTTTACGGCATAATCCTTCTTGGAGGGTCCAGATGTCTGAAGTGGGATATTGTTTCTTCACCAAGCCTGTACAAAGGTCAAAACATAGTCAGAGAGTAAGGACCGTTAAAACAGGATAATGCATCTAGTCTAACCAGATCCTTCTTATTAATTGAATAATTGAATAAGAAATAGTTCACCAGAAAGATTTGCCAATTAGAATTCAATATTTGATTACTTCAAAAAAAAAACATTTTTTTCTGACAGACCATCATAACATATCCTAAATTCTTGTTCTGCCAATAAAAAATGCATATCATGAGAGAACAGTCGCAGAACATCTTATGCTTTTTTCTTCTTTTTTTTCATGATCTTTTAAAATCATATAATAGGAAATAGATATAAGAATATCCTCTGTGGAATGAAGTCTAGTCTTGCAAAGAACTTCATGTTCTATTCTCTAATATAATCGCATTTTCTCTTCTGTAATGGGAAACTACAGAAGACAAAACCTTTATCTAAAGTAACTATCAAGGGCACATAAGTGGCATCTGTAACAGATTACTTTGCCAAAAACTGTACAGAAATCCAAAACTACAACCAGAAAGTTCTAGATTACAACTTTACAAGGAGAATTGCAGTAGGTTAATCATCCTCTGTAAAAAAATTGTCACCAAAAAGCTAAAACAATGCCAAGGAAATTCCTTTCAGGGATGGCTAACAAAGAGGCAGGGAAGAAATTGATTGTCTAGGTGGCCATGAAAATACAGCTTATATAATTCAATTTCGACAGGGATTGAAACAGGCTCATTTTGAGTTTCTAAAACTTATCAATCGGTCAGTAGTCTGTTAGAAAAAATACAGTCCACAAACATCATATAACAATCCATGAAATGGGGCTCAACACACAACTATAAACCACAACTATATCTGTTTACAACAATGGGTTTCATGGTTCATCCCAGCAGATCCCACAACCAAAAAAAAGGCATAATTTACATCATATCATGTTTTGTTTCAGTATAACTTAGACACCTCCCTGAATGAGCTCTGAAAACCATAAAGGGAAATCGCAGAATATTGAACTCGACACAAGTATATGCTTATGGTGAAAATATGGTCATGGGCAGGATACTTTATCTCCTTTGCAGTGATATATGGTCCATTACATCTATTCTTCAAGCTTTAGCATGTTATCTTTGTTCTTATGCCTCAATCTATTGGTATTGTTTAATGATCAAGGGGACTTATGGTGACAGTCAAATTCTTATAGCCATAAAGTTAAATGCAGTTTACTAGTGGATATTATGTAAACCCATAGTTGAAAAACTTGGACTTGGCAATTACTCAGCAGGCCCAAAAAATTTAAAATCTAAGGAATCAGCAAAAACTTGGGGAAAAACTAAGCAAATTTATCAAACATTTGAAAATATTTAAATTTTTAAAAATATTCTTCAAAAATGCACATTACTAAATTTGTAGAACATATTAATAATTTCCATCACATATAAATCAAAATTAGAGTTCAATACATATCATAGACCAAGAAACAAATTCAACCTCTAAATACATATGAACTTCAAGTTACAATATGAATAAAAATTATAAAAATCATAAATTTCTTCAACAACTAAGGCTCAAAAAAGTCTGCTGCCACTCTTATGGGTGTTGCGGAAATGGATGGTATAGGCATTGCAATATCGTCAATAGGTGCCCCATACATACTCATAGTGATAGGATGAAGTTGTGTATGCAAGGAACCCGCCCCTAATGACTCACCAACCTCACCTTCTGCCTCATATGCTACAACATTCCCTTCCCATCCAGCTGCCTCCCTCTCCAAATTAGCTAAGTCGTCATCGGTTAACAATGGATGACATCAACATCATCAAGCTTGACAATGCAATCTAAATATGGATCAATGTCATCAAGGTCAAGTGCATGATGCGTATCAAGGTATAACTATGAAAATTCAAGTCTGCATGTTGTTTAAACTTGCAATATGAACAAAATTTTAAAAATTCATATAATTTCCACATAAGACATTCTATTCATCTCCTAATCAACACTTTTAGGCTTCAGCATAGAAAGGAATCAAAGGATATTAAACTGTGAATTACAGTCTGTAAGTTGTTTAAACTTGCAATATGTATTATGAACAAAATTACAAAAATTCATATAATTTCCACGTCCAACATTCTATTGATCTCTAAATCAACACTTTCACCATAGAAAAAATTTATCCATTATGGTCTCTTGGCTGGTTGTTTAATTTTAAATATTATTAAACTTTTAAAGTTTAAAATATGAAATTTCAAGCCTGCAAGTCGTTTATATTTATATTGAGAAATGTAAATGACCTGCAAGCAAGGACTCTCCCTCAACCAATTTGCAAGGAAAGAAAAAACTAGAAGGATCTAAAAACATATAGCACTTTTTTTAACATTGGAATGAAAGCAAAAAAAATATCAATGAAAACCTGTGCATTTCGCATCACCAATCGCATGCCCTAAATCACCACCAATCATGTGCCCTAAATCACCGCAAATCGTCACCAATTGTGTGCCCAAAATGCAAAAATCATATAAAGTTTTTAACATTAGGTGAAAAAAATGAATTTATACTCATTTAGGCAAGTTTTTCATGAAAATCTCAAGTTTTTAGCAATTTATTGGCGAGATTTTATCAAAAATCGTTGCAAGTAGGCTGTCATGGCTGCAAGCAGTAGTTGACTCCACTAAAATCCCTTTTGCAGCACTTCAAATACTCATAAGCATGCCAATTATCATAACTAAAATAGAAAATGCTATATTATTCTAAAAATAACTACTTTAATATATAACCATTCAATTAAACAATATACATTTAAGCTTAGTGTTTTTAACTTTTTATCAAAGTATCAATTAAAAAGGTTGTTTAAAGGAGGTAAATGTCTATGGAAATGCAAATGAAAACAGGGAAAAGGAGCATTAGATCAGGGCAATGTTGGAGCTCATCACACCCCCCAGCTTAGGGGGTTGCTTGTCCCCAAACAACTAGGGCCTGTAATTATACATCAAACAGAGTAATATGAAATCAAATGGCTCTTTAGACCCTTCATACTGCTTGAGGTAGAATCCTTTCTATCCTTCAATCCTATTCCTTCTGGCATCTTCATCTGTTCCATCAAACATTGTGGCCCCACCAAAGGTAGATGGAAGGCTAGTGGAAGCCAACTAAGGCTGTGTCATCTAGCCAGGTTGGTGCACCTTGTTGCCCTGCTCACTACTACTCTATAATTGTACATGGAATAGGGATTTTTCCTCTGCAAGTTAGGTGTGAGCTCTTGCCATCTCAATTTGCTAAAAATAAATGACTACTTCCCAATTTCGGGTACTTTTTGAGGTACTTATGCTGCTCATCAACTCGATTATGCTAGACTTTCTCAACTACTGCAAGAATGTTCATCAAGAGTATCCATTCTTCTATGATTTCTTCTAGATTTTTTGCTTCCCCTCTAATTTTTAGAAGAACGCATTTTTCACACAGTGTATATTTTTGCATCAGTTCCCCTCTTTTTTTCATTTCTTACAAAAGAGCTAAATGCTTTCAACTATAGATCTCTCACATACAGAATGGGATTCCATTTTGAATTATATGGCATAGCTAGATCATGAAGATAGAATTCATACAACTAGCATTGTAGCTCAGTGATGCTTTCTTGATAAGCTCTAAAAAAAGAACTAGGGGTATCTATTTTTAGAAGTCAAATCACAGTAAATTTGCATAAATTGAAAATTGATCAATTGTTCTTTCAAATAAATTGCATATACCCTAGCAGGAGGGCGACATACCATTATATGTTCAGTAAGTTCACCCATTTTCTCAACCTTTTCCTTTGATCTATTTATCTCCATATCCTTATTTTTCAATTCCTTATTAAATTTTTCTTCCGACTCTTTGTTCTCTTGAACCCATATATTCTTAGTAGACTTGATGACCCTATCCCTTTTCTATATTAATGTTTCATGGTTGGGTCCATCTGTTTGAGTTGATGCTATTTCAAATTGCTTAAAATCATTAAATTCCCAAAGATTTTGGGGATCATCATTCGGAGTACCTATGGTAATGATTGCAGGCTGATCTGCAAATGATACTTCTTTGGCTGCATGCTGCACTCACTCAACTTTTGTGCATTCTATTTCTTCTTCTACCATCTGAGCCAACATATCTAGCTCACTTCTTTGATTCTCATATTCTCAAAGCCTTGCTTCTAGTTCTTCAATTTTTAGCAGGGCACCTACAACTCCTTATTTCCACCTACTACTACAGAAACTTGTTCTTCTTCAGACTTGCGCACTACAGGCTCAAAGGAAGGGGTTGCCTCTACATCCAGATGAAAGCCAAAGCTACTAGATGTATCTGAGTCTTCACTTATTCTTTGAAAAAAATGTTCTTGCTCAGTATCTATCTCTCTCAATAAGACAACCTTGGAAGCCAATTTAGAGGTGCTTGGTGTTAGCCCATTTTCCTTGAGAAAGTTTGAGACCCTAAGTTTAGGAGATTTTGGTGTTGAGGCCACCTTTTGTTTCTTTTTAGTTGGTTTGGAGGAGGAAGGGGTATTAACAGTCACTGGAATTGCTGCATGCAGGTTCTTCTTACAATGGTTGCATGTATGGGGGATGATGTTACATGTGCAAAATGTGTGGTTGCAGGTGCAGAGGTTAAGGCTTCATGGACAGTATGAGTGGCTGCAGGTGCAAAGAATGAGGCTGAATGGACAATATGTGTGGCTGCATGCTTTACCTCCACATTTCACCCTTCTTCTTCATCTGAATCTTCCTACGGTCTCAACCTTCTTCTTGCCCTAGCGTCTTCTTATTGTACTTGAGGCTATTGTTCCCTCAACCTTCTGTCATGAGGGCCTTGCCCTATGTTTTTTCAGTCCCCAATATCATTCATTACAAGAAATTCTTCCCATGAAACTTCAGGAAATTGATCATTCAAGCTTTTCTTAATAAGCAACTGAATTAAACAGTGGTGGGATAAAGCAAGAAATTTAGGACATTTACCAAACTATTGTGCCGAAGGTGGCTTAAGAGTTTAAAGTGCACTACATACAGTAAAGAAAACCTACCTTCACAAGTAATATACTTGATGATGTGCATTGCTACTTCAGCCTAGAATGTAGGTAGTGACAGCCTCCTAGTGCCTTGTGAGGAGTGCTCAAATTGTTCTCCTGGTGCTGCAAATTCACTCCTAGACAGTACTACAGTAGGTCTTTCTAGCCATAGGTCTCCATTTATAGATAACCCTGAAACTTCTGCAATAATTCCTTCAGAGACACTTTGAGCTCTTTCATTACTACCACATCATTAGCCAATGTCCTTGCAAATTCATGAGCTAGCCCTTCAATATATCTGTCTAGTCTCTTAAAGTAATCTAACCAGCCTACCTGCTGGAAGACAGGCAGGCATGCCTAGGATCTCTGTGAATGATATCTCCACCATTGTGTTACAGAGAGCTAAAGCAAGGTGGCAATTTCCCTGATGTCATGCCCCCACCATACATCACAATCCCCCAATCGCAGCCTGTCCTAGGATTAATGATAATCAATCCAAAGAGATATGGAAGCGGCAACCAAGGAGATATGAAAGTGGCGACTCTTCAGAGGGTTTGATGAGAATTAATTAAGGGAGATGCTAATGCAGCGACTCCATAAGAAAATAAATAATTAATAATTAAAAGAATTTAAGGGGCAATGCTTGGTTGCAGAGGGTTGTGTCCCTTGTTAAGATGACCAATGAAAGGATGTGACTCCCTAGCATGGAAGATATATGAGGTAGAACAAATGAGTGGGGATAGGCATCAAGGGGAGCAAATTGGAAAAAAAGAAAAATAAGGAATTGACATAAAGATATCTATTGGAAATAAATATTGTTTTCAGCAATAATATCATTGAGAAGTAAGTTTAAAAGATAATCTTAGAATATAAATTAGGAATATATATGTGTGTGTGTGTGTGTGTGTGTGTGTTAATTGCAGAAATCAAGTTATTACAGCCACCTGTAAGTAAATCTATTATAATTGCATAATGATATTTTATTAACAATTAATATAGCAACCTTTAGCAATCTATTTTGAATTTATAGAAGTGTTTTGCAAATAGGGAGACCAACCAACCTTCTAAGTCATGAGATGTTGAAGGGCTAGGAATTCTTAATATCAAGCACGCCACCCCGAAATGGATGAACTGGAGGTTTTGCCATGTTTGTGGGCTGGGAGGCCGAATGGACTGGAAACCCATTTTGAGCTCTTGGGCTTGGTTAAAGAGGACAGCCTTTATGCATCTTATCAAGCACGCCACCCCGCGATGGATGAATTGGAGGTTCTGCCATAGTCATGGGCCGGGAGGCCAAATGGTGCTCTTGGGCTTGATTGAGGAGGACAGCTAGCCTCCAAGGCGGACTGAGGGATGGAACAAATCTAGAATCATTCCATGCTTTCACAATACAAGGGCCACCACCCTTGAGATTGCAGTTTCCAAGCATTTCTAGAACGCACCCAGATGCGCAGAAAATGGTTTTTCACTTTTTTTAGTTTTTTTCACATGCTTATTCATTTGGTTTTTTGTCTCCACTGCCTTGTGAAAGAAGCATGTGAAAAAAGACTCTCTATTGTCTTGTGGAAGCAAAATCCCAAGACAAACTAATTAGGCATTTTCAAAATGAATTTCTACTTAAACTATTCCATATTGTTAAAGTTGGTTTTAATAAAAAGATCATTTTTATCAGATTCTCTTGCCCCTTACATGCCTTCTTATTTGTAAGGCTATCCTAAATAAATCCGCCATTTATAAAACCACTCTATGCTCTTAATATTATTTGTGTCATCAACAACTTGATAAATCTAGACGAGGCTTTGGTTAGAATCTTATAAGAAAAATTTAAGAGGGTAGTTGTATTTCAACCACCTCCTCTCTCACTTATAGAGCCTTGTGAAATGATTTTATTTAGTCTTGCATTGATTAAGGTCATGTAGGACAAGGTTTGAGAATCCAATTAAGACCTGTCAAACCAAGTAGCTTGGCAAAATCACACAACCAAGTAGTGTTGAACTTGATATTATTATTTTAATATTGAACTTGACATTTGAACAATGAATATTTATCATGCATGTTTTAAATGGCATTCAAGTTTATGATGGTTTTGTTGTTTAACTTTATATGATGCTATGTGATATTCTCATCCTAATTCATGCTTCTAGGCTATATATATATTTATATATATCATGCATGTTTTAAATGACATTCAAATTTTTTATATGATGCTATGTGATATTCTAATCCTAATTCATGCTTCGCTAAGAAGTTGAATCACAACTTTTTCCTAGCGATTCCAAGTATGAATCGTACTAAAATCGGAGTCGAAGTCGGAATCCTTGTGGATGCATACAAGAATCGATTTTTTTCCCTTTGAAACGTTTTTTTTTGCAGTCGTCTGTACCCGAGCGATTCTAGACCGATTCTGAAACAATTCCAAGGGATTTGACTTTTTAAAAGCAAAAAAAAAAAAACCTAAAACTTGAAAACAAAAGCATCCATTTCACATTTCCATTTATTTCTTTCAGTCTTCAGACCACTAACAAACGAGCGAGCTAGGGTTGCAGGGAGAAACGTTTTCAAAAATCGTGAGCTAGGGAAGCGAAAGGGAGAAAGGTTTGCAGAAATCGCCATTTTCTTGCACACAAGTCTTGATTATACCAAGTTTTTTTGCCATTTTTTCTGTAATTTAGTTTGCCAAATTTTTCCCAATGCCCATTTCAAACCAAAGACCCCCAGTCATGATTCAATCATTCACACATTAAAAAATATTAAAACGAAATTATTTAAAGATAAAACTTTAAATTTTAAAAGTTAGAACTTATATTATTATTATTAAAAATAAAATTGAAACCTCTATCCTTGCTATGAGTATGAATTAAAAATATTAAATATATTATGATAATAATAAATATACTTATAATTTCCTGCAATCTAAAAAAATAAAAAATAAAAATAAATAAATAAATAAATATACTTATAATATTACTAATATTAAAAAATGAATTATTTTTAATTTAATATTATTATTTAATATTTATGCAATGAATAGTAAAATTATAAAATATTATTATTGTTTTATTATAATAGTTTTTATTATTTTTTACAATGTTAATAATATAAATAGAAATTATAATAGTATGATTAAAATTTTAAATACTAATAGTCTAATAACTTTGTTAAAACTTAAATAATATATTATAAATTTATATTTAAATATCAATATTAAATAATAAAATTAAAAATATATAAGATTTTAACTTTAGTCATTTAGATGTTTTTGATAAGGTAAGCAGGGTATTGAAAGGGCCCAGAACCTTGTACAGAGCTAAGAAAAGGAAACTTCCAAACACCAAAGTATCAAACTTTGCACCAGCAGAAACACTACAGAAACACAGTAGACAAACAACCACCACCTGGTCCCCAGATAACCAGGAGCGACAAAACACTCAAAACCAACAGTAGTCCTAAGTCAAAGCCAAAGAAACATCAAAGGCCAAGAGCCAACAAGAACTTACAAAGCAAACACAGGATGCAGACCAAGATCTCAATACCAACCATAGACCCCACAGGCTGCAGCATACCATCTGCTCAGTAACAGCAACTCTAAGCCACTATGAAAAGGGCAACAAAACTTCCCAATCAAAACCAACAGTCCAACCAAGAACTCTAGCTCAATAAGAGAAATACGAGGCAGGACTGAGGAGGAAGAACAAAACCCCTTGAAACACCTATCAAACCAGGAAGCCAACACATTCTTTGAATCTAATAGAGAAAGCTCCCCTCTATTGGAGAGGATCACATGAAAACCTTTTCCACCGAACCCAGAGAACTCCAGCAGCCCCATACTCCACCTCAATAGGAGTAGATCCCACCTCAAAAGGGACAATAGCAGAGAAACCTAGAAAGGGAAGCTTCCAACCAAACCCACATCACCCATCTTCACCTCGATAGAAGAGGAATCCACCTCGATAGGAACAGGTTGCAAAATCAAGGAGAAAGACACAAATCCCGCAGAAAAAGTAAACACACCATCCTCCACCAGGGTTGTAAACGATGACCCAACCAACATGAGGACAGAGAAACAAATCAGCCCATACTCCACCTCAATAGGAGTAGATCCCACCTCAAAAGGGACAGCAGCAGAGAAACCCAGAAAGGGAAGCTTCCAACCAAACCCACAACACCCATCTTCACCTCGATAGAAGGGGAATCCACCTCGATAGGAATAGGCTGTAGAATCAAGGAGAAAGCCACCACTCCTGCAGAAAAAGTAAACACACCATCCTCCACCAAGGTTGTAAACGATAACCCAACCAACATGAGGACAAAGAAACAAATCTGTAAGCAACACTTGGGATTCAGCACCCAACTCAAATGCATCCAGAAGGAGGCTCCAAAGAAATCCAGAAACCAGAGGCCATCCACTGAGGACAAAAAACAGCCCCAAAGTGCCACACCCACCAGCCAGAACCAGCAAAGGCCCTCAAAATATTCAACAGCAAAGCCTTTGAGGCCGCACCAAACAAAAGAGAAAGCACCACCACACCACCAGAGCTCACCAAAAGTGGGGCTAAAACAGAGAGAGGAAGGAACCTCACCCATCAACACACCCAACCAATGGAAAAAATAGAGCACACTGGCCAACACCACCACCCAAGCCAACCCAGGCCAAATGCCCAAGAAAGCAGGCACAACTCTCTGAGGAAAGCCAGGACAAACCCGGGCAAACCAAGGAAAAAGTGCAGCAAAGGCTCCAAGAGACCCAGGCACCGAAGAAGATCTCCCACCAAGAAGGGAAAACAAACATCAACAGGTGCGAAGCTCCAACCAAGGGAGAAGCACATTGTCCACGCAAACCACCAACAGCACCGGCTCCAAAGCAACACCGGAGCGAACTGCACCCACTGCAACCCCCAAATCCTCGTCCACACCATCAAGATCACCATCATCGTCCTCACCAGTAACTGCAGATTTGAAAATTCCAACCCCGCGCCCTTTCCCACTCACGCTTTGTCGTTCCATCCTTTGAGAATATCATTAATCATTTAGATGTTATGTAGATTATTTAAGTTTAATTTATTTTTCAAATTTTGATCCATTGCATATAAAGAAACTATACCAAAAATTCCATGGCAGCTAGTTCTGATTTTGTTGGCAAACCCTCATTCAACATTGACCTTGCTTCACTGCTATGGAGGCATGTAAAAAATGGTAGAGCAGGTTCCAGGTGGGGGAATATATGTTTGGATATGTCGTGGGTGTGATAAGCGGTATACAAGTTCCTACAGTCGAGTGCAAGGGCATTTGTGTGCAATTCCTGGGAAGGGAATCAGAGCTTGTCCAAGGAAAAATGTTGTACCTACACCACCTTATAAAATAGCAAAATATATTAAGGAGCAAGAGGAAGCAAATGCAAGGGTTGAAAATAGAATGGGGCATCCATTCAGTACAGAAGGGGCCCACGAAGGCCACCTACTTAATCTCACACACATAGTGTTGATCCTGATATTGTAGTAGAAAGCCATCCTTTTTTGAGTAGAAATGAAAATGAGGCTATTATTCCAAAGAGAGCAAAGGGACCATTGGAGAGGGCATTTAATAATGATCCCAGAGATATTGCTAACCAAACCATTGCAAGAAGCCTTTATGCAAATGGTTTGTCTTTCAACATTGTTCAATCACCCTATTGGCAAGACATGGTGAGAAAAATAAATGAAACTCCAAAGGGGTACACACGCCCAAGTTACAAGAAGGTGCCTAGCACTTTATTGTCAAGGGAGGTCAAACATATAGAAGATTAATTATCTCCCATCAAGGCCTCATGGAAAGAAACAGGTGTGTCTATTATTTCTAGTGGATGGAAAGATGCAAAAAATAGACCATTAATTACTCCGATTGCAATGTGCCCTAAAGGGGCAATGTTTCTAAAAGTTGTGGATTGTGAGGGGCAAGTGAAGAATGCACAATTTATTGCTGACATCCTTATACAGTGCATTAATGAAGTGGGTCCTCAAAATGTTGTCCAAGTTATAATGGACAATGCAAAGAATTGTAGAGTTGCTGGTATGTTAGTTGAGACACGATTCTCACATATATTTTGGACACCTTATGCCGTGCATTCCCTCAACCTCATGCTACAAAAGTTGGGTACAAAAATAGACTAGATAGACTAGATCAAACAAGTTTATGTTGAAGTTGAAGAGATCCAAATGTTTATAACAAATCATCACATGTCACAAGCTATTTTTAGATCATTCTCACAACTAGAGCTACTGAAAGTAACTCAAACTTCAAATAATGCAATTTTTTTATTTTATGTTTTACTTTAGTAATTTATTTTTTAAATATATACATTTTTCATTGATTTTAATTATTTAATTTTTATTTTCAAATAGGTGGCTAAGACTAGATTTGCATCCAACACAATCATCTTGAGACAACTTGTGAAAGTGCACGAGGCACTTTCTGGTATGGTCATTAGTCAATCATGGTCTATATGAAGGCAATCAAACACTAAGAGGGCAGCAAATGTAAAACAAAAGATTCTAGATGACACTTGGTGGGATCGGGTGGAATATCTTCCTAGTTTCGCTGAGCCCATCATGAGTATGATACATTTTACTAACATGGATAAGTCATGCTTGGGAGAGGTTTATGATGGCGTCGATCCAATACTTGAGAAGATGAAATCCATCATGAATGCAAAAAAGCAAGATCCTAAACAAACCTTCTTCAAAGAAGTGCAGTCAATTTGCATTGAGCGGTGGAACAAAATGACCACCCCACTCCATTTTCTTGCCTTCGCTTTGACTCCCAAATATTACAATGAAGAGGTCCTTGCTATACCAACAAGAGTGCCACCATACCATGATACAGAAGTCAGCAAAGGGTTTAGGAAAGCTCTTACTAAACTCTTTCACTGATCCTGATATGCAAGATGCAATTGCAATTGAATTTGCTGATTTTGTTACCTCTCGTGATCAAAGTGCTTCTACTCCCTGTGACAAATATAGGAAGGATGCTCACTCTTGGTGATACCTCAATAGCCACAAGTTGCCACACCTCCAAGTTCTTGCAATAAAAATTTTATCTCAAGTTTTGAATTTTTACCACTCTAAATTTGTTTTTAACTTTTATCATTTAAAATGAGTTATTTTCAAATTTGAAGTTTGATTTACAAAATTCTTCATTTAACAACTCTAATGAGAGCTCCCTTTGCTTCAATAGGTTGCTAGTTCTTCAGCTGAGCAGAATTGGAGTACATACTCCATCCATTTAGTGAAGCGCAATCAATTGGCATCAAGCAAAGCAAAGGAGCTAGTTTTTGTTCATTCCAACTTGCATCTTCTTACTCACAAAGATGATGAGTACAAGGAAGGGGCAGCAAAGTTATGGGATGTAGAATCAAAGCGAACTGACCTGGATCTTTCTTTTGCTGCACAATCTTCAGTTTTAGGAGTCAAGTAGCCAGCATACTTTTGGTGCAAGTGCCAGTGGGGTTCCATCATCTAATGTTAATGTTGATGATGATCTTGGTCTTGATGATAACCCATACGATGCAGATTAGTGAATTGATTACTATTTGTATTATTTAAATGTTAAACAATGATTATTTATCATGGCATTCAAGTTTGATCCTTTTGATATAGAAAACTGAATTTAAATTAGTATATTATGTTTCAAAATTTGAAATTTGTCATGGTTTTGTTTAGCATATGCATTGGTATATGACATTCTAAACTTAATTTTTTTTTAGGCTATATATATTTTATTTTATTTTTGTACGGACATACCCAACCCGCCCCCCCACCAAATCTGCCATACCGGTGTATCATACCCACATACCCGTACCTGTACCCAATTTGGCAACTTACGACGAAAGCTCTATTTCCTTAGGCTGCCGATAGCTCTTGTGACAGTTTTTTCAAAATGATCATTCAGCAAGGGAAATTCAAACTAGTCACAATTTTTTAAAAATGGTGATAGTTGAGGTCGTAAGGATTAAGAGCTCACCCATGTGAGTGCAAGGGGATTGAGATGGCGGTTTTGGGAAATTGTAATTTCATTATCTAGTCATTCACATTAGCCACCAAGATGATAGGGCCAGGCACCTATACCACATATGTGTACTAATCTCATTCATTTTGACTTGATTTATAAAATCACATATGTGTTTCTTGCTGATGGGTTGTCTTCTTTGTTGCACTTGCAAGGTTCCTTTGCCATGTGGCAGTGTTGGAAGTTGCATGCTGCCTTGATCACAATGATATGCAGACAGGATAAGATCTGTAGCAATGCTCCAAATTACATTTGCATTACCAGCACTTGGGGTTTATCCTCCAAGTGGCTACAAGTTTGTCCTCTGATTGGATCCATTTTATTGTAACATTTGACCAATGATGAAAACACCAATTGGAGCTAGAAAGAGGGCAAACATGTGGATGATAGTAAGATCTAATATAGCACATGTAAGATAACTTGTCCTAAGACTGCAATTTATTTTTTGTTAGCAGGCCAAGAAGAAAATAAGGAATTATGCAGACAACTCACTAGTTTTCAAGAATACAAGACACAAGACAGAATGAAAGCTCGTGTTAACACAATGACTAGAAATGACGAATCCACAAATGACATAAGGTGATCAATGGGACTCGGGATTACAGCAAGTTACAAGAGGGTCAGAAGTGCTAAAAGCCAAAAGGTACTGAAACAACCAAATTTAAAGCATTCAAGACTACAACTAAAAAGAAAAAGAAAGTAACAACCCTACAAACATTAGTAAATAAAGCCATATAATGCAAGTATTAAAGACTACAACTAGGAAGCAAAAGAGCCTAACAAGAGGAAAGTCCCTACAAATGTTAGTAAATAAAACCATATAATGCAATACAATCATGACAAAAGAAAGGGCCCAGCCAAAAGCACAAGGAAGAGGAAAGAAAAAGTAGAATAAGATGGCAAGTAGCAAAGAAAACCAACAAATAACAGAAAAACATACAAAAATTACATGGCTAGTAGCAACTGCACACTCAATATTGGATAGCACCAGGACATCCGAGATGTGAGATGGAAGCTGACTTTTCCATGCAGTGTAAACACTAAATTGTCTCAAGGTGATGAGAATTGAAGACTAAAACAATGCAACTCCTAAATTCTAAACCACCATGATTCTAGCTATGGCAAGCAAGCACATTGTCTTTACCGGTAAGTGATACAGGTCATTTACCCAAATCTGACTATTTAAACTGGTGCCTAAACTGTTTATTTAAACCTGATGGCAATTCTGACTATAAATTTGATGCCAAAAAAAATTAAAATTAAAAAGCCTCACGGTTAGGTCAACTACAATATATGATAGAAAAAGAATAAATATACAACTCCATCTGCTAATTTTAGGGTTGAATTAGAAAATTGGTATGATGATTCCTTGATTTTTCAACCCTCTGGATATTAAATTTTAGCACAACAGCAGAAATTAAAAATGGGAATTACAGAAAGCATCTTACCCTTGCAGCTTTAATAAGGTGAGAAAAGTTATCCAGAATAGTATTTATGTCTGTATCTGCCCGTTGCGTGAGATTTTTCTGCTTCTGAGCTGCAGCTTGAGCAGCTGCAGCAGTGGGACCAGAAATACCTCTCGCACCTATTCCAATACCTGCACCTCCCACGCCACCTCCCACTGGCTTATTCATTGGAAATCCTGCAGCACAAAAATTAAGCTTTACTAGATCTCCCCACCACAAGAAAGAAAAAAGTGTAACTATAGTTAAAAAAAAAAATGATTGTGGACTACAATGAATATTAACATGGCAAATAACCACGAGCACTATAATGAAGAAATATAGCTTCTTATAATATCTAGATTCCATATACTGAATCATGAAAGCAATTTAAAATATTATATAACTCTATAGAATCCCAGGAGGAAAATTTTGAATACAGCTTGTCATTTCCCTGATATTTGTAGCACATAAAAAATATAAAAAGATTAGATATTGACTCAGTCACCAGAAATCAAGCTACCATCAAGAAGAGGATTTGACTAGAGATCTAATTTATTATTGATATGGTGAAAGGAACCAACAAATACAGGCTACACTTAAGTTAGTGTTTAAAAACAACAGAAATCAAGAAACAGGATAAATAAATTAAATGGCAAAAATTCTGTTGAGAGATTAATTCAAAATGTTAACTTTCTGCTGGTTGCTCCACAGCTGTCCTTAGCACAAGCACACCAGTTAGAAAATTCAGAATTTAAACTCTATTTCTGGGTGTAGCGATGCAGCTTTTCTGGGTGTTGAAACACCTATTGATAGTCTTTAATTTTGTCCTATCAATAAGTGCAAGTTCTGTTTATCATTAGGCATTTATTTCAGTGAATAAAGTTTTTTTTTTTTTTATTAGAGGATAAACAGGTTTTGAATGGACCCGAAACCATTTACAACAGGTTTTGAATGGACCCAAAACCATCAGGTTTTAAGGGGACCCAAAACCCACACAAAGATGAACAAGCTGCCCAAAAGATTGAAGCAGAAGCAACCAGCAGCGAAACAAGGAAACAGCAAGCCAACAATCAGCCAAAAGCCAGCAGGCTGCCTAGAAAAGAAACAAGACTCTACATGAATCTTGAACTCATTGGTTTTGACGGGACCAACAACCCACTACAACCCATTGGTTTTGACGGGACCAACAACCCACTAAGACAAGGTTTTGGCCGGGACCTTAAAACAAGGTTGTGGATTTTGAAGGGATTCACAACCCTGTACATTCAGGATTTGGCATGGACTTTGAACCCAAGAATATAACTTGGAAAACATAGATCAGGAACAAAGCACCAACAACAGAAGTATCAGAGCCCAGCAAAACACCCTTTCCACCTCTATAGGAAAGGTCATCACAAATACACGAGGCTCCAACAATGATCTTCAAAAACCAGCTGTACTCTCCACCTCTATAGGAGAGAAGCCCAAGCTCTACCAAACCATCGCAGCTACAACACCCCCTATCCTTGAGAGTGAACACCACAAAAATCAGCTTACTTTTCAAGATCTCCACCTCTATAGAAGATAAAGAAAAGAAGCCAATAGGAAGGCCAACAACAGCTCTCTTGCAGCCACAAAGCAGGACTTCATCAGCCCCACAGCAACACTTCCAGGCAAAACCAGTAGCATCCCGCTCCACCTCTATAGGAGATAGGTCACTTCTAGCCACATCCATCTCCCCCTCAATAGAAGATAGGACCACCTCCATAGGAAATGCCAGAGTAACCCAAAGATGCCCAAGAAGAAGCACAAAGAGCAACGTCGTGGAACCAAGAAGGCGAGGGACAACATAACCCTCTCCACAAAGATACCCAGAGGTCATAAGATGAATACAGAGGAAATCAGACCCCAACATTTGGAAGATCACAAGCCAATGAGATTCCAAAGGCATCTAGAGCAAAAGAACCTCTCCCAGAAAATCAAAAAACATTTCGGAGTACAAGGAGAGAAGAAAAACAGTGAGACCAATAATTTTCTGCCATGGGGACAGAGAAGAAGCTGAGACAATCACAGAAACCCTCAGATAAACAAACGATGAGCTCTCCCAGTCAGGGCAGAAACAACTTCCAAACATCCCTGCAGAAAAATAACTAACAGCAAAACCCCTTAACAGGAAAATGGATCCAGAAAAGAGCAGGGGCCAAAGAGAAAGAAGAAGACAAACCCTCACAGGTTTCGAAACCTTCAACAGGCAACCGAGCTCCACCGAAGCCCACAAGCTAGGAGACAGCAGAGAATAGGAAGCTCCACCATAACCCACAAGCCAAGGGATGGCAGAAAGCAGAAGCCTCCAACCAAAGAAAAGGGGGGGGTCAGAAGAAACAAAATCCTCTGAAACGTCTTCATCCGAGCAGATCTTGACACCACCCCCTGCAGGGGCTCTGAAATCCCCCCCAAAAACTCCAAAACCTGAGTTTCCAGCCACATCCATCAGAAATATTTGAAATCCCTCGATCTCTGCCGCAGCCAACGGCTCCAAGCCAACCCAACGCAGAGCTCAGAAGCCAACGTCTGTCTTCGGATCACCATCATCCTCTTCCAAGTCCTCCTCTCCAACAACGGATTTCAAATCCCCTTCGCGCGCGCACTCTCCCGTGCGAGTCCATTTCGCTCTATGGTTTCAACACCCTTTTTTTGGTTGAAGGGCACATGTTGAAAAATAATAAAGTTGTTTTTTACTTTAGGAGCTTTTTGTCTTATTTTTAGGGCTACAATACCTGTTTTAAGTTTTTAATATTCTATTCTGGGGCAGCCAGATATTTATTAGGCAAATTGTGTGCACCTAGTTCGTGGGTTATTTAACTACCCTTGGCATCACCGTTTTATTATAATCCAAACCATAGAGAAGTGCTGCATGATTTTCCAGAATAATAATAAAAATCTAGATTGCAGACTTATTCCGATTTCAACTTATTAATTTAGGTTTTTGTACTTCCAATTTTCAATGTATTCAAGTTAAGGCACTCCAACTGCTGAAGGTCAAGATTCATCAATTATATTCAAACCCTAGAGTGCAGAATCAGCATAACATATGCAGAATTTTAACATGGTATTACAATGGAGAATCTCCCAAGGTTTATGTGGATGGAAATGGCTGCTGCCTGTGAGAGGGAGTTGTCAGAGGGTTTCAGCTGTTGTGCTGCCACAGTTTCAATGATTGAAGCTGATCTGTACTTGTCAGAGGCACAAGGGTCTCTGATAGGTGGTTGGGTATGATGCCCAAGATCTCCCAGCAATTGAAACATTGATTTTAACGTAAGTGGCTGATTTATTTTGGTGGGTATGATGCCCAAGAGTCTTCAATAATTGAAGAGATCTGTAGGAGAGGATTTTGCTTCAGATGAGCAAGTTACAGAAATTTTGACAAAGCCCCTATGAAAAGGGAAGTTTGATATATTGAGAAAGAAGTCGGGATAAAGAACACCTTCTTCATGGAGGAGTGTTAGAATGTATACAGTTTGCTCAACAGTTATTCTAGGAACAGGCATGGCAATTAGAAAATTAGAATGAGAAAATTTAGAATTTATACGCTATTTTTGGCAGGCTTTTCTGGATGCAGCTATGCAACTTTTCTGGGCATTGAAATACCTATTTGACAGTCTTTGCTTTTTGTTAGCATTTTAACTTGTTTCTTGCAAGACAACGCAAAAGGGTATAGCATACAGGATAAAACCTCTCTACAAATTAGCAAGGGATATGAAACTGCTCCTATAATTCAAAGCTTTGAACAAGTTTACAATTCTGTACACCATGCAAATTTATCAATAGAGTTTGCATGAAAGGAAATGATTGAAAGTAAATCTGACTTATCTTTTTGATCTCAAAAGGTTATGCACAAGACCTGAAAGTACTTACCTCACAAATGAAGCTTCTTATATTTAAAGTTTGTAACAAAACAATATTAAAGACAAATGCTTAGTACTGGCTAAAGCAGAGACTATGAAATCCACATCAATAGGAGACAATTAAACAAAATTAATCTACTAAATGAAATCACAATGCAAGATCTAAGTAAAGTAAACCACTCAAAAACACATAAAGTTACTTCCAAGATAAAAGATAAGTGTATACTAAGCTTAACACAACTCTTTACTGCAGCCTGAGTAGATGCCTGTGAGGTTACAGCCCTTTTTTGAGCAACTATGGTGGAGAAAATAGATGGCATTAGCACCTAAAAACTCTGTCAGCTTTATGAATTGTTCTTTCTTACCTTAGACGCATTTTTCTTAGCATTTTACCAATTTTCTAACTGCTGGGCAGAGTGTAGCAAGGGCAAAACCATCCCACAAAGTGCTCTAGACCTGATTTGAATTCCCTCTGAATGCTTAGGTACAGATCTCTGCCCTGTTTTTATGTGTTTAGTGGATTTCTTATGTGGCTTTTCTAACCTTGATGCATGCTAAAGGACTTACTGCCACATTTCCTCATGCCATGCAGAATTATCATATGGTTTAGTCATTGACTTAGTGCACCTGGCTGCAAGGCAAAATATTGTTCACTCAATGTCACTTCTATACACCCATTCCATTGATCTGATCTGTCGTTCTCTGCTCCTCCTTTTGCCTTTGAACATCATCATTGTTTAATCCTTATCAAACCCGAGGCAATCATCCTTACCCTGCAAAATGTGTTGGTGGAAGTACATAGATCCTGACAGGATGACCTTGTAAACTGACTGGGAAGACCACAATCAACTTGGTATTAAGTTACTATTAACACAAATTTGAGTATCAGCTAACAACATATCAGACAAAAAGGGGTGCAAAAGCTGAGTTTGGTATGGGTACCAACACTTTTGTCCTAATGATAAGTGCAAGTTCAGTTTATCTTTAGGGACTTATTTGAGTGAATAAAGCAGTCTTTTTCTTTGGACACTTTTTGTCTTATTTTTAGGGCTACAGTACCTATATTAAGTTCTTTAAAAATATTTTATTCTAGGGTGGCTGGATATTTTTAGGTCAGATTTTGGTGTTTAAAACAATCTAAAGCAGATTGTGTTCACCTAGTTCATGGGTTATTTATTCACCCTTGACATCATTATTTTATTGTAATCCAAACTGCAGATAAATGCTGCTGTGATTTTCTCCAGATTGCAGATTTCTTTATAAATTTTCTCCAGATTGCAGACTTCTTTTTAAGTTTTCTCCAGATTGCAGACTTCTTTTTATTTCAGCTTATTCTTTTAGGTTTTCATACTTTCAGTTTTCTGTGCATTCAGGTTAAGGCACTCCAACTGTGGGTTTGGTTGAAGGTCAAGATTCGTCAATTTTTTCAAGTCCTAGAATGCAGAATCTGCATTCCATGTGCTGAATGTAACACAAAACCCCATGGATTTGACTGTCACTAGTTTGTGCTTCAGCTTTTAAGTCAAGTGGCTAGTAGTATTGAGTCTCAACACTCAAGTTTAAATACCCAAATGACATGCAAGCTATATTTATGGCATTTAATCATGGCTATCACATTCAAGACCGTGAGGAAGTTTTGATGACCTTGACAAGTCATGAATGTGACATACCTCAATAGTCAAGGCCATGTACAAGCCCTGGGCATTTTGTCGGAACAGGTAGCCCTCATATGTGGTGTCTAAGCCAAAGCAAAAGCCCCACCAAAAAATTGAAGGGAGTGTTTTAAAAAAAAAATTCTGATGGGTTTGAAAGTAATCCAATAATAACTTGTCACCTTTCTTAAAAAAATAAAAGATGAATTACCTTTAAAAATATTTCTAAGAGGAACTAAGTAAGCCACACATGATCAATACTATGTTCAACCAGGCAAAACGTCTCACACTGCTTTCTCATACTCACAGTTTGTAGTTTCTGTTGCTAGTTTATGGTACACATTTCAGAAAATCTTGTCTGTTCGAATGCAGAAAACCTAAGGAATGCAAATCATCTACATAGAGAAATAAGAGTACATAACTGTTCCAAATTCCAATAACAAGTGTAAAGATCAAGAATAGTTCATTTTACTTTCAATAGTTAAGAATTTGAGTTTTGACACTTTCTTGAGAATAGGAACTATTTAGTAGATGAAGTGCCCTCGACGGGAGTAAAACTGGTACATTTATTTGTTAGCATAACTGCATAGGGTTGATTTTTGTCAGTTTTCTCTATGTGCACAGATGTTATGTTCTGAAATTCCTTGGTCCTACAGGCTTGAACAATTCAGATGCTCTTGATGTGTGTTTTGTGTGGCTTGCAACACCAATTCTAGATTCTCTGGACGACATGTCTACAATTCTGTTAGGATTCTTAGGACCCTTACACCCTACCCTTCTATTATGGTTATTTTATGAGCGTTATGAAAAACAGCCTTTAGGATTTGTCTCACAAGCATTGCATGAAGTCGTAATAGTGTACTGAGTTCATGAGTGTGTGCATTTATCCTGCATGGGTTGTATCTCATACATCATTTTTTGTGATCCTTACTTTTTGGTGTTGCAATGAAGAGAGGACCATCTTGAATCATATTTTGTGTAAGAGCTCTGCTCTTAAGAGGGTAGCACCCTCAAAGAGACCTACAATACTTTGTATTTGATTCATGAATTTAAGTATATTTGCAGCTATTCTCTAAGTTCAATGAGCATCATGTTTCTTTCGCATGTTGGTTTTGTTTTAAACATCTTTCACAGGTAAGATCGTACCAAATGCCTAGGACTGGGAGGTTAAGTGAGGCCTATGATTTCCACCTAGGTCTTGGACATATTTCCATGAGCAAACGAGAGACAAAGAAATAACTATGCTATCACTAACAAATTTTGATTATATGCATAACTGTAGACATTTTGTAATTGCACTTTAGAACAGTTTAAACACAAATTATTATTTATAAATTAATTCTGATTTCTCACTCCTCACCAAACTTCCTCCTTCAATGCAATAGTCAATTGTTAACATCGTAGAGGGAGTCATAGGCCTTAAGGACAGTAGAGTGATTTTAGCAGCTTTTGCCCAAATAACTATTTGACGATCTTGCTTAGAGCTTTGTTCATAGTCTATTCAGAATTGCAACCGTGACAGAATGTAAAAAGAAGAGGCAATCCAGGATAAGTTACAAAGGCCAAAATACAACATGGTGACATTTTAAATTTACCACTCCAAAGATATATGAGACTTGTTTGCTATCTTGAGAAAAAATGCTGAAGATAATATATTTCGTTATTACTGTGCTTTAAGAGAAAAATATTGGGTTATAAGAGTGAATAATCTAGTGTTTTGCAAGACTATTACCATTGTTCAGCTGTAAGAGTTGTATATTCATATCACATTTACGTAGCTGATACAAAATTTAGGAGCCCACCTAACCAACCTTGTAATGTAAATGAAGAATTGAATCCAAACTTCATATAATCCAGACTTGTTAAACCTTCTACAAAATGAAAATTCATTATTTTTCACTTAACAAGCATCAATACACAGTTTTTTATTAGATAGGTAAAACGGATTTTGAAGGGACCCTGGAACCCTTTACAAACAGCTGAAATCAGCAAAATAACAGCAAACCCATAGCAAAACATTCACAGACACTGACAGCAAACCCCAACACCAACAGCAAAAGAAAACATAACACAAGACAAAACAACAGCAGCCAACACAGAACTCTCCTGCTTACATCTGTTTAAGGATTTCAGCCACCTCCATTGCCTGCTGATAAAAACTCTCATAGAGTTTGACAAAGTCTTGCGACTCCTTTTTCTCCTCAAGCGGTTTTTTTTTTAGCTGCAGCTAGTCCTCACACTAGGGCCAGCCTTAACATTCTTGTCAGCACAGATAATCTTGTCTTCCATACACTGTATCTCAGGGTCTTCGGCTAACTCCTTAAGTTTCTCGGTTAGGATCTTAACACCTGTGGCACTATTCTGGATAGAACATTTGCTTGCCTATATAACCCTGTTGAAACTATCCTTTATGCTTGTTAACTCTCTCTCAAGGGTGACCAATCTGCTGTTGTGATCATCCTTCCATTTTTCTGGGTCCCCAAGCATGGCAATGCTTCTTTATTTAAATCAAGTCCTCCCACCTATTGACCTTTGGAACAGCATCCCATCCCTCAAAAATTCCACTATCATCCTCCCTCTAAACCTGACTCTGACCTCCCATCTTTATCTCCATTATGACCATTTTCAAATTCAACTGGTTGATTTCCACAAAAAACCATTTGGTGAATGAGTGTTGAGTGTCCACAACCTCCTAGACCTTCCCTAGTATGTCTGATATCCCCTGGCTTGAAGAGGAATTTGCCACTAGGACTGAGAAGTCTTTTGGGAATGTTTAGAGAGGGATTCAAAATCCCTAAAAGGGGGACCCCCCACCGAAGGTTTAGGGAGAATTGCTTTCCCTTTACTATCTACCCTCTGCTCCTCCATTCAGACATTCTCTTGACTGACCTCCTTATCATTCTTCTCATCCAACACTTCAACATCTCTCTAGTGACCACTTTCTTACCTTCCCCGTTTGTTTTCCTCACAAGATCAAGCTTAGTCTTGGATTTCTCCATCACTCTCTTTCTCTTGCTCTCCCTAGGGATCTTGTACTCAAATTCATGCCACTCCAAATCCTCTAGAGACTCCGGACTACTCTCGCTAGGAGAAGAATCCATGGACCCAAAATCTAACCTAACCCTCTTTTGATCAATCTCATGGGACTTCCTCAAAGAATGCACAAAATTGTTAAAGGGTAAGAATAATCAACCACCTTGAACATATTATCCTCCCTTGACTTGAAACTCAAGACAAGGCTTCTAGAGCTCAACTTCTAAGCTTTCATAAGTTAACAATGAGGAAAATCAGCTCCTGGTGAAGGGGGGTCATTCCCGAGGCTTTTTTACAATCTTTCATAGAAATCTCCAATGAAGGGAGAAGATAGAAAGGAAAAGAAACTGTCATTTAAGCCTAAAATGATTTAGCAGAACGAAACAATAACCATACATGGATTTAAATCTACCTTTGAGTTTCACATACCTCATTATACATTGCACCACATCCACCCAAAGTGACTTGAGAGTTTCACTCATACCTAGAGTACAATTTAACTAATTTCTTTCTCTCACCATGTTTAAGGAATGTATCCAGCCCTTCTTTCTTTAAACACCTTAATGCCTTCCATAGATAAGCCCATCACATGAGCAACCAATTTCTAGGTGATGAGACCTTTCATTTCTTGGACTAAAACTCTCCTCTCTTTCTAGCATTTGGCAAAGCTTTGGAAATGACCAAATCATGCCCTTCAACCTTTTCAAATAAGGTGTCAATCCCTCTTGAGATAAAATCTTCCACACCATTTCATTCTTACAAATCCCATTACAAGTAGAGGTCTTCACTCTATTTTTGTCACCACCCATAGTGCAATATTTGTTGTCGACTACAACAATGTCCCACCCAATCTTGCAACTATTCTTAGAAAGCAACATTAGATCAATATGGAAATCGCTAGAAGGCTCTATTCTAGCCAAGTACCCGTCATCACTAGAGATGATGTACTCACCTCTTGCCTCTGATCTCTACAATCTTTCCTTTGTGAGGTATAGGATTTATGTTACTGGCCATCATAATTAAGTAATCTTTTGACTTGTGCAAGCAGCACATCTTTGCTTTTCCATTTAATAAACCCTTATTAAACACCCACAATTAGCAAAGAAATCAGCACTCCTATTGCCCTCCCAAAACACATGAATTAAGTGAACCTCTTCCAATTTTAGACTAAGCATTATGGCATCTTTAATTAAAGTATCTATGGTATAATTGGGCTATTGCTGGCCTTGAAGATACTTGATAGTATTAAGAGAATCCCCTTCAACTACGAGTTTCTTGACACTAGCTTGATAAGCCATTTGATGCAGGAGCATCCGTGGTTGACTAACAATCTTGCATCAACCAAAAATGATATTTTAATTTATTTTCCTAAGGTTGGTAGGTGATTTATTTGATAGGGTGATTTGTAAGGTTAGAGTAAAATCAAAATGTTTATTAAATAAATGCCTTTGTCATTTTGTGGCAAGATAATGGTGTGGAGATAAATTAGGGGGCAAATTTTGGAAATTATTCTATATTTAAAAATTAGAAATATATATTCTTGGACATGGGTCTTGGAGAGAATATGAATTGAAAATTCATTTAAAATTTTCTAAAATCATGCATGCAAAGGTGGGCACCCAAGGTGAGTTGGTAGGAGTTACATTGGAAACTGCTCTAAAATCTAGGAATGGACTCCAATTTTGGCAATTTTCGTGGGAATGGGTTTGAGGAAAGAATTTTTAATATTATTGAAAGTTGTTTGCATGCATTTTTTGAGGTTTCTTCCCATCTTGGTCGTGACTTTTTGCTGGAGAAGTTTTTGGAGCTTGTTTTTGAAGATTACAAGCAATTTGGGTTATGTTTTGGTAGCCATTCTTGGCTAGAATTTGAAGGTGGTTGTTGCAGCCATAGTTCTTTTGGTGGGAGGATTTTGGACATTGTTATTGCAGGTTTATTGCAGGTTTTGAAGGTCTTGGTGACATCAAATGAAGATAAGATTTAATTATTCAAAGTTGGAATAGTTGCATGCTGAAGATTGCAAGTGGGAGAGTGCATATTTGAGTTGCATTTGAAGGAGAAGGAATTATTTGTTGTTGTTTTAATATTTTATGTTATAAATCAGATTGGAAACCATTTTATTTGCTGTTCATCAGTCCTTGGGGTTGTATAATCTGATATAAAATCAGATTTGTTGAAGATTGTAATCATTTGAAGAAGTTTGGGATATAATATTGCAATATAGTTGTTGATTTCGCTTTCAATATCTATTGTCTGAATTTATGAGTTTGTGGGAGAGGGATTTGTGTTGAAACCTCTCTACATTAGTGGTATCATAGCATGTTCAGCCTACTTACATCACCATTTGAATGGCATTAAATGTCGCAACAACCTCAACATAATGGTTTGTTTGATGAACCAAGTGTATACCATAAGCAGCAACAAGTTCTCCTTTGTGATTTCTAAGAACACCACCACCTACCACTACCGAGTTACCTTTCAAAGCCCTGTCAAAGTTCACTTTACTCCAACCATTCACATGATATGGCGACTACATAGCAACTATACAGCTATACAAAGTTCTACACCCAAATTTTCTGCCAAACCCCAAAAAAAAAATCTTTTAGTGCCAAAAACTATCAAATTGTATATGATTTATTAGTCTTGGGGTCTTCTAGACTCAATGGTGAGGTCCATTTTACACAAAAATGCATTATATGAAAGTTATGGGCAAAAACTCTTCAAACAAGAGAAGAGAATTGCAAGAGCTTTGATACCATGTAAATAGTTGATGAGCAACCCACAAAAGCCAAGAATCATCTACAACCATAACTTTTCACACAAGAGAGATGCAATGGAAATGCTACAAAGCCATAAAATTGATTAGAAGCATACAAAATGGTATAATGCATTATTGATGTATAATGAGAGAAACCTTATATAGAGAGAGAAGGATGAAACCTTGAGACAAACTAAGATATGACAAGCATCTTAATCCTATGATATGAGACACAAAAGATAAATGACCTAAATAAATTTAAGCATGCAAGTGTGAAGAGGACCTAATAGGAAACCAGTTAGGTAAAATACCCCATTCACATCAACACCACCTACCCCCAAACTACACCTTTGGCTTTCTCATGGAAAAAATCTTGGAAGGGACAAATAATTGTCTCCAAAAATTAATACACAATCTCCATTTTTTTTATGATTAATATTTGTTACAATAAGTTGTTTTTCTTGTAAAAAATTATGTTATGAAAGAAAGAAGATTTATATTTGTCTAATATTATTATGAATTTTATCCAAATTTTTAGTGTTATTAAACATTTGCCCTATTTTCCATTTTTGAATGGAAATACAATAGCAGACCAATAACTTGAACTATATTAGTACCAACAAGCCCACTAAAATCAATGTAGGTGAACAATTAAAATTTTGAGGCTATAAAAGAAATATAACCACCATTCATTCAAAAATTAAACCCATAAGTTAATCAATATTATTTGGAGATGATAGGAAATTTACACAGAAAGGAAAAAGAAATTATATTAATGTCCATGAATCATCAAGTAGGTCAATAGAACTCAAGAGAACAGCAAGTTAATGACAAATCAAGAGTGCTAAAAAGAAAAACCAAAATAAAATATCAAAAACTACAAGTGGGGATCAAAATAGATAAGAAATGGGGGCTAAACACAAATTGGTAAACCCTAAACGACTCGGTATATGCGAACAATCTTCTAAAAGGACATTAAAGCATACATTGTACATTCAAGATCATAATTCAATGTATATGTCTCAAAAGATTTCAAGAAGAAAGAAAACGTGGTTGACTAAAATTTTATTAAACAGCACAAAAGCTTCAACCATAAGTACTTCTTTTGCTTGAAAAATCAGAAGCCACTCACAGTCAATAGGGAGTGCACTCTCAAACTTAGGATAGTTAGAACCCAATTGATCATCATGGAAATCGTTGCATCTTACCACCACTAGATCATGGCTTCCGTGCCATGGGACATTTTTGGTATTTTGTATGAATTAAATTTCATATGCCGAATAGAGCCCATTGCAGATTAACGGTAAAATGGGATGAACTCAAGTAATAAAAGCATGGGGTTTTAAATGCGCAGTTCAAATTTGAAGGAGAAGATACCCCCCTCTCGCAGCAACCAAGTTCAAAGTTCAAAATATCATTACCACATGAGTTCTAAAGGTAAGATTTAAACATTTTTTTTAAATAAACGTAAAATTCATCTCACAGTTCAAAATATCTCTACGTAAAGAAACAAATAGGGCACTGAGATTCGGTATTACAGTAATATCATATACGAAAACAGCCATAAATAAAAACACGAATTGTATGCCTTCATTTAACAGATAACAACAGAATTGTCTTCGAATGAAATAAAACACAACAAAAAATGATCCGTCCGCGTATAGGTGCCCTGAAAAAATACCACTGAAACCATGGCAAGTGACTTACCTCAAGAATCTGCACAAATTGTGTCGTGATGTCAACGATGCCGATGAGACAAAATGGGTAGACTTTGCAGAAAAAATATTACGAAATCCTAGCAAAGCAGAATTTTTTTTTAATATGAGACGAATCAAAACCAATCTCCCTAAACGTGCTGCTTTAATCTATCCTCAATAAACGATTATTAGATTTAAAACATCGGGGTTTTAGAGCTACCAAATTCTGGAGCCGGAAACAAGATTTTTTTGCATCCTTTTAAACGAAAATACTGATTACCCGTTGCCTGAAGATGGTTTAACAGCGAGTTAAAAGTTGTTTCAGGTGTAAGACAGGTTTACGGGTAAATTGTGGACTTGCAAGTCTACTTAGAAAGTTTATGGACTGATAATGATAACTAGCAATCGCATCTTAGTGTGCAATGCGGAAGACGTGTGGAAGGTCAATTAGGACAAATTTTGGTCTATTTTTTTGCATACAGTTATGCAGTACATGAGGTCAATTGGTAGGCCATTTAGCAAATGATGTTTGTACAACAAATGTTTTAATGAAAAGTGATAGCTTCAAATCAACTATGCATCCACTTACAGGGATCTAAACATGATTGAAATAAAACCTCTCAATCAGGAAGATAATTAGACTCCATTACCAACAAGCTCATGTTATGTTTGCAATACAAAGAGAGAGAGAGATAGGGATAAAAAGAGGGAGAGATAGGGGGAAGAGAGAGAGTGGTAAGGAGATATAGATAGAGAGGAAGATAGAGATAGAGATAGAGATGGAAATGGGAAGGAGAAGGAGAGGGGTATGGAGAGGAGAAAATGAGAGGGAGAGGTAAAGAGAGAGAGGAGAGAGGGATAAATAGAGATAGAGGAGATAAATATGTAGAGAGGGATAGAGATCAATGGATAGAGAGAGGGAGACATGTCTAGGGATTTGATGGCAACTTCTTTTTTCGTTTGCATGGCTTTATGTTTTAAATCTGTATGCAAATATTTCATAATAAAATAATACTTAATTTCTTTAAAGAAAAATATAGATTTTGTCTAATTTATTTCATTCCATTATTTAGCACTTAGTATTAATTGTTTAATCTAGCCACATGTAACTATAATTTGGAGCGCATCCATGCACAATCACATACTCTCCAACATATTAACATACATATAGTTTTTTGCACAATCATATACTCTCTAACATATTTACATATAGTTTTTTATTAGTGTAATCCTTGAACCTCCTTTAGGTGCAAGTGCTAGTATATATACCTCTCTCTATATAGAATTGTCTCCCCTTCTATCTCTCTCTATTTTTCCTAATCTCAATTAAACTACCAATTTTTTTATATATTAATTTAATTTGTTCTATATAAAAATATATTAATTATTAATTATAATAATTTCATATTTATATGTAATAAATTTTTATTATAAAGTATAATATATAATAATAATAATAATATAACCTATATATACTATTATATATAATAATAAATATAATTATATTATATATCATATAATCTATTATATAAAATATATATAATATATTAATTCTATTTTATATTATATAAAAATATAATAATTAATAAGTATATTATTTATAATTTATTTTCTACTAAATAAAATATACAATATATTTTAATTATGCTAATATATACGGAAAGGATGTCGTAATGTTAAAACCTAAATGTGCTCATTATTAGGGCCATAATTTTTATTTTAATAAACATACTCTAAAACCTTCTTCGAAACCTTATTTTCAGGTTGCAGCTCGCCAAAAATACCGAGGAAGAGTTTGGAGGAGCAGAAACCAATAGCAGCGGGGAAAGCGAAAAAAAATGACAAAAAACAGTTGAAAAAACGGTGGAAAACAACCGGGAAAATGGTGAAAAAATTCAACAGTTCTAATTGCTTCAACTGACTTGTAAGGTTTATCTGCTAATGTCCATCATTCATGGACAAAATGAGCTTGTGAAGCTCAAATAAGGAAACGCCTTCGGCATAATTATACAAACCTGAGCATGTTTCAATAGTTGTGATAGCATTTGTTTATATAATGCCCAATATTTTTAGCAATATTAGACCAATAGTTGTCACCTTAAAGTTGTTAGTGTTGATAATGACTACCCATAATTAAATGAAATGTATTCCTTAGATCTAAAAAGCAACAAATCATGTGATGCCACATCAACGCACCAATAAAACATGATGTAGATGTACAAGTATTGGTCTCACTTTTTTTGGGCCTTTTTCGACACCTTGATAAAAAGCATGTTGATGTGGCATCATATGTGATGATGTGACCCTAAAACCTTAGTTATAAGCAGGGGACTTGCCAAGTAAGTTGTAAAAAATTAGGAGTGATTTGAAATTTCCACATAAGATTTTGAGAAGTGCGAAGTTAGGGTGCTCAACTATCAGATCCTCTCCCCTAGATATGTTAAAGTAAATGTTAGAGAATAAATAGTGGAATAGATTAAAAGATGTATTTATTTTAATTAATTTTATTTATTTGAAGTCATGTATTAAATTTAAAATATTATTTTTGATATATTTGTATTATGTTTTATGATTTTTTTACAAGATTTAGATTGATCTAATTTTTAGTACTTACCCTCACACAATACTATTGCAATGAGTTCTTCAAGTAGTTTTTGTTAATTAGTTATTAATAAGTTGGCTTTGAATCAATTAAAAATTAAAATTTTATGCTCTTCAAATATAATTTAATTGTTTTAAAGTGAACATGTAAAATATTTAATTTTAAAAATTATTTCTCTTGAACATAATTGACGAAGAAGTTTGGAGTGTTATGAACGAATTTTTAGAGAAAAACAAGGTAAACTATTTTTTTTTTATCGGTAATAATGTTTATTTTATTAATATTAATAAAAGATTACAAAGCAAATCTCATAACAACTTCATTTTAAAACCCCTTCCCAACACCACTATGATCCTCTAAAAAAGCACCTAGCCTTGCCTCTTAACCAAATTGCATTCATCTCCATGGGTTACCACCACTCAAGGGATCAGAAAGATCCTCTAACCAGATATAACGCCCCGCCGTGTGAACCCCAAGGGACAACAAAATCCTGCATAATTTTTTTTTGAAAGTGAAACATTACATAAGATAAGTATGTACATACATTACATGAAAAGCAATTATGCATTTACAAAATCATCTACGTCCTCTGGGGTACACGGGACGGCATTACAAAACCTAGACTCTTACCAAAATGATAGTGAATGAAATCCAAGATTACATGAAAATAACATACAACCATCCATGATCATTAGAGATGAAAAAGATACATCATTTTATTACAATTCAATTCATAGTTCAATATTACAATTGTGGAGCATATTTCCATAGATACAACACAACATGGATATAGTAACACATTACATAATACTTCCCTTATATCAACGGGAAGAGTACATCTGGTACAAGAATAATACATCAATGAAGAATGAGGTACAAAGTGTGGAACAATCTTCAACCAAGTGAAGCTTTGAAAACTTTGCATCCGCTTCTGCATCACGAACACAACTTGGGAACCCAATGGGGTGCATAGCATGTTCCACCCAACCACATGGACCCAAAGGTCCATCCCCCGTGCTAGGAGATGACAAGAAAGGACCCACATCCAAACAAAGGTCAAGCAAACAAGGCTAACACAACACCAACATAAAACAACATCAAACAAATACAAACAACACTCCCAGAGGCAACCAAACAAGGAAAAATAAATGGGTATTGTAGGAGAGTGTCATCGCATGGCCTTACATGGATTATCTAGACAACCTATCACAAGGTGTCACCTCCAGCTATGGTTATCCTAACTACATATCATGTTGGTATGTGGCGATTGATCATGCTATACTGTACACCCCAACATGTATCCTCGCTGGGGCCTCGGGTGGGGGTTCAGGGGTGGTAACCCTCGAGAAAAAAAAATTCCCATTTTTTTGCTTCGTCACTGAAAAAGAAAAAAATGACTTTGTAAAACCCTAATTTTGGAAGCTTCTAAAAAATCTTGTTATAAGGGGTTGGGATGGGGGTTACAGTATGTAGAAGAAGGAAATTATTTGCGAGATTGTAATATGTTTTGCACTGGATAATAAAATCATTAGATGGTTGTGGTTTTGTGGATGTAGTTCGGATTGGGTGAACCAAGTTAAATTCTCTGTGTTGTCTTGTTTCTGTTATAATTTTTTGTGTGTTTTATTTCTTTGTTTTATTGATCAAATCTAAATTTAACTGTTAGATATCTGCCTTCTAACCCTAACAAGTGGTATCAAAGCGGGTTGTGTTTGATTATCGTCTGAAGGAAAGTTTCACGGTTGAGTGGGAGTCTCACAGTTAAGTGAGAGCAATGGTAGATGAGGGTAAATTGAAGGTAGATAAATTCAATGGGAAGAACTATCAGTTATGGAAGATGCAGATGGAGGATTATCTCTATCAGAAGGATTTATGGAGGCCATTGGAAGGAATAACCAAGAAACCGACAACAATGAGTGATGAGGAATAGAAAATTTTGGATAGAAAGGCATTGGGAGCCATTCGTTTATGCCTGACACAATCGGTGGCATTCAATAATACAACAGCAAAGACAACTCAAGAGTTGATGGAAACCCTGGCGAAGTTATATGAAAATCCTTTCGCTTCGAATAAGGTATTTCCTATGAAACGTTTATTTAATATGAAAATGGTAGAAGGTGGGTCAGTTGTTGATCATTTAAATGAGTTTAATATGATTACCAATCAATTAAATTTTGTAAATGTAAAGTTTGATGAAGAAGTTAGGGCTCTTTTGATTCTGTTTTCTTTGCCAAAAATTTGGAATAGCTTGGTAATGGTTGTTAGCAATTATGTTTCTGGTTTGAATACATTGAAATTTGATAATGTTGTTGATGTTATTTTAAGCGAGGAAATTCGTAGGAAAAGCTTGGGTGGAACATCCACATCAGGCAGTATTTTGAATGCAGAAAGCAGGGGAAAAACAAAGGAGAGAGGAAACAATTCTGGAAGTCGTGGGAAGTCACGAGGAAAATCAAAGGACAAAAGGTCCCAATCTAGAGACAAGAGGGATTGTTGGTATTGTGGTAAGTCGGGTCATTTAAAGAAAGATTGATGGTCTTGGAAAAATAAAGGAGACAAAAAAGAAGGCAATAAAGAGGCAAATGTGGTAAGTAATAAATCTAATGAGGATGCTTTGATTATTTCCCTTGATAATGCTAATGATTCTTGGGTGTTATATCCAGGGGCTTCATTTCATGCTATGCCCCATAGAAGTTATTTTCTTGATTATGTCCAAGGGGATTTTGGGCTGGTTTATTTGGGAGATAATGAACCCTATCAAATTTTTGGAAAGGGAAGAATCAAGATTAAGTTGTAGAATGGGAATCATTGGCTACTACATGAAGTAAGGCACGTTCCAAAGTTAAAAAAAAAAATTAATTTCAGCAGGGCAACTAGATGATGAAGGTTGTGTTGTTACATTTAGTGATAAAAATTGGAAGGTTACAAAAGGTGCCTTAGTGGTAGCAAAAGGTGTGAAAGTAGGCACCTTATAACTTTGTAAAGGTCATATTGTTCCTTCTACTTTAGCTATTGCAAATAAAAATCAATGTTCAGGAATAGTTGCTACAATTCAGCAGGTAGAAAATCAGATAGTTGTTGTGGATTTTGAATCAGTACTATGGCATAATAGACTTGGGCATATGAGTGCAAAAGGTATGAAAGTACTTCATTCAAAGAATGTTTTACCAGGTCTAAAATGTGTTGATATGGATTTCTGTGAAAGTTGTGTGTATGGCAAACAAAAGAGAGTTAGTTTTCTCAAGGATGGGAAGCAAAAGAAAGATGAGAAATTGGAGCTTGTGCATACGGATGTATGGAGACCAACTCAAGTATCTTCTCTTGGTGGCTCTCAGTACTATGTCACTTTTATTGATGATGCAACAAGGAAGGTATGGATTTATTTCCTTAGGCAAAAATCTGATGTATTTGAAACTTTTAAGAAATGGAGAAGCTTGGTTGAGAATGAGATAGATAAAAAAGTTAAAATATCTCAGATCTGATAATGGTGGTGAGTATTGTAGCAAAGAGTTTGAAGAATATTGTTCCTCTAATGGTATTCGTAGGCAGAAAACAGTTCCAAGGACTCCACAGGAAAATGGAGTGGCTGAGTGCATGAACAGAACAATAATGGAGTGTGCACGAACTATGAGATTACATATTGGGTTGTCTTTAAACATGTGGGTAGAGGCTATAAACATTGTTGTTTATTTAATCAATAGAGATCCCTCTAATCATTTGGGTTTTGGTATTCCAAATGAAGCATGGACAGGTAAGAAGGTGAGTTATTCTTTTCTCAAGACCTGAGGTTGTGAAGCATTTGCACATGTAGATTCTGAAAATAGAACCAAGCTTGATGCAAAATCAAAGAAATGTATATTTGTTGGATATGGCATTAATGAATTTGGTTATAGGCTTTAGGATTTTAAAAATCAAAAAATTGTGAGAAGCAGGGATGCCATATTCAATGAGAAAGTGTTGTACAAATATCAGTTGTAGCAGCATGAGAAGAAAGAAAATGATTATGTAGTGTTGGATGATACATCAAACAACAATGTTTCAGTGGTTTCTCATGCTCCGCAGCAACAATAACAACAACAAAAAATACCACAAACTCCAGTGAATGTTAGACGATTTTCAAGGATAAGTAGACCTCCAGAAAGATTTTCTCCCTCTTTGTATTCTATTTTATTAACTGATGCTAATGAACTGGAATCTTATGATGAAGCTATGTAGGTGGATACCAAGGTTCAATGGGAGCATGGAATGGAAGAATAAATGGACTCCTTGCTGAAAAATCAGACTTGGGAATTATGCAAGTTGCCTGCAGATAAAAAGGCTTTACCAAACAAATGGGTTTATAGGCTGAAAGAGGAGGATGGGGATAAGAAAAGATTTAAAGCCAGATTGGTTGTAAAGGGATTTGCACAGAAAAAGGGTATTGATTTTGATGAAATCTTTTCTCCTGTTGTTAAAATGACTTCTATTCGTACTGTTTTAAGTATTGTGGCTGATGAAGATTTGCATTTAGAACAACTTGATGTTAAAACAGTCTTTCTCCATGGTGATTTGGAAGAGGAAATATATATGGAACAACCACAAGGATTTGAGGTCAAAGGTAAGGAGAAACTTGTGTGCAAATTGAAAAGTCTATATGGCTTGAAGTAAGCACCTCGGCAATGCTATATTAAATTTGATAGTTTTATGGTTGAGCAAGGCTACAGTTGGTGGAATTCAGACCATTGTGTTTATTTTAAAAGGTTAGATGATGATAGCTACATTATCTTATGTTTATATGTTGATGATATGCTTGTAGCGGGGTCTAACATGGATCACATAAGAGAGTTAAAACAATAGTTAGCAAATTCATTTGCTATGAAGGATTTGGGGGGCAACAAAGAAAATCCTTGGTATGAAGATTACAAGGGATAGGAAAAATAGAAATTTGTTTTTTATCTTAGGCCGATTATGTTGAAAAGGTGTTGCAGAGATTGCATATGGAAAATGCAAAAGTTGTCAGCACACCTTTGCCCAATCATGTTAAGTTGACTAATGATATGTGTCCAAAGACACAAGAGGAGGAAGAAAAAATGTCCAAGGTACCATATGCTTTAGTTGTAGGTAGTTTAATGTACGCCATGGTATGCACAAGACCAAATATTGCACATGTTGTAGGAGTTGTTAGCAGGTATATGAGTCATCCTAGTGTTGAGCATTGGAATGCGATAAAATAGATTCTCAGCTACTTGAGAGGTACATCCAATAAATGTTTATGTTTTGGGGGCTCTAATACTAATTTAAAAAGCTATGTTGACTCTGATTTGGTAGGGGATATTGATACCAGGCGGAGTACCACAGGCTATGTATTTACAGTTGGTGGGACAACAGTGAGTTGGATTTCTCGGTTGCAAAAGGTGGTTGCTTTATCCACCACAGAGGCAAAGTATGTTGTTGCAATAGAGGCAACAAAGGAGATGATATGGTTGCAACTTTTCATGGAAGAGTTGGGAAAACAATAGGCTAAAACTTACTTGTTTACAGACAGCCAGAGTGTTATACATCTTGCAAAGAATTATGCCTTGCACTCTAAAACAAAACACATATAGTTGAGATATCATTTCATTTGGTCAATGTTGGAGGATGGATAGATCAAGCTGGACAAGATACATACAAATTCCAATTCAGAAGATATGTTTACGAAGGTAGTGACAAGGTAGAATTTGAGCTCCTCTTCAGCTTCGATTGGCCTTCAAGGTTGAATTCAAGTATAACAGAGCAACAGGGTCCAAGGTACTTATGGGAGCTGTAAGTGCATCAGTGTCGTCTAGGGATCAGTCTCCAAGTGGGAGATTGTGTTGGTGTGGAACCTGATCAGTCTCCAAGTGGGATATTTTTGGTATGTGGTGATTTATCATGCTATACTGTACACCCTAGCATGTATCCTTGCCAGGTAGGGGTTCAGGGGCGGCAGCCCCCGAGAAAAAAAAATCGCGTTGTCACCAAAAAAGAAAAAAAATGACTTTGTAAAACCCTAATTCTGGGAGCTTCTAAAAAAGCTTGTCGTAAGGGGTTGGGATGGGGGTTATAGTATGTAGAAAAAGGCGATTATTCGCAAGATTTTAATATGTTTTGCATTGGATAATAAAATTATTGGATTGCTGCGGTTTTGTGGATGTAGCCCAGATTGGGTGAACCACATTAAATTCTCTGTGTTGTCTTATTTTTGCTATAATTTTCTCTGTGTTTTATTTCTCTATTTTATTGATCAAATTTGCATTTAACTGTTAGAAATCTTCCTTCTAACCCTAACATATCTCAAGGCGCCACTCCATAGGGTGACTCATGCGGAATCACTTACCTTTCGCGAGGACAAGGCAGTAATCTTACCAACCACGTCTTCTCATCCCATCCTTAGCCTGTGAAAGCGCTAACGGTATGGGTGAGGCACATAATTAATCTTATTTAGTGTTTAACTACCCAAACCCACTAGTTCATTAATTACATTATCACTTGTTTAGGAAACTCTTCCATGGGTTATCTTGACAACCCCTTTGTGTGTCGGCCCCCATGAAGAGCCACTCTTCCTACGGGTACCCAAACCAAAGGCACGTAAGGAGTGTACCTTATATCATGTAAAAAAAATCAAGGTGTACATAACACACAACAAGTGAGGCAAGAACCATCTCGCAAAAAGCTGCTTACAAAGGCAATCCTGATACAAGGTACAACCCACACATGAACTCAAAATCAATAGTAAGATCAAACTTATTACAATGATCAAACCGCGGAAATTCAACATGGAACAAGTTATTTCCCTAGCCTCTAGAACCCTATAGGACAACCTACCCTTACACTCCCAGAAGAGTAACTCAATGACATGGATTCCCAACATGATCTCATAACAAGTCCAAACACATAATCTATTCAAACGGAAATAATGCAAACGAAAGATGAAACCGATCATGGGAGCATAAAAATTAATTTCTTAATCTACTAACACATTCCATGTAACAAATAAATAATAATCGCTATATCTATCTATACAACAAATTTAACACTAGTTAGACAACTAAAGAAATTGTGCAATTCATATACACATTCATACATATGCTCTATTCTTTTAAATTTAATGCGTAAAACTATATATTCAAGATAGTCATTTTAAAGAATTTTTTCTAAATGATCAATTAAAATTTTAATTACATATTCAAGATCATATCATTTAAAAGATAAAGAAAGCTAAATAACTGAAATCTATATATAATGTCTAATTACTCATTTAAAATATAACTCAATTTCTTTTGTTCATGATTCAACACAGATATTTATATATAAAAATATTTAAATTTAATTATTACATAACCAACCACTTATCTAAATACACTTTTCCAGAATTTATCCAAATCTAATTATCCAACAAACCTATGTAAAATAAAGTCCACCGATATGATATCCCACTTCCATTCAGGGACGAGATGAGGCTGTAAAAGTCCTGCGGGATGCTGGTGTTCTACCTTAACTCTCTGACATTCCAGACATCTCGCCACAAAATTTGCAATATCTCTCTTCACTCCAGCCCAAAAGTACAGTGAGCAAAGGTCTGCATACATCTTCTTGACTCCCGAATGAGAAAAATAGGGAGCCCGATGTGCCTTTGTCATGATTAGGGTACAAAGACCCTCTACAGGAGGTACATACATATGACCTAAATACTGCAACAGGTCATTTGATTCCAGAGAATAACCCACAAACTTTCCCTCTAGAGCCCTATCTGACTCAATTTCTGCTTTCACTTCCTGATACCAGCTATCTATAGGAAGGGTTGCGAGGATCTGGCTCCTCAAATCCACTTCAAGAGTCACTGCAAATATCTCATGCCTCTGCCGACTTAGAGCATCTGCCACTACGTTTTCCTTTCCCTAGATGTACTTAACCTCAAAATCATATTTGCAAAGGAACTCCATCCATCTCCTCTGCCTGGCATTCAGGTTCGGTTGCATAAAGATATACTGCAAGTTGCGATGATCGCTATGTAGCTCAAACCGATGCCCCAATAAAAAGTGTCTCCATCTTACAAGGGCATGAACAACATTGGCTAACTACAACTCATGTGTAGGGTAATTCAGCTCATGATCCTTGAGCTTGCGGGACTCAAATGAAAACACAGAACCTTCTTGTATCAAAATGGCTCCTAAGCCCTCCAAGGAAGCATCTGTACATAGTATGAATTCCCTAGTAGGATTAGGAACTGCTAGGATCGATGCAATGGTCAACTTTTTCTTAAGGGTTTGGAAAGCTAACTGGCACTGTTCTGACCAAACAAACTTCTTCCCTTTCCTCTAAAGGGTAGTGATGGGATGTGCAATCCTCAAAAATCCCTACATGAACTGTCGATAATATCCCGCTAAACCCATAAAACTACGAATCTCGGGAACATTTGTGGGTGCAGGCCAATCAACAATGGCTTGGATATTCGAAGGATCCACGGAAATACCTTCACCAGAGATGACGTGACCCAAGTATTTCACTTTAGTATTATAGAACTCACACTTTTCCATATTAGCATACAACTAATTGCCTCTCAAGCATTGCAACACTTGTCTCAAGTGTTCCTTGTGCTCCTCCATAGTTTTTGAGTATATCAGGATATCACCAAGGAACACTAGAAAAAATCTGTCCAAAAAGTTTATGAAGACTCCATTCGTCAAGCTCATGAAAATTGATGGTGCATTTGTCAACTCGAACGACATAATAGTGAATTCATAATGCATGTAACGAGTGTGAAATGTTGTTTTGTGAATATCAACTTCGGCTATCCACAATTGATGGTATCCCGACTTAAGATCAATCTTTGAGAATACCTAAGCCCCCTGTATCTGGTCAAAAAGGTCATCGATTCTCAGCAAATGGTATCGGTTCTTCACTATCACTTTGTTTAGTTGCATGTAGTCAATACACAAACGAAGGGAACTATCCTTCTTCTTCATGAATATTACTAGTGCTCCCCATGGGGAAACACTAGGACGAATGTACCCTTTTGCTAAAAGCTCCTCTAACTGCAAACAAAGCTCCTGAAGCTCCTAAGTTGTCATCTGATATGGAGCCCGAGATATAGGCTCAGCTCTAGGTACAAGATCAATTATGAAGTCGATGTCACGCTTTGGTGGCATCCTCAGAATTTCACTCAGAAAAAAATCTACAAAGTCCTTAAGGAGAGGATAGTCATCCAATGACACCTCTTGACTCTCTCCCAAATCCAAGTCATTGACTGACACAACAAACAACTGACAACCCTGACGGAAACACCTCTTCAATTGCATAGCATAAATCATCTGTAATGAGATGGGTCTTTGTATGCCAACAATCTCAACTTCATTTCCTGAATCATCTACACATCACACAGCCTTGCGGCGATAATCTATTATAGGTCGGTGAGCATTCAACCAATCCATACCTAACACGACATCATAGGAACCAAGAGGTAGGATTTGAAGGTCCATCGTAGTCACCAACGACCCAATTTTCAAAACACAACCCTGAACAAATGTTTCAACTACTACCTTTGCCCTGGAGGCCAATTCGACCTACCACTTAACGCCTTGCCTTACTGCCACCAGTCTACAATGCTCTACTACTGAAGGTGAAATAAACAAATTTGATGCACCAGAATCAAAGAGAATAGAAATACTAGTGCCTTGTAACACACCTGATGTCTCAACCACGATGCCCTAATGATCAGCTTGACGGTTGTCAACCATCACAAAAACTCAATGAGATCTTCCTGCATCGCCCATCGTCAGCTTGGAAGCAGTTGGCCTCTAACTAAAACCTGTAGTCTTCTTGTGCGGACATTGTCTAGCAATGTGTTCCTGTTGACCGCAGGAGAAGCAACCTATACCTCGACCAAAACCTTTGCTACCCGATGATGCATTAGATTGTTGAAAACTGCCCCGACTAGGTGCTGACTATGAACTCTCTACAGGCTACTCAAAACGGTCCTGCCAAAATTGGTGCCAACTCTAATTTCTTCTGGTCTGAGACCTGCTACTCTATTGAGATTGGAAGTTTTTATGCTTAGGCTATGAATGTTGCTGCTACAATTACTGACCGCCCTTAGAAGGTGCATGATGACTCCTAGAAGATCCTGCAGCCTAAGGTTGTCCATCTCGAGATCTAAAACCAGATGCAGGTGCACTACCTATCTGCACTCCTATGTGACCTTTCCCAAGCCATGGCCAAGTTTTCCTCCACCAAACAAGCCTTTTCAACAGCTACCTCCATTGTCTTCAACTCAAAGACTCGTACTCCACCACTAATTTGGGCATTTAAGCCCCTGACAAAATATCGTACCAACATCGCCTCATCACTGCCAATTCCTACATATTGTTTCAGCTCATAGAATCGGTGCTTGTACTGCTCAATGGACATTTCCATTTGTCTCAAATCATGGAATTCATCTGCCTAATTCTGTCTCCAGTGGTCTAAAAGGAAACAAGCCCTAAATCTCTCCATAAATAACTCCCAAGTCACAACACTAATGTCTAGGTGTAGTTTTTGTTCTTCCAGGTGCCACCAGGTGGATGGAAAGCCTCTGAGGTGCATGATGGTGCACCTAGCCTTAGTATTGCTACCATAAGGGTGCATAGAAAAGCACCGGTCCAGATCAATCATCCATGATTCTACCTCCAATCCTCCACCAGAACCATCAAAAGTGGGAGGATGAGCTCTCAATAGGTCTCTCATGTGACCTACCACTACTTCATCCTGCTCTGCTAATAATTCCTTCCGCCTCAGAGACCTCTCTTTCTCTCTCTACCCATTGCTCCTCTTCTAGCCTAGGGCCTAAATGGCCAAGAATCTCCTTGAGGAGGTGTCACAACTTCCCTCCTTCCTGACTCAGCTACTCTGGGTTTTGTACTCCGCCTCCCAGATTGTATTGGTAACTCTAGCATTCCTCACTTTCTGAACTATGGGAGATCAGAGACAATGAACTTTGGCAGTTGGCTCCTCGGCCACCACCTTGACCTCTTCCATGGCCACGACCTCTACCCCAAGGCATGTTCCTATGCAACATTAGAGGGTAACATGTGAGATCAAGAGTTAAGCACAAAGGTTAACCTAATGGGCACAATTAACCTAGAGTACCCAGAGTTGTAAACCTTGGCTTTGATACCAAGCTGTAACTCCCCACCGTGTGAACCCCAAAGGACAACAAAATACTGCACAATTTTTTTTTGAAAGTGAAACATTACATAAGATAAGTATGTACATACTTTACATGAAAAGCAATTATGCATTTACAAAATCATCTACGTCCTTTGGGGTACACATGACAACATTATGAAACCTAAACTCTTACCAAAACAATATCAAATGAAATCCAAGATTGCATGAAAATAACATACAACCATCCATGATCATTAGAGATGAAAAAGATACATCATTTTATTACAATTCAATTCATAGTTCAATATTACAATTGTGGAGCATATTTCCATAGATACAACACAACATGGATACAGTAACACATTACATAATACTTCCCTTATATCGGCGGGAAAAGTACATCCAGTACAAGAATAATACATCAATGAAGAATGAGGTACAAAGTGTGGAACAATATTCAACCAAGTGAAGCTCTGGAAACTCTACATCCACTTCTACATCATGAACACAACCTGGGAACCCAATGGGGTGCATAGCACGTTCCACTCGACCACATGGACCTGAAGGTCCATCCCCCGTGCTAGAAGATGACAAGAAAGGACCCACATCCAAACAAAGGTCAAGCAGACAAGGCTAACACAACACCAACATAAAACAACATCAAACAAATACAAGCAACACTCCCAGAGGCAACCAAACAAGGAAAAATAAACAGGTATTGTAGGAGAGTGTCATTGCATGGCCTTGCATGGATTATCTAGACAACCTATCACAAGGTGTCGCCTCCATCTATGGTTATCCTAACTGCCTATCTCAAGGCGTCGCTCCATAGGGTGACTCATGCGGAACCACTTACCTTTCGTGAAGACAAGGCACTAATCTTACCAACCAGGTCTTCTCATCCCATCCTTAGCCTGTGAAAGCACTAACAGTATGGGTGAGGCACATAATTAATCTTATTTAGTGTTTAACTACCCAAACCCACTAGTTCATTAATTACATTATCACTTGTTTAGGAAACTCTTCCATGGGTTATCCTGACAGCCCCTTTGTGCGTCGGCCCCCATGAAGAGCCACTCTTCCTACGGGTACCCAAACCAAAGGCATGCAAGGGGTGTACCTTATCTCATGCAAAAAAAATCAAGGTGTACATAACACACAACAAGTGAGGCAAGAACCATCTCGCAAAAAGCCACTTACAAAGACAATCCTGATACAAGGTACAACCCACACATAAACTCAAAATTAGTAGTAAGATCAAACTTATTACAATGATCAAACCGCGAAAATTCAACATGGAACAAGTTCTTTCCCTAGCCTCTAGAACCCTATAGGACAACCTACTGTTACACTCCCAAAAGAGTAACTCAATGACATGGATTCCCAACATGATCTCACAACAAGTCCAAACACATAATCTATTCAAACGGAAAAAATGCAAACGAAAGATGAAATCGATCATGGGAGCATAAAAAAGTAATTTCTTAATCTACTAACACATTCCATGTAACAAATAAATAATAATCACTACGCCTATCTATACAACAAATTTAACACTAGTTAGACAACTAAAGAAATTGTGCAATTCATATACACATTCATACATATGCTCTATTCTTTTAAATTTAATGTGTAAAACTATATATTCAAGATAGTCATTTTAAAGAATTTTTTCTAAATGATCAATTAAAATTTTAATTACATATTCAAGATCATATCATTTAAAAGATAAAGAAAGCTAAATAACTGAAATCTATATATAATGTCTAATTACTCATTTAAAATATAACCCAATTTCTTTTGTTCATGATTCAACACATAGATATTTATATATAAAAATATTTAAATTTAATTAGTAAATAACCAACCACTTATCTAAATACACTTTTCCAGAATTTATCCAAATCTAATTATCCAACAAACCTATGTAAATATATATATATATACCTCCAAGTATAAATATACAAAGATATTCATATATTTAATCAAATCAAATCCACGTAAATTTCAATATACAACTACCTATTTTTTTTTTTTTACCATCAGGAATTAAATAGAGACTGGGATTTATATGTAAAATTTAAAATTAACCAGTCTACAGATTTACTAATGACATACTTAGGAATTACAAAGTCGTATTCTAATGTTCCAAAGTTACCTATCATATTACAAACAAATGACTTTAATCTAAATCATGAAATTTACATTATACCTATATATAAATTTAACTAAAACACTACATTTATTTACATATCCATATAAGATCAACTAAAGACCCTATGCAATTCCTAAACACATTTAAATACAATAGTAACAAATAAATAAATTTAACTTCATGGTGGAAAGGTGCCTCTCAACAACATTATACAGTTGAGAAGATTGTTGATCAACATAAGAGTTTTTCTGAGGTGGTTGCTTCAGAAGCTCGTGAGGTATCCCCTTCGGATGTTTCAAGTGGTGGGGTTGTTGAAGTTGAACATCATGTTGAAACCCCTAAAGATCGTGAGATTGGGGCTATGAATGCCATTCCTGGTGACTGCGCTTCAGCTATCATTTCTAGTGGTTCCTCTATTTCGCCTTTTTCCTGCACTAAACATTAATGATGAAATCCCTAAGACGGTGATTGCAGAAATTCATCTTCAGGAAAATTGTGTGTTGGCTTGGCAGAGTAAGGCAACACAAGTGGAAGAAGGCTGAACTACTGTTAAGGGCAAGAAAGAAAATTTCTTTAGGTCTTCTTCTGATATGATTCCTCGTTCCCACAAGAGTAGTTCTAAATGTAAATCTTGATGGGTCTTTGTTGGGGACTGGTGTTTGGTTGGCTGTCAGTTGTTCTTTCTGCAGCCCTATTTTTTACTGTAAAGGGTTTCGGGTCCCTTCAAAACCTATTTTTTCCTCTATCAAAAACAAATAAATACATTTAATTGAGAAAGAACCACAAATATCTAGTTATACATTTATACGAACTAATTTGCTTATATCAATAATTCATGAAAACACAATTATTTTTATACATGTATTTATAAATTAAGTTAACAACAAACTATAAGTATCAAATTACACATCTATACAAACTAATTGTTTTTTATTAAAATAGGAAATGCAATTAGTTAATATATACATAATCATGTCACAATTTAAAATACATCCTTTAAAATATATTCAACTTACTGTTTTTATCTAGAATAGCACATTATCCAAAATTATATATATAACTTTAATTAATAATTAACCAATTGCTTATCTAAATATGTATTTCATTCATTTTCCCTTAATAAAAAGTAAAAGAAAACACATTTAAAATAAACAAAAGGGATGCTTTATTTTTCCTCTCTTTAAAATCTAATACCACTAAATACCTATTTTATGTAATTCTTTTAAAATTAAGACTTTTTCCCACACCATGGAAAAGTAGCTTCACTACTAAAGAAAATCAAGGGAAACTATTTAATTAAGAAAAGTTTTTAAGAGGATAAATACGTGGCCCCTAAAAGAAAGCTCTCTCTTAAAGCAATCTATGGTGATAGTACCTTAAGATCAAAATAAATATAATTAGTCTAAAAGGATGGGTATCTTTTACGAGCATGAATAAGTCCATGAGTACTCCAATAGGAATCACCGTATGACATCTTCGAACAACAATAACTATATTTAGAATATGGGGGGATGCCATGATGAGGTTTGTTAAAATTAACATGATCCCCAAATTAAAATTGCAATACAGGGAATAGAATCCTCAAACGCAGCTTGAAGAATAGAATACGCCAAATACAAAAATCAAGAAAGGCTTAAGAAACTTTCAAGAAAATGTATAAATTAGCAAGCATGTTTGGACGCCGATTTGAGGAATGGAGTGCTGCAGGATAAGCACAAAAATGGATTTGTTTAAAAGGCTTCAAAAACTTTCAAGAAAATGCAATTAACAGGTGTAAAAAAAAAAATTCATAAACTTTGCCAGCAACTTCAATGCCTATGTCGAAATGAGCTCTTTTGAAACATGGTATGTGTTAATTTCTATAACCCAACAATAGATTAATTGCACAATAAATTCACAGAAAGAAATCTGATTTATAACAATTAACACAACTGGGTTAATTAACAACTAATAACAGCGGAAGCAAAAATAACATGAAGCCAATCACAAATAGACAATAACACAGATATACCTAGGAAACCCCAATGCGGGGAAAAACCTGCAAATGTTGGATCTTCTATTCAGCCTAACAACAAACTTTTCTTTTGAAAATACAATATGAGTTTGCTACAACAATCTTACATTTATAGAGCCTAGCTGCTTTACTTAGCGTGCAAGGAAAGAATCTTTCCTTGCTTTCTTTGGCTTTAATTACACATAAAATCACAATTGGATTTATCTTATCCTCACAAACTCGAAAACATTCTATTAAAGAATAAAAATCATGTTGTTGCTAAAAATCCAACTCAAATTGTTTTAAAGCATATCTAATCTTGAGTTGCTTTAAAGTGATTTAAACCATATCCAACTCAAGTTGCTTTAAAACAAATCCATATCCCACCTTTCGAGCTACAAAAATCAACACTCCCTCTTAGCGAGGAAGGTGTTCTACACAACACCCAACTTATCCCTGAAGAATTCAAACTTGCTCTTCGTCAAGGCCTTCGTCAAGATATCTACTATCTGTTCGTCTGTAGGAATGTAATTGAGCTTCCCTATCCCCTTCTCCACACAATTTCTGATGAAGTGGTACTTGATCTCAATGTGCTTTGACTTGTCATGAAACACTGGATTCTCAAAGAGTTTGATACAATTATGATTATCACAGTAAATGACTGTAGGATCTAGCTCCTGATCAAAGAGCCCAGTTAGAAGTTTCTAAAGCTAGATAGCCTCACATGTAGCCATACTGGCTGCCATATACTCGGCCTCTACAGAACTCAACGCAACTAACTTTTGTTTCCTGCTGTACCAAGAGACTGCTTCTGATCCCAAACTGAAACTACACCCTGAAGTGCTCTTCTGATCAGCTGTACTGCCTGCCCAATCTGCATCGGTAAACCCCTCGAGCTTCACTCCATACTGCTGAACATACTTCAACCCATAATCAACTGTGCCTCGAAGATATCTCAAAACATGCTTTGTAGCTATCTAGTGCACACGTTTAGGTTCCACCATAAACTGACTGAGTGAGTTCACTGCAAAACAAATGTCTGGCCTGGTGTTGACTAGATACATAAGAGAGCCTATCAACTGTCTGTATAAAGTCGGGTCCACTACCTCTGATCTAGAAGCATCAATCTTCTTCCAATTGGTCACAAGTGGCGTTGACATAGGCTTACAATTCTCTATTCTAAATCGCTTCAAGATATCAATTAAGTACTTCCCTTATCCAAGGAATATCTCTCCCTCTTTCTGCCACAACTCCAATCCCATAAAGTAGTGCATCAACCCCAAGTATTTCATCTCAAACTCTCCTACAAGATCCCGCTTGCAGTGTGCTATGAGCTCCTCTGACCCTGTGAGAAATAGGTCATCAACATATAACAACAATATGAGAAGTTCACCCTTCA